>OY292379.1:1486540-2086540 GCA_958496195.1 Timandra comae | reverse complement strand
CCGCCCATGAACGGCGCGCCCGGAGGAATGAAGCGCCAACTTATTGTTTTCTTGTTACATTCTTCTATGAACGCTTGTTGTAGTTCTCTGTTCGCACCATGAAAATTAGTGCCGTTGTCTGACCAGATCTCTGCGGGGGTCCCGCGCCGTGCTATCATTCGACGAAGGGCCATTATCGCTGATTCCGTATTCAATGACGTCACCAACTCTAGATGAACAGCGCGACTTGTGAGACATGTAAATAACGCCACATATCTTTTCTGTCTGCATCGATTAACTGCTACGCTGAGCGGCCCAAAGTAGTCCAGTCCGGTGTATGAGAAAGGGCGCTGGTGGTGGGCGAGTCTGCACTCAGGGAGATTACCAGTCGGTGGTTCTGGCGGCGTTGCTTTCTTGATTCGACATTTTAAGCAGCGATGTATAGTCATTCGAGTGATAGGTCGTACTCGTAGAATCCAATATCGATTTCGACACTCATTTATTGTAGTCTCGACCCCGGCGTGGTGCAATTGTCTGTGTACGTAGTCTATGTAAAGCTTGACAACATAGTGATTACCGTCGAGTACCGGAGGTCGTTTCAATATTTCAGGAACCCCAAGACTGTTCTCTATTCGAGTCCTCAGTATTATGATTCCGTTGACTAGTTCTGTGGAAAGTCTCCGTAATCGACTTTTACTTGATAATTTTTTGTTGTTTTTCATGTCTTGAATATCTTCGTAAAAGGACTCTCGTTGACTGTTTTTAATTAATATTTCTTCGGCTTTATGTAATAATCTTGTTTCGATTGGTAAGTAACTCTTTTGGTTTTCTACTAATGTTCTTTCTCTTTTCTTCTCAGGTTTGTTTATGTTTTTGTTTCTCTTCCACCTTTCGTCTCGCTCTGTTTTTCTTACTGTGCGCTTGTAAAGTATTTTCTGTCTCTGTTTTTGACAAAGTTCAATAAACTGGAGAACTCTTGCCATTGTTCTGTGTATACGTTCCCATTTTGAAAATCTTGTAATGTCGAGTACTGAGTTAAGTAGGTGATTTTCATTTTTCGATATTACCATATTTACTCTTTCTTCGCCTGTTCTTCCTGGGTCTATAAATTGTTGGTTGGGCCAAGTTGACGGGCTCAGGTACAGAAACTCAGGACCCCGGAACCATCTGTGGTTTTCATGAAAGTCCCGCGGGACTTCCCTGGTTGCATCGTCGGCGACGTTAAGCTTTGTCGGGACCCACCGCCATTCGTGAACTTTACTGTTTTCTTCGATTGCAGCGATGCGGTGAGCCACGTAAGGTTTGTATATACGTGCTCCTTTTTGTATCCAGGTGAGGACGGTGCGACTATCTGTCCAAAATATTTTCACATCGGGCGCCTCATCGTGTTCTTCAATAACTGTAGTAGCTATCTTGCTTCCCATTACCGCAGCTTGTAACTCTAGGCGAGGTATTGAGGTAAGTTTCAATGGCGCTACTTTCGCTTTAGATGTAATAAACGATACGTAGACTTCATCGTTTATCGTTGTTACGCGCCAGTAGAGGACGGCAACATAAGCTGTCTCACTCGCATCGACAAAGATGTGTAGTTGACGGGATTTCGCATCGCTGTAATGTAGGTAACATCTTGGTATTGTAATATGTTGTAGTTTCCTTAGTTGTTCTATCCAGCTTCGCCATTTAATAGCAATATCTTGATCTAGTTTTTCGTCCCAATTAGTGCCCCGGCGCCAGACTTCTTGTAGTATTGATTTGGCGTTAACTGTTACAAGTGAAGCGAAGCCCAGTGGGTCGAAAACCGACATCATTATTTTTAAGATTTCTCTTTTTGTTGGTTCTTTATTTTCTAGCGCCCCTTGAGGTAATCTTGACATGTTCAAATTGAATGTTAACTTATCTGTAGCTGGTTGCCATATTAATCCGAGTACTCGTTCAATCTTTGAATCGTTTTCTATCTCTATATTTTGTTGTTGCGTAGAGTGTGGTTCAAGCGTTTCTATGACCCGTAGTGAGTTCGACGCCCATTGTCGCAACTCGTAGTGAGCGTGTAGGTGAATCTCGCGCACTTGCTTCGCGGTTTCTATTGCTTTTTCTTCTGTTTTGAAGCTATGTAAGTAGTCATCGACATAGTGATTTTTCAATATTGCCGAGACAGCTTCTGGGTATTTTTCAGCGAACTTGGACGCGTTCACGTTTTTCACAAAAATAGCTGTTGACGGTGAACATGATGCGCCAAAGATGAGTGACGTCATGCGGTATTCCTCTGGTGGGTTATCGTCACGCCTGTCTCCTCTCCAGAGGTACCTCAGTGCGTCTCTGTCTTGTGATGTGATCTTAACTTGCATGAACATCTCTCTAATGTCTGCGGTGACCGCGATGCAATGTTGTCTAAATTTCATCAATACACCGGGTAGTGATTGTATCAAGTCGGGCCCCGTCATTAGGTGATCGTTGAGTGAGACACCTTTCGTTTTTGCGGCGGCGTCATGTACTATTCTGAGTTTTCCAGGCTTCATAGGGTTCAACACGGCAAAGTGTGGTAGGTACCAGGTTCTGTTTGTTATATTTTTCGCAGGCGCTTTCTCTGCATAGTTTTTCTCTATAAGTTGTTTCATTAGCTCTTCATACTTTATTTTCAATGAGGGATCTCTATCTAGTTTCCTCTCTATACTATGTAGGCGTTTTAAAGTGTTCTCGTAGTTGTCCGGCATTTTACTGTTTTCATTTTTCCACAGTAAAGGAACTTCGTAGTACCCCTCTATGGTTTGTTTGACGAGTTTGTTTAACTTTAAGTAGGCTGCTTCTTCTAAGTCGTTTCGTGGTCGTTTAGGTTCAATCATAATCGATTCTTCAGTAAAAAAATGTCTCAACTCTTCGTCCATCCGGTCATCACAACTGTAGAGGTGGTTAACATAGTTGACAGAATGACCCAAAGTTCTTGTCTGCGCTCCATGCAACACCCATCCGAGAGGTGTGTGTGACGCAACGGGTTGATCATTGCGTCCTTTTCGTATCTCTGTTGCCAACAATAACTGCCAGTTATCTTGACCAATCAACACTTTTGGACGTGCATCTTGATACTGTAGATAGTGTTTAATGTCTTCTAAATGTTTGCAGCCGTCCAGATCGCTTCTTGTGATGGTTTGTGGTGACAGTTTCATATTATCAATGGTGTTGGCGGTTATTGTGTACTCTTTTGAGGTTGAACACAATGTTAGTTTAACACGGCGTGATGTTGATGCGAAGACTTGATTATTTGTGAAGGCTTCAATTTTCAAAGGGTCTGTTGGTCCCTTTAATCCAGTGTTTCTCGCGATATCTTCATCTATCAACGATATAGTGGAGCCATCGTCAAGTAGTGCAAACGTCTCCATCTCTCCCGCCGGTCCTGTGACCCGAACGGGAAGTATCTTCAAGTAGGATAATGTTTCCTTCGATGTCCAAGTGGTTTGTACTGTTTCTTTCTTCTCTGTGTCTCGAACGAAATGTAAAAGTTTGTTATGATAATGTTGACATCCTCCAACACCGCATCTTATCCGTCGACATTGGTGTTCCTTGCTCTTGTAATTTAGGCAGGAAAAACAAAGCCGATGTGATTTTGCTATTCCCCATCGCGCGTTGACGTCGGCTTCCATAAACTCCTTGCATTGTGAAGCAAAGTGACCCTCCGTGCAGCAAATAAAACATTTGCTATTCTGTTTTGTTACGGCGTTAAACGTCTTCTGTATGCGTTTGTTTTGTGTTTCCATAATAAACGTTTCTGGTTGTGCGTATGGTCCACAGCGTTCAGCCTCTCTTTGTAGGAATCTAGATATTTTTGTCAGCTCCGGCTCATCTGACGTATTTTCACACTCTGTGGCAAAGTCGAACCACCTGTATTTCAAGGCCGGAGTTAACCTATCTAGTGTAGCTTTAACTGCTTCCGGGCTGTGCAGGTAGTGATTTCTGTTGAGCGCTTGTAGGGTCGCAACGATGTTGGAGATTCGACTTGCGAAAATACAAATATCTCTCGGTGCGTCGGTTGGACGAGGTAAACTGCGTAGGCGTTCTAGTTCGGCGAGTGCGATGACATCTGGGCGTCCAAACCTCGACTCTAAGGCTTGTATTATTGTTTTCGTATCCGCGTTGTAAATAAGCAAATTTTCTACTGCCTCTCTTGCTCTTCCGCGTAGACTTCGACGTAATCTTGCTAAGTTTTCTGTTTCTGATAAATGATGTGATGATTCGTTGAACGCTGCCTTGAAAGACAGCCATTCGTGATGCGATCCGTAGTATATGGGTAGTTCAATTGAATGGCGTGTCGATTGTTGTCCACTCTTTGCTGCCATAGCGATCGCTGACGCTAATTCCGAGAGATCTATCTGTTGTTTCTGAGTTGCGGTGCCGCTTTGTTCGTTATTTGGCACTCCATCATGTTTCTGTTCGTTTTTGAAGGCAGGTAAGGTTACTGGATCTGTTTTTTCTTCTACTATATTTTTCTTCGATAACGCCTGATCATTTTCTGTGAGCCATAATTGTACCCGTTTTTGTTCATTGCTGTCATTGTCTGTGAAATTGCTGTCGGTGTCTGTATCGTCTTCTTCGAATTGAGCTTCGGCTTCTAATAAGGCTACTTCTGCGGCGGCGAGTTTCAATTTCGCACGGGCGAGTTTCAGAGCTGATTCTGCTTTTGATCTCTTACTGTTAGGTTTGGATGAAGACTTTCTGTGGCTTCCTTTGTTGGAGGCGGGGCGACTTGAAAGGTTCGGTTGCTGTTGGTCTGTAATGTTTTCAATCGCTGCTGATTCTTCATCCACACGTTTTCTATCTATACTTGACTCTGTCGGTGCTGGTAGAACGGTGGTCTGATCCAAACGACTTGTTTCAGACGTTGGTGTTGCTTCAGATGTTTTAGGTTTCTGTTGAAGCAGGCGTCTTCCTGTTGAACGTGTAATCGGCATGATTTATTTCCCTCGTTACATCCGGCTCGAAGGACCAATGTACACGACGGTGCGTGCACGATGCGATGGTTCGAGGGACGATTTCTGAATGCCGAAAATAAAACACAATGTTCGTTCTTCAGAGGTTCGAGTCAAGGCAGGAGGTTACGGTTGCTGTGCTGTTGTTGGTGGTTACAGTTGCTCTCATCTTGTCTGCGCTATTGCACCCATATTTATACAATTTCCGCACCCCCTGCCTTACCTCACCCCTCAACTATATTTACTAATTTTTCTCTTAAGCTCTAACAAATCTATCTCTACATTAATTATTACTACGTATCTTAAAATCTAGAGTCTAGGTAGGTAAAACACGCATCGTTCCGCATTTCATATAAAAGCGCGCCCTGCCGCGACAACTCCAGTAGTCGGCCGCGCGCCGTAGTGGCCGCCGGTCGTGGACGCGTGCGCAGGGGCGTCCGTATGCGAGACGGTGCAATGTTTGTTTACATTTTTATTTTCTTAATATCTAAGCTATTTTATATTTATATTAACATTAACACTATTCTATGCCTAAGTATTACAATTTACTATTTCTAACTACCTATCTAATCTAATCTACTTAACCTATAAATAAAAGACTGTTAAATATATTATTTATTACGAGAAATACTTAAACATAAACTTAGATATAAGAGCCGGTCGTCGTGCACATCAAAAGTCAAATAAAAATCGTCAGAATACTGTTTCCATGACAACCATCTAAGTTTTATGGAGCCATTGAGTCAGCGGAGTAGTTTCAATAAGGGATTACCAAAATGACAACAAATGTTAAAAAAACGGTCATATTGTCGATATTAAAATACATCTGAGTAGCATTATCACAGCTTAATAGTTCAGAGTTTAGAGAATCGGGGCCCTGTGCTACTACGACGTTAACTGGTGCTACGACAATGCTACCATGTGCTACGATGTAAGTGATTGATGCTACATCATTGCTACAACGTTAGCGACATTTTTTCAGATTAACCAAGTGTTTGAAACACTATAAATATTTAATCCTATTCTATAAAATTTATTAAGATAAGTCTGAGTATACCGCTACCTCTAGGGATCCACTCACACCAAATACAAACATAACATTTTCCTCAAAAAATGACAACAATATCTTATCTAAATTCTTGAGATACGTCCTTTGGGGGCACTTAGTATACGATATAACACATATTGTTTATACAACAAAAAGTTATACTTTTATCTATAATAATATTTGGAGTGGATGAGTTTTAGTTGAAGAGCAAACATCTTGATTATCGCTGTCGAATATGGGCTGTCTCGATCGGCGAAGTAATATTCTATCACTGAATATACACCCCTATTTTGAAATTCCGGGACTTATTAAAATCAAAATATCTGTAGCGGTAACTCAATCCATAATCTAATAAAAATATCAAAAATGATAGTCGATTACTTATCTTTAAAAAATACTGAATAAATGCCGTATTACCAGACGGCATACTAGCTATCACGTATTCTGTGACGGCTCGGGTCGATGACCGCGCTCAGCTGTGTATCGCAGCGTTCGCCTGTTGTTCGGTGTAGAATAACAATAAAATTCGGCGGGATTTTGAAAAACTTTGATTTATCATAACTTTTTATATAAAAGCAAAAGAAAAAATCTAGCATCACTATTATATTGTCACCCGTCGTTTACATTAGCTGTGTGATTAAGTATCTCGAATTCAAAATAGGGGTGTATAAATACCGTATTTATATGTCAAGTAGTAGTAGTAGTGAGAATTACTGCGTGCTAGGTACGTAGACTAAGCCCTTCTTTTTTAATGAATAGGCGAAAAAAGAATCAAAACCGCTTTTCATTTCAACACTCATTCTGTTGATAAATGGCATGATTTCGTCTGGTTCTCGTAACTTTACTATATCTTACTTTGTGCTTAAGCAAATCAATATAATATACTCGCGACCCGCTCGAACGGGTCTAATTTTCCCATTTATTTTTTTTACATACGAACTGACCATAACTTACATAACAAAAAAGGAAATAGAGAAATTGGTCCAGGCGTTGTTGTATTTACTTATTTATTTAATAAAGGTACATTTACAGTAGTGCATATACTATAAAGATATAAGGTAATTAAAACAATAGGTTTAGTTCTTATATGACAACCAATGTAAATAATAACGTACAAAAATACAAACGTACACAACATTTACAATAGTTACAAGGCGAAATATGACATTTCGACATTTTGATTTTTCGATATTTTGATTTTCGACATTTTGACTTTTCGACATTTTGATTATTCGACATTCCGACTTTTCGATACTCTGATTTTTCGACCTTTTGACTTTACGACATTTTAAGTTTCGACATTTTGATTTTCGACATTGTGATTTTTCGACCTTTTGACTTTTCGACGTTTTGATTATTCGACATTCTGATATTCGACATTTTGATTTTTCGACATTTTGATTTTTCGACGTTTTGAAAAATCAAAATGTCGAAAACGACATTTTGACTTGACTTTTCGACATTTTGATTTTTCGACATTCTGACTTTTCGACATTTTGATTTTCGACATTTTGACTTTTCGACATTTTGATTATTCGACATTCCGACTTTTCGATATTCTGATTTTTCGACATTTTGATTTTCGACATTTTGACTTTTCGACATTTTGATTATTCGACATTCCGACTTTTCGATATTCTGATTTTTCGACTTTTTGACTTTTCGACATTTTGACTTTTCGACATTCTGATTTTTCGACGTTTTGATTTTTCGACATTCGTATTTTCGACATTTTGATTTTTCGACATTCTGACTTTTCGACATTTTGACTTTTCGACATTCCGACTTCTCGATATTCTTATTTTTCGACCTTTTGACTTTTCGACGTTTTGATTTTCGACATTTTGACTTTTGACATTTTGACTTTCGACATTTTGACTTTTCGACGTTTTGATTTTCGACATTTTGACTTTTGACATTTTGACTTTCGACATTTTGACTTTCGACATTTTGACTTTTCGACATTTTGATTTTAGACCTTTTGACTTTTCGACGTTTTGATTATTCGACATTCCGACTTTTCGATACTCTGATTTTTCGACCTTTTGACTTTACGACGTTTTAATTTTCGACATTTTGACTTTTCGACATTGTGATTTTTCGACCTTTTGTCTTTTCGACGTTTTGATTATTCGACATTCCGACTTTTCGATACTCTGATTTTTCGACCTTTTGACTTTACGACGTTTTAATTTTCGACATTGTGATTTTTCGACCTTTTGACTTTTCGACGTTTTGATTATTCGACATTCTGATATTCGACATTTTGACTCTTCGACATTCCGATTTTTCGACGTTTTGATTTTCGACATTCTGATTTTCGACATTTTGACTTTTCGACATTCTGATTTAGCGACATTTTTAGTTTCGACATTTTGATTTTCGACATTTTGACTTTTCGACCTTTTGACTCTTCGACGTTTTGATTTTCGACAATTTGATTTTTCGACATTTTGATTTTCGACATTTTGACTTTTCGACATTTTGATTATTCGACATTCCGACTTTTCGATACTCTGATTTTTCGACCTTTTGACTTTACGACGTTTTAATTTTCGACATTTTGACTTTTCGACATTGTGATTATTCGACCTTTTGACTTTTCGACGTTTTGATTATTCGACATTCCGACTTTTCGATACTCTGATTTTTCGACCTTTTGACTTTACGACGTTTTAATTTTCGACATTTTGACTTTTCGACATTGCGATTTTTCGACCTTTTGTCTTTTCGACGTTTTGATTATTCGACATTCTGATATTCGACATTTTGACTTTTCGACATTCTGATTTAGCGACATTTTGAGTTTCGACATTTTTACTTTTCGACCTTTTGACTCTTCGACGTTTTGATTTTCGACATTTTGGTTTTACGACATTTTGATTTTCAAAATTTTGCTTTTCGACATTTTGATTATTCGACATTGTGATTTTTCGACCTTTTGACTTTTCGACGTTTTGATTATTCGACATTCTGATATTCGACATTTTGATTTTTCGACATTTTGACTTTTCGACATTTTGATTTTTCGACATTCTGACTTTTCGACATTTTGATTTTCGACATTTTGACTTTTCGACATTTTGATTATTCGACATTCCGACTTTTCGATATTCTGATTTTTCGACGTTTTTGATTTTTTGACATACTGATATTAGACATTTTGACTTTTCAACATTCTGATTTTCGACATTTTGATTTTAAACATTTTGACTTTTCGACATTTTGATTTTCGACCTTTTGACTTTTCGACATTCTGATTTTTCGACGTTTTGATTTTTCGACATTCGTATTTTCGACATTTTGATTTTTCGACATTTTGACTTTTCGACATTTTGACTTTTAGACATTCCGACTTCTCGATATTCTTATTTTTCGACCTTATGACTTTTCGACGTTTTGATTTTCGACATTTTGATTTTTGACATTTTGACTTTCGACATTTTGACTTTTCGACATTTTGACTTTTCGACATTTTGATTTTAGACCTTTTGACTTTTCGACATTTTGGTTTTTCGACCTTATGACTATGCGACGTTTTTTATTTTTTGACATACTGATATTAGACATTTTGACTTTTCAACATTCTGATTTTCGACATTTTGATTTTTCGACATTTTGACTTTTGACATTTTGACTTTCGACATTTTGACTTTTCGACATTTTGATTTTAGACCTTTTGACTTTTAGACATTTTGACTTTTCGACATTTTGATTTTTCGACGTTTTGAAAAATCAAAATGTCGAAAACGACATTTTGACTTTACTTTTCGACATTTTGACTTTTCGACATTTTGATTTTTCGACATTTTGACTTTTCGACATTTTGACTTTTAGACATTCCGACTTCTCGACATTGTGATTTTTCGACCTTTTGACTTTTCGACGTTTTGATTATTCGACATTCTGATATTCGACATTTTGACTCTTCGACATTCCGATTTTTCGACGTTTTGATTTTCGACATTCTGATTTTCGACATTTTGACTTTTCGACATTCTGATTTAGCGACATTTTGAGTTTCGACATTTTGATTTTCGACATTTTGACTTTTCGACCTTTTGACTCTTCGACGTTTTGATTTTCGACAATTTGATTTTTCGACATTTTGATTTTCGACATTTTGACTTTTCGACATTTTGATTATTCGACATTCCGACTTTTCGATACTCTGATTTTTCGACCTTTTGACTTTACGACGTTTTAATTTTCGACATTTTGACTTTTCGACATTGTGATTATTCGACCTTTTGACTTTTCGACGTTTTGATTATTCGACATTCCGACTTTTCGATACTCTGATTTTTCGACCTTTTGACTTTACGACGTTTTAATTTTCGACATTTTGACTTTTCGACATTGCGATTTTTCGACCTTTTGTCTTTTCGACGTTTTGATTATTCGACATTCTGATATTCGACATTTTGACTTTTCGACATTCTGATTTAGCGACATTTTGAGTTTCGACATTTTAACTTTTCGACCTTTTGACTCTTCGACGTTTTGATTTTCGACATTTTGACTTTTCGACATTTTGATTTTTCGACATTTTGATTTTCGACATTTTGATTTTTCGACATTTTGAGTTTTCGACATTCCGACTTTTCGATATTCTGATTTTTCGACCTTTTGACTATACGACGTTTTGATTTTTTGACATTCTGATTTCCGACATTTTGACTTTTCGACATTATGATTTTCGACCTTTTGACTTTTCGACGTTTTGATTTTTCGACGTTTTGATTTTTCGACGTTTTGATTTTCGACATTTTGGTTTTCGACCTTATGACTATTCGACGTTTTGATTTTTTGACATACTGATATTCGACATTTTGACATTTCGACATTTTGATTTTTAACATTTTGACTTTTCGACGTTTTGATTTTCGACATTTTGGTTTTCGACCTTATGACTATTCGACGTTTTGATTTTTTGACATACTGATATTAGACATTTTGACTTTTCAACATTCTGATTTTTCGACATTTTGAGTTTTCGACATTCCGACTTTTCGATATTCTGATTTTTCGACCTTTTGACTAAACGACGTTTTGATTTTCGACATATTGATTTTCAACATTTTGACTTTTCGACGTTTTGACTTTTCGACCTTTTGACTTTTCGACGTTTTGACTTTTCGACATTCTGATTTTTCGACGTTTTGATTTTTCGACATTCGTATTTTCGACATTTTAATTTTTCGACATTTTGACTTTTCGACATTTTGACTTTTAGACATTCCGACTTCTCGATATTCTTATTTTTCGACCTTTTGACTTTGCGATGTTTTGATTTTCGACATTTTGATTTTTGACATTTTGACTTACGACATTTTGACTTTTCGTCATTTTGACTTTTCGACATTTTGACTTTCGACATTTTGACTTTTCGACATTTTGACTTTTCGACATTTTGATTTTAGACCTTTTGACTTTTCGACATTTTGGTTTTTCGACCTTATGACTATTCGACGTTTTTGATTTTTTGACATACTGATATTAGACATTTTGACTTTTCAACATTCTGATTTTCGACATTTTGATTTTAAACATTTTGACTTTTCGACATTTTGATTTTCGACCTTTTGACTTTTCGACATTCTGATTTTTCCACGTTTTGATTTTTCGACATTCGTATTTTCGACATTTTGATTTTTCGACATTTTGACTTTTCGACATTTTGACTTTTAGACATTCCGACTTCTCGATATTCTTATTTTTCGACCTTTTGACTTTTCGACGTTTTGATTTTCGACATTTTGATTTTTGACATTCTGATTTTTGACATTTTGACTTTCGACATTTTGACTTTTCGACATTTTGATTTTAGACCTTTTGACTTTTCGACATTCTGATTTTCGACATTTTGACTTTTTGACAATTTGATTTTTCGATGTTTTGATTTTCAACATTCTGATTTTCGACATTTCGACATTCTGATTTTGCGACATTATGATTTTCGATATTCTGATTTCCGACATTTTGACTTTTCGACATTATGATTTTCGACCTTTTGACTTTTCGACGTTTTGATTTTTCGACGTTTTGATTTTTCGACGTTTTGATTTTCGACATTTTGGTTTTCGACCTTATGACTATTCGACGTTTTGATTTTTTGACATACTGATATTCGACATTTTGACTTTTCGACATTTTGATTTTTAACATTTTGACTTTTCGACGTTTTGATTTTCGACATTTTGGTTTTCGACCTTATGACTATTCGACGTTTTGATTTTTTGACATACTGATATTAGACATTTTGACTTTTCAACATTCTGATTTTTCGACATTTTGAGTTTTCGACATTCCGACTTTTCGATATTCTGATTTTTCGACCTTTTGACTAAACGACGTTTTGATTTTCGACATATTGATTTTCAACATTTTGACTTTTCGACGTTTTGACTTTTCGACCTTTTGACTTTTCGACGTTTTGACTTTTCGACATTCTGATTTTTCGACGTTTTGATTTTTCGACATTCGTATTTTCGACATTTTAATTTTTCGACATTTTGACTTTTCGACATTTTGACTTTTAGACATTCCGACTTCTCGATATTCTTATTTTTCGACCTTTTGACTTTGCGATGTTTTGATTTTCGACATTTTGATTTTTGACATTTTGACTTACGACATTTTGACTTTTCGTCATTTTGACTTTTCGACATTTTGACTTTCGACATTTTGACTTTTCGACATTTTGACTTTCGACATTTTGACTTTTCGACATTTTGACTTTTCGACATTTTGATTTTAGACCTTTTGACTTTTCGACATTTTGGTTTTTCGACCTTATGACTATTCGACGTTTTTGATTTTTTGACATACTGATATTAGACATTTTGACTTTTCAACATTCTGATTTTCGACCTTTTGACTTTTCGACATTCTGATTTTTCCACGTTTTGATTTTTCGACATTCGTATTTTCGACATTTTGATTTTTCGACATTTTGACTTTTCGACATTTTGACTTTTAGACATTCCGACTTCTCGATATTCTTATTTTTCGACCTTTTGACTTTTCGACGTTTTGATTTTCGACATTTTGATTTTTGACATTCTGATTTTTGACATTTTGACTTTCGACATTTTGACTTTTCGACATTTTGATTTTAGACCTTTTGACTTTTCGACATTCTGATTTTCGACATTTTGACTTTTTGACAATTTGATTTTTCGATGTTTTGATTTTCAACATTCTGATTTTCGACATTTCGACATTCTGATTTTGCGACATTATGATTTTCGATATTTTGACTTTTCGACCTTTTGACTCTTCGACGTTTTGATTTTCGACATTTTGACTTTTCGACATTTTGATTTTTCGACATTTTGATTTTCGACATTTTGATTTTTCGACATTTTGAGTTTTCGACATTCCGACTTTTCGATATTCTGATTTTTCGACCTTTTGACTATACGACGATTTGATTTTTTGACATTCTGATTTCCGACATTTTGACTTTTCGACATTATGATTTTCGACCTTTTGACTTTTCGACGTTTTGATTTTTCGACGTTTTGATTTTTCGACGTTTTGATTTTCGACATTTTGGTTTTCGACCTTATGACTATTTGACGGTTTGATTTTTTGACATACTGATATTCGACGTTTTGACTTTTCAACATTCTGATTTTCGACATTTTGATTTTAAACATTTTGATTTTCGACATTTTGATTTTCGACCTTTTGACATTCTGATTTTTCGACGTTTTGATTTTTCGACATTCGTATTTTCGACATTTTAATTTTTCGACATTTTGACTTTTCGACATTTTGACTTTTAGACATTCCGACTTCTCGTTATTCTTATTTTTCGACCTTTTGACTTTTCGACGTTTTGATTTTCGACATTTTGATTTTTGACATTTTGACTTTCGACATTTTGACTTTTCGACATTTTGTCTTTTAGACATTTTGATTTTAGACCTTTTGACTTTTCGACATTCTGATTTTCGACATTTTGACTTTTCGACATTTTGACTTTTAGACATTCCGACTTCTCGATATTCTTATTTTTCGACCTTTTGACTTTTCGACGTTTTGATTTTCGACATTTTCATTTTTGACATTTTGGTTTTTCGACCTTATGACTATGCGACGTTTTTGATTTTTTGACATTTTGACTTTTCAACATTCTGATTTTCGACATTTTGATTTTCGACCTTTTGACTTTTCGACATTCTGATTTTTCGACGTTTTGATTTTTCGACATTTTGATTTTCGACATTTTGATTTTCCGACATTTTGACTTTTCGATATTTAGATTTTTCGACATTCTGACTTTTCGACATTTTGATTTTTCGACATTTTGATGTTCGACCTTTTGATTTTCGACATTTTGATTTTCCGACATTTTGATTTTCGACATTTTGATTTTCCGACATTTTGACTTTTCGACATTTAGATTTTTCGACATTTTGACTTTTCGACATTTTGATTTTTCGACATTCTGACTTTTCGTCATTTTGTTTTTTCGACATTTTGTTGTTCGACCTTTTGATTTATCGACATTCTGATTTTCGACCTTTTGATTTTTGACATTTTGACTTTTCGACATTTTGATTTTTCGACGTTTTGATTTTCGACATTCTCATTTTTCGGTATTCTGATTTTTGACATTTTAGGTTTTCGACATTTTGACATTTTGATTATTCGACATTTTGACTTTGTGACATTATGATTTTTCGATATTCTTACCTTTCGACATTTTGATTTTAGACCTTTTGACTTTTCGACATTTTGATTTTTCGACGTTTTGATTTTCGACATTTTGACTTTTCGACATTTTGACTTTTCGACATTTTGATTATTCGACATTCCGACTTTTCGATATTCTGATTTTTCGACCTTTTGATTTTTCGACATTTTGACTTTTCGACATTTTGATTTTCAACCTTTTGACTTTTCGACGTTATGATTTTCGACTTTTGACTTTTCGTCATTTAGATTTTTCGACATTTTGATTTTCGACTTTATGAGTTTCGACAGTTTGATTTTTCGACATTCTGATTTTCGACATTTTGACTTTTCGACATTAAGTATTTTCGACATTCCGATTTTCGACATTTTGACATTCTGATTTTCGACATTTTGATTGTCGTCGTTTTGACTTTTCGACGTTTTGATTTTCGACCTTTTGACTTTTCGACATTTTGATTTTTCGACATTTTGATTTTCGACATTTTGACTTTTCGACATTTTGATTTTTCGACGTTTTGATTTTTCGACATTCCGACTTTTCGATATTCTGATTTTTCGACCTTTTGACTTTTCGACGTTTTGATTTTTCGACGTTTTGATTTTTCGACGTTTTGATTTTCGACATTTTGGTTTTCGACCTTATGACTATTTGACGTTTTGATTTTTTGACATACTGATATTAGACATTTTGACTTTTCAACATTCTGATTTTCGACATTTTGACTTTCGACCTTTTGACTTTTCGACATTTTGATTTTTCGACATTTTGATTTTCGACATTTTGACTTTTCGACATTTTGACTTTTCGACATTCTGATTTTCGACATTTTGACTTTTTGACAATTTGATTTTTCGATGTTTTGATTTTCAACATTCTGATTTTCGACATTTCGACATTCTGATTTTGCGACATTATGATTTTCGATATTTTGACTTTTCGACCTTTTGACTCTTCGACGTTTTGATTTTCGACATTTTGACTTTTCGACATTTTGATTTTTCGACATTTTGATTTTCGACATTTTGATTTTTCGACATTTTGAGTTTTCGACATTCCGACTTTTCGATATTCTGATTTTTCGACCTTTTGACTATACGACGTTTTGATTTTTTGACATTCTGATTTCCGACATTTTGACTTTTCGACATTATGATTTTCGACCTTTTGACTTTTCGACGTTTTGATTTTTCGACGTTTTGATTTTTCGACGTTTTGATTTTCGACATTTTGGTTTTCGACCTTATGACTATTTGACGGTTTGATTTTTTGACATACTGATATTCGACGTTTTGACTTTTCAACATTCTGATTTTCGACATTTTGATTTTAAACATTTTGATTTTCGACATTTTGATTTTCGACCTTTTGACATTCTGATTTTTCGACGTTTTGATTTTTCGACATTCGTATTTTCGACATTTTAATTTTTCGACATTTTGACTTTTCGACATTTTGACTTTTAGACATTCCGACTTCTCGTTATTCTTATTTTTCGACCTTTTGACTTTTCGACGTTTTGATTTTCGACATTTTGATTTTTGACATTTTGACTTTCGACATTTTGACTTTTCGACATTTTGTCTTTTAGACATTTTGATTTTAGACCTTTTGACTTTTCGACATTCTGATTTTCGACATTTTGACTTTTCGACATTTTGACTTTTAGACATTCCGACTTCTCGATATTCTTATTTTTCGACCTTTTGACTTTTCGACGTTTTGATTTTCGACATTTTCATTTTTGACATTTTGGTTTTTCGACCTTATGACTATGCGACGTTTTTGATTTTTTGACATTTTGACTTTTCAACATTCTGATTTTCGACATTTTGATTTTCGACCTTTTGACTTTTCGACATTCTGATTTTTCGACGTTTTGATTTTTCGACATTTTGATTTTCGACATTTTGATTTTCCGACATTTTGACTTTTCGATATTTTGATTTTTCGACATTCTGACTTTTCGACATTTTGATTTTTCGACATTTTGATGTTCGACCTTTTGATTTTCGACATTTTGATTTTCCGACATTTTGATTTTCGACATTTAGATTTTTCGACATTTTGACTTTTCGACATTTTGATTTTTCGACATTCTGACTTTTCGTCATTTTGTTTTTTCGACATTTTGTTGTTCGACCTTTTGATTTATCGACATTCTGATTTTCGACCTTTTGATTTTTGACATTTTGACTTTTCGACATTTTGATTTTTCGACGTTTTGATTTTCGACATTCTCATTTTTCGGTATTCTGATTTTTGACATTTTAGGTTTTCGACATTTTGACATTTTGATTATTCGACATTTTGACTTTGTGACATTATGATTTTTCGATATTCTTACCTTTCGACATTTTGATTTTAGACCTTTTGACTTTTCGACATTTTGATTTTTCGACGTTTTGATTTTCGACATTTTGACTTTTCGACATTTTGACTTTTCGACATTTTGATTATTCGACATTCCGACTTTTCGATATTCTGATTTTTCGACCTTTTGATTTTTCGACATTTTGACTTTTCGACATTTTGATTTTCAACCTTTTGACTTTTCGACGTTTTGATTTTCGACTTTTGACTTTTCGTCATTTAGATTTTTCGACATTTTGATTTTCGACTTTATGAGTTTCGACAGTTTGATTTTTCGACATTCTGATTTTCGACATTTTGACTTTTCGACATTAAGTATTTTCGACATTCCGATTTTCGACATTTTGACATTCTGATTTTCGACATTTTGATTGTCGTCGTTTTGACTTTTCGACGTTTTGATTTTCGACCTTTTGACTTTTCGACATTTTGATTTTTCGACATTTTGATTTTCGACATTTTGACTTTTCGACATTTTGATTTTTCGACGTTTTGATTTTTCGACATTCCGACTTTTCGATATTCTGATTTTTCGACCTTTTGACTTTTCGACGTTTTGATTTTTCGACGTTTTGATTTTTCGACGTTTTGATTTTCGACATTTTGGTTTTCGACCTTATGACTATTTGACGTTTTGATTTTTTGACATACTGATATTAGACATTTTGACTTTTCAACATTCTGATTTTCGACATTTTGACTTTCGACCTTTTGACTTTTCGACATTTTGATTTTTCGACATTTTGATTTTCGACATTTTGACTTTTCGACATTTTGACTTTTCGACATTCTGATTTTCGACATTTTGACTTTTTGACAATTTGATTTTTCGATGTTTTGATTTTCAACATTCTGATTTTCGACATTTCGACATTCTGATTTTGCGACATTATGATTTTCGATATTTTGACTTTTCGACCTTTTGACTCTTCGACGTTTTGATTTTCGACATTTTGACTTTTCGACATTTTGATTTTTCGACATTTTGATTTTCGACATTTTGATTTTTCGACATTTTGAGTTTTCGACATTCCGACTTTTCGATATTCTGATTTTTCGACCTTTTGACTATACGACGTTTTGATTTTTTGACATTCTGATTTCCGACATTTTGACTTTTCGACATTATGATTTTCGACCTTTTGACTTTTCGACGTTTTGATTTTTCGACGTTTTGATTTTTCGACGTTTTGATTTTCGACATTTTGGTTTTCGACCTTATGACTATTCGACGTTTTGATTTTTTGACATACTGATATTCGACGTTTTGACTTTTCAACATTCTGATTTTCGACATTTTGATTTTAAACATTTTGATTTTCGACATTTTGATTTTCGACCTTTTGACATTCTGATTTTTCGACGTTTTGATTTTTCGACATTCGTATTTTCGACATTTTAATTTTTCGACATTTTGACTTTTCGACATTTTGACTTTTAGACATTCCGACTTCTCGATATTCTTATTTTTCGACCTTTTGACTTTTCGACGTTTTGATTTTTCGACGTTTTGATTTTTCGACGTTTTGATTTTCGACATTTTGGTTTTCGACCTTATGACTATTCGACGTTTTGATTTTTTGACATACTGATATTCGACGTTTTGACTTTTCAACATTCTGATTTTCGACATTTTGATTTTAAACATTTTGATTTTCGACATTTTGATTTTCGACCTTTTGACATTCTGATTTTTCGACGTTTTGATTTTTCGACATTCGTATTTTCGACATTTTAATTTTTTGACATTTTGACTTTTCGACATTTTGACTTTTAGACATTCCGACTTCTCGATATTCTTATTTTTCGACCTTTTGACTTTTCGACGTTTTGATTTTTCGACGTTTTGATTTTTCGACGTTTTGATTTTCGACATTTTGGTTTTCGACCTTATGACTATTCGACGTTTTGATTTTTTGACATACTGATATTCGACCTTTTGACTTTTCGACGTTTTGATTTTCGACATTTTGATTTTTGACATTTTGACTTTCGACATTTTGACTTTTCGACATTTTGTCTTTTAGACATTTTGATTTTAGACCTTTTGACTTTTCGACATTCTGATTTTCGACATTTTGACTTTTCGACATTTTGACTTTTCGACATTTTGACTTTTAGACATTCCGACTTCTCGATATTCTTATTTTTCGACCTTTTGACTTTTCGACGTTTTGATTTTCGACATTTTCATTTTTGACATTTTGGTTTTTCGACATTTTGATTTTCGACATTTTGATTTTCCGACATTTTGATTTTCGACATTTTGATTTTCCGACATTTTGACTTTTCGATATTTTGATTTTTCGACATTCTGACTTTTCGACATTTTGATTTTTCGACATTTTGATGTTCGACCTTTTGACTTTTCGACATTTTGATTTTTCGACGTTTTGATTTTCGACATTTTGACTTTTCGACATTTTGATTTTTCGACGTTTTGATTTTCGACCTTTTGATTTTTCGACATTTTGATTTGCAACATTTTGACTTTTCGACATTTTGATTTTCAACCTTTTGACTTTTCGTCATTTTGATTTTTCGACATTTTGATTTTCGACTTTATGAGTTTCGACGTTTTGATTTTTCGACATTCTGAGTTTCGACATTTTGACTTTTCGACATTTTGACTTTTAGACATTCCGACTTCTCGATATTCTTATTTTTCGACATTCTGACTTTTCGACATGTTGACTTTTCGACTTCCCAACTTTTCGATATTCTTATTTTTCGACCTTTTGACTTTTCGACGTTTTGATTTTCGACATTTTGATTTTTGACATTTTGACTTTCGACATTTTGACTTTTCGACATTTTGTCTTTTAGACATTTTGATTTTAGACCTTTTGACTTTTCGACATTTTGACTTTTAGACATTCAGATTTTCGACCTTGACATTTTGACTTTTCGACATTTTGATTTTTCGACTTTCTGATTTTTCGATATTCTTAGTTTTCGACCTTTTGACTTTTCGACGTTTTGATTTTTCGCCATTTTGACTTTCGACATTTTGATTTTTCGACATTTTGATTTTCGACATTTTGACTTTTCGACATTTTGACTTTTCGACATTTTGATTTATCGACGTTTTGATTGTTCGACATTTTGATTTTCGACATTTGGATTTTTCGACATTTAGACTTTTCGACATTTTGATTTTTCGATTTTCTTATTTTTCGACCTTTTGATTTTTCGACATTCTGGTTTTCGACATTTTGATTTTTCGACATTCTGATTTATCGACATTCCGACTTTTCGATATTCTTATTTTTCGACCTTTTGATTTTTCGACGTTTTGATTTTCGACAGTTTGATTTTTCGACATTCTGATTTTCGACATTTTGACTTTTCGACATTAAGTATTTTCGACATTCCGATTTTCGACATTTTGATTGTCGTCGTTTTGACTTTTCGACGTTTTGATTTTCGACCTTTTGACTTTTCGACATTTTGATTTTTCGACGTTTTGATTTTTCGACATTCCGACTTTTCGATATTCTGATTTTTCGACCTTTTTACTTTTCGACGTTTTGATTTTTCGACATTCTGATATTCGACATTTTAATTTTTCGACAAAATTTTAAGGCATTTTGATTTTCGTTATTCTTATTTTTTCGACCTTTTGACTTTTCGACATGCTGACTTTTCGATTTTCTGATTTTTCGACTTTTGATTGCGGTTAACACAAATATTTACCCCGCACGGGAATCGAACCCGCAACCTTACGGATGGCAGTCCGGCATGGTGACAACTCTGCCATCGAGTTCGTCAATTAAGTGGCATTTATCCATAATTTTATAATTATTTAATTTGAAATATGTCAAAATTCAGTGATGTTGGGTTGGGCATACTTTCTGTACTAAAACTTTTGGAAAATCGCAAAAAAATAGGTTTATTCTATAAGAGCATATTATAGAAGTCTTACTAAGCCATGCTTTATTCTCAAGCCTCTACAAGTGTACGAAAAACTTAATTAATGTCTAAATAGATACTATACTACACCACCAGTGGCGTAGCTGGCCGGTATCTGGGGCGGATTTTGTATAGGTACCCCCAACTTAAGCAAGCAGGGGGGGGGGGGGGGAGGGTGCAAATCTCGACTAAGACAAGCTACTACTCATCATGCATGTGGGAATCTTTACATAATTATTTGTAGTTACGTACTTACATTATTTTATTTGTGGTTTTTTTATAGGTGGGAACTTTAACTGATGTTCATAGGGGGGGGATCGGGTGTCAGTGACACCCGGGGCGGACCGCCACCGACGCCCCCCGCTAGCTACGCCACTGTTCACCACGCAGTTTTACCCGCATTATTAATAAAAAAACAAAGAATAAAATTGTCATAAACATTTATTATCAGATCTGAATACATCAAGATAAAATACATAATTATAAATTTTCAAATTAAAAAATGCAATTGACGAGACAAAGTGCTGAAAGTTACATAATAATATTAATATATATTAATTATTCATATAAATAGACAAACAAACGTACGTCCTTTCACTTGTTGGTTAAATCGCACATTATAAACTAAAAAAATATAAAACATAAAAAAAATCGAAAAAAGTTTTTTGTCAGAAACAAAGCTTGTTGGGATTTCTGATAATGATTATAAATTAAAAACAATATATCTGGGTTTGAATCCCATTTGAAGTACAAAAATGAATTAAAAAAAAACAGAAAGACATAAAAGATACAAAATCTATATTTCTTGACATATACAATATTTGCTGTCAACGTCAAAAATGACATTTGACAGATGTCAGGCTATTGGTACTATTTTTATTTTCTATTTGACGGACGAATATTAAAAGCTCGCTGGCTGTTTCTCAATGTATTTATAAATATTTTTCATATTACAATAACTATTTTATTTCATGGAATGAAAGTAAATACGGTGGTAATAACAAAATGATTCTAAGTCAACTAAAATTTACAACAAAATAAATTAATAGTAATTCTGTAGAAAAAAAACATTACAACACAAAATACATAGAAAAGACATAATATTCAAAATAATAATACTTTGACATTAATTGAAACAAAACGTCAAAAAACAAAAATGGCGCTTGTTCGCCATTTTGAATTTTAACCGACTTCCGAAAAAGTTGTTGAGGTATTTGTTTTTAAATATTATTTTAGGTATTTTGTAATATATTCTTTATTTTTATAATATTACTTTAAAAACAATTAAATTAATGTCAAAATAAATAAAAAAGACAATAAATGTGTGACTATTAATTATTTAAATTATTAACCAATAATATTTACCCGTATTTAATCTGTTAATAAGTACGTTAGAAATGAACTAAAAAATATGGTTTAACCAAAATTGGAAGTATGAGTATTGTAGATAATTTTTATATCTATTTTTTGTATAAAACTTATGTTTGTATGAAAACTATAATCTCGGGAAATACTGGCCCCGTTTGGGTAATTATTTATGCTTTCGATAGCTTATTTGTCAAAAACTTTTAGCTTATAAAAAGTGAGAAATGGAAGAACTAGCTAGCTAAAAATGTAACAAAAATGCTGTTATACATTAAATTTATACTGCTGTATAAAAATCTGTATAATGTTTATAAATATTTTGTATAAAAAACGAAATTAACTTATATTTTGTGACGTTAATGACTATATATTATTATTTATACAGTGTATTTTTTATATATACATTTGTTTTTGTATTTTTATGTATATTTACGAGTATACTGTGCGATTTAACCATTCTTCGAGAGAGAATGTTGCATATTCCCCGCCTGAAGATCTCCCGCGGAAAGTGTCTGAAAAAAAAAAAATGTTAGAATAAAATATAAAAAAAATATATACATCCATTTCCAAGCGTTAGTGTGTACGTGCCATTCACAATATATATTTTTGTGTTTGTATAATTTTGGTAAAATTATACAGTGATTTTAGTATAATAATTTGATTGAGTAAGAATAATATTGTGAATAGGTACGAATTAATAATGATTATGATAACATATATGAACCATTTGCGAAATTTATACAATTTAAATATTTCTACTTTAAACAAGAACATAATTATTTTGTATTTTAATACAATTTCAAAATTTTATATTACATATTTTAAAACAACATCGCAAATGATTACAAGGCAAAATCGGTTAGCGCCAAATTATTTAAAATAGAATAATTTTCATTTTTATACACAGAACAAAGCTGTATAACAAACACAAAAAATGGCGTTGAAAACCGAAATCACCTTAAATTAATGTTTTGAAGTGTATATTGAAGTGGTTCTCATTGAATATTATTATTATACTTAATTGTTTTTAAATATAGAAAAGGCATTTGTCTGTTGTTTTATTTATACGATTACGTATATTATTATTCATTTTATGATATTTTTAGTATAAAAACAGAACTATGTATAAATTAAATTAATACATTACTAAAAAATTTACAAATAAAAGTTTATTAGTATAAGTCACGTCAAATATTTTTTTTCAAATCAGTATAAAATAACATCAATGTGAACCATTTCGCGGTCATTATACTATACATAGTATAACGTATATAAAATGCTGTATAATTATACTTGTTTGATAACAATCGTAGCGTCATGTCGTACGACGTTCGTCTGTTCACGAATTCCATTGCAAATCGCGCTCCAGATTTTCCATTGGTTCGTTGTTTGCTAAATAATTGTTTAAAATTAAGTACATACATGTTTTACAAAATATAATTTAAATTTTTTTCATAATTTTCATTCGTACTACATACATAACATAATATAACATAATCATTCACTCCATCCTCTCATTACAGTAACTGACCCCTAACTAAGTTCGAAACTTGTATCTAGGGTATCAGAAACTACGCACACACTCATTCACACACACACCCAGACCGAGACAAACATTTGTGGTTCACACAAATATTCACCCCGCACGGGAATCGAACTCGCAACCTTACGGATGGCAGTCCGGCATGGTGACCACTCTGCCATCAAGGTCGTCATTATCGTCATACATTCGGTAACAATTAATATTTATAACATTTCGAGAAACAAAGATTTCTATAAAATTTTCAAAAATTTAACGTTTTCATGCTGAACAATAAAACTATTTAATAATCATAGCATTTGTAACAGTTTATTCTAACTTTCATTCACTCACTCACTCATTATTAAGTTTCGCTTAAAATTGAACTAAATATTCTACTATAATGAATTACTGTTAATTAATCTTCCAAAATCTACAACAACATACTATAGAAGAGATACATACAAAAATATATTTATTCTAATACTATAAAAACTAGCTATTTACTACCGAGGATTGAACCCGGTACAATACAATACTTCTAGCACATAATTTAAAAAATAAATATAATATATTTACCGATCATGGTCTTGAGTCGCACAGCGCACATTATGAAGTCGTCGAATTGTATGAAGCCGTCGGCGCCGCCGTATCTATAAATAAACAATTAAATTAGTAAGTACATCCTACTAATATTACTAAGCCGAATGTTTGTGAGTGTGGATGTTTGTTCCTCTTGCACGCAAAGACTACTGAATGGATTTTAATGAAAATTGGTACAGATGTTCCTCAGGAATAACACATTGGATTTTTATCCCAAAAATTCCCACGGGATAAGGTTTCACGCGGGTAAAACCGCGGGGCACAGCTAGTTAAAGAATATGCGTAAGCAACATAGTTGCATAATGCATGTAGGTGACGTCTAGTTGAGCCATGTTTAAAAATAGCAAACATGAATAACCAGGAACTCAGGTTTAGCGGGCAGTTCAGATTTGGGATATGTATTATAAATAATACAATCGTTGCAGAATACTGCTTTACAACAAAAAACATGAATAAATAGGTCAAAGATTGTATATATTTTTTTATCTGCATATTTTTTGCTCTTTCAAGATCAAATTGCGGAACAGATTTTGATGAAATTGTTCCAAGGTTTGTTTCTTTCTTTAAACTAACATTTGGTACCCAAGACCACACATTAATGTTTATCTCGGTCTGTGTGTGTGTGTGAATGAGTGTGTGCGTAGTTTCTGATACCCTAGATACAAGTTACGAACTTGGGGGTCAGTAACTATAATGAGATGATGGAGTGAATGATTATGTTATGTTATTATCAATCCAACCTGTGAGCGAGCACGTTGAGCACGTGCGCGTTGACGGTGTACCCGGCGGCGTGCAGCGCGTCGCGCAGCCGGCCCGCCGGCACGCCGCGACCGTCCGCCTCGTGCAGACGGTATACTGTCTGTAGGGGGGAAGTAGCACCGGTAATGAAAAAAACCTCACGTTTTTATTATTTATTTATCGAAAACCTTTTTTTTGTAAATTTTCCAAAAAGTTTTTATAGTAATGTAGACAAAGTTTTTATTGTATGAAGTCCCAAGTACGACATCATTTCTAAGGTTAGGATTGCAATACAAAAATAAAAAAACAATTAGTTGATAAAATTGCTATGCAATAGCTTTACCGCGGCAGTCCCCGAGTGCCACACGTTTTTTTTATTTTTTACATATTTTGTGTATGAGTAACTAGCTGCGCCCCGCGGTTTCACACGCGTAGTTCCCGTTCCCGTTCCCGAGGGAATTTCGGGATAAAAAGTATCCCATGTCCTTTTCCTGGTTCTTATCTACCTCCCCACCAAATCGGTCCAGCCGTTCTTGAGTTATAAGTGGCGTAACTAACACGACTTTCTTTTATATATATAAATACATACCCGCCACTGCCTCAAATCGATCCACAAAGCTTTAAACTCCTCAAAGCCGAGTCCTCCAGAGTTATCCTTATCCAACATAGCTATCATGCTCCTGCATGAGTCCTTTGAGAATCCTTGGCCGTGCAACTCTGAAAATTTCAGAAATCGGTACAGATATGGTCGAAAACACACCTACTGGAAAATAATGACCAATTATTTTGATGAAATTTTTTTTTTTGGTAAATTTTGTAAAGAAAAAAATGTTTAATCTTAGGACGTATTTTTTTTATTTTGGAAAAATAGGCCTTAAGATTTTTTTTTTAAAATGTAGGAAGAGATTGATTGATATTGTTGAATGGTCATTATTTTTAATGTTTTAATGAAATGGGGGTTTTCATTTTGATGTTTTTCTTTTCTACGGAGTGTTTCAAAATTGTTTCGGTTTTTTCAACGTAATATTTTTTCACAGAACTTTCTTAATTATTCTCGAACTTATATTTCAAAATATGTATTTTTATAAACTAACGTAATTTAAAATGCCCATTTTCGTATAAAGTAGTGTTTATATAATACATGTGCCCAACTAAATTAAAGCATAAATGCGAAAATTTACAAAAAATATATATTTTTTGTAAATTTTCTCATTTTTTGTTAGTTGCAACATTAAACATATAACATAACATACTTACATAATAAATAGTTTTGTAAAAATATTTTGTATACTAAATTATACAGGGGTGTTTGCTATTATAAGTATTTTTTTATATAATCATAAATGAAAAGAAAACACATTTTATTTTGAAAACTACTTCTTATTGATTTTATACAAACTGCAAAGGTTTTATTTAAAAAAAACTATAAACATCACAAAAATCTCAACACCCTGTATAAACACAAAAAAAAACAACTACATAAAACAAAAAAAAATAGTTTCACAAAACTACAACACGGTGTATTTCTACAAAAAAAAACAAGATGATCAAATATAAGACAAATAAAATAAAATAATTCATACAAAAACGGACATTTTAACATATGCCCCCATTTCAAAAAAACGTGGAAAGAAATATATTTATCGACGAATATCCTGTAAAATTAGAAAATGTTTATCTCCGATTTTAGTTGAATTTATACACACATTATAATTTGTGTGTGAATAACTATTCAACCAATGGTTTTTTTAATATAATTCCTTAAGGAACACTTAAAAATGTTAGGAAGGAATATTAACTTTTCGTGAGAAAAATATCCTAGATTTTATTAAAATCCGTCCAGTAGTTTCATCGTGACAAAATAATAAAAAGAAACACACCAGAGTCTGAATTACTTTTGAATTTATAATTGAATTTGTATTTATAAACAGACATACTTACATACACAAAGGTATAATTTTATTTTAAAAAAACCCCAGAAAAAGTTTTTCGGTGTACTAGCCAATCAAATATGGTTATGTCAAATGTCATACTGTCTGATATAATATTAAAACGTTGACTTTTAAAAACTTTACGGTTGAAATAAATAACAAATCAAAATTTATCTAACTAAAAAAAATGTTGTCTCAAATTTATTAAATTTCTTCAAATTATAAAATAAAAAGAACACGTCTTTTACACACATATCGTCAGTTAACATAAGTCTTTCAAGAGATGTTATGATGGCAATCATCATATTCTTTAATAATAACATTTCATGTAAAAAACGCAAAAATATATTTAAACCACTAAATGACATAACCACATTAACACGTCAACCTTCTGACATTTGACACAACCATATCTGACAATGACATCACCAACCGTCACTGTCACTGTCACAGTGACTTAACTAACCTGGCTGTGGTTGTGTCAAATGTACTTGCTCCTGATTCTGTTGCGCCACTTGCTGTAGGTCTACACCGATCTCCTTGCATATAGGAGCGCAGAGAGCGCAGAGCAACTGCTCTAAGCAACTCTGCTCTTGTGGAGGTGACGTGGGCCCCGGCCCCCCGCCATCGTACGCGCCCCCGTGACGCATGGCCAGTTCTGACGTGGGAATACTTGGTTGTACATTTGTGATTGTCTGGTATGTTTTATTTGAGAAGTTAAACGAATTATTTTATGCGGGTAAAGGTACAATTCCAAGTCGGGTTGCAGACCGCAAACTGCAACCGCAGACCGCAAACGACAATACTTTTCTATCAACATCTATGAAAGAGCGCGTCGCGACTGCAGGCAGCAGTGTAGTCGCGCTCGGAATCCATTTCATAGACGTTCATAGAAACAAGTGTTATCGCTTGCGGTCTGCGGTTGCAGTTTGCGGTCTGCAGCCCGACTTGGAATTATACCTTTATGCGTACGTATTTTTGTCGAATATCTCGACTAGTCACCTACGGTGGTTTTCAACAGGAGGATGAGTGAAATAGAGCGACAGCGCCTCGCTCAGAAAATCAGTATGATCAAAAAATAAATACGTACGCATAACCCGTATAAAATAATAAACCCATATAAGTTAATCTCAAAAACATTTCATTTCAATAAAAATCTAACTGAAGCTTTTGACTGTATTATACTCACACAATTATGCTACTTCCAGAAAAATAAAAAGTAAAACCGTTTAATTTATGAATATAATAATACATGCAACATTAAGTAAGAAAATATATAAATACACATACTTATTAGGCAAAACTTATAGATATGTTTATCGGAATCTCTCAGGGCATCGTCTTGGGGCCCATGTTATTCATTATTCATATAAATGATTGCTATTCAGTAGTCATTCCAAAGATTATTAAGACCATTTATTTTGATGATCTTTGAGTAATTGTTAGAAATATAGACGTATTTTTATATAGAAAGACTGTTTTCTTACTGATTTATTCAAGAAAATAGTGCCATAATATTTTATTTTAAGATTGCGTTTGGCAGCCACTCGTATTAAGCGATATTATAGTCTAAGATAGAACACACTTGAATAGAAGATACTCATTCACTCAACACTCAAAGAGATAATTATAGAGATTCATCATCATCAGCTCATATAATGTCCCCACCGAGAGGCTCGAGCATACCCTGAATTAGGGTGACAAATATGTTATAAGTACACTTTTAATTGCTCAATTTGAGCGTAGGAGAGTTAGATTCTATTCCCACTACGACTATTAAAATTAAAAATAGAGACAATACAATATACTTACATAACTTCATTACGTGAGCAAATGAAAAAGAAAGCCGCATTTAAAACTTTTACATAAGCATTAAACACATCGAAAGCGTTTAAATTAAAATGGGCATTTTAAATAATATATAAATACTTATAATTAATATTTGAAAAACGCAAAAAAACCTACATAATATATGTATATAGCTTTTTAATTTTAACTCCTACTTTGAGAAATTCGATAAAGAATAACCAATAGGATGCTTTCATTTAAAATACAGTTGCAAATAAAGAATTCTTATTGGTTGATATTTTTATATCAACTTAACAACTACTAAAAAAAATTACTTCCGTCCTGCTTTAAATATACTTTAATGTCAAGGTAAGCCATTTATGACAAATAAAAAGCTAAAAAATATTATAGCAATTGCTGTAAGGTTGCAATTACAACATTCTAGACCCAAATTTAAAAAAAAAGTTCAAAAACAAAAAAAAAGGCATAAAATATCCTATTCCCTACTTGCCAACCAAAAACACCCCTTAACCCCCCACAAATAGAGTTCACATTACCTTCTCTCATAGCGTAGTCCAGTATCTCCTTCAGCTCCTGCCAGTCTACTTCTCCGTCAGCTCCAGCCAGGCGAGTGAAGAATTGTCTCACTGGGTCCGCGGGCTCGGGGTCCGGGGTTTCTTGCTTCACGCGATCATCGACATCTCCCATGCCGATGTCTTCGTCATTTTCACTGAAATAAATAATACATTTCAAATTAAAATCGGCTTGATCTTTTAATTAAATAATGTATCAGATATTAATCTTTAGGGTTTTTTTAGTTTAAACATCAATACCAATATTATAAATGCGAAAGTAACTCTGTCTGTCTGTCTGTTACCTTTTCATGGCTAAACTACTGAACCGATTGACTTGAAATTTGGTACAGGGGTAGCTTATGGTCCGGGAAAGAACATAGGACACTTTTTATCTCGAAATTCCCACGGGAACGGGAACTACGCGGGTGAAACCGCGGGGCGCTGCTGGTCCATTGATATTAGAATACAAAAACATGTTTTGTTTCTTTATGGGTCGCCCATGCATACTCAGAACATAGTTTTTTTTTATGTTGGTATGGAACAAAAATATCTCTATTTTCAGCCATATTTCACAACTAAATAAAGTACTAACTATAACACATGACACTTCACTTTTATTATAAAGGCGTGCATATTTGTGTGAACCACAAATGTTTGTCTCGGTCTGTGTGAATGAGTGTGTGCGTAGTTTCTGATACCCTAGATACAAGTTACGAACTTAGGAGTCAGTTACTATAATGAGATGATGGAGTGAATGAATGTAGTGAATTATTTATATGAAATTTGGTGCAGATGTTCCTTATAACTAAGAATAACACATAGGATACTTTGTATCCCAAAATTCCCATGGGATTGGGATTTACGACCTGGTATTAGTATATCAAAATCCGTAGGGTAACGGGTTCGATTCCCGTGCGGGGTCAATATTTGTGTGAACCACAAATGTTGGTCTCGGTCTGGGTGTGTGTGAATGAGTCTGATACCCTAGATACAAGTTACGGACTTAGTTAGGGGTCAGTTACTGTAATGAGATGATGTAGTGAATGATTATGTTATGTTATTATAATAAATCACTTACGCCATACTATTCTCCTTCTCTGAGAAGACTCGCACCAGGAATTCCCCTTCCTCGTCGGGCTCGAAGGTGGACGGCACGATCACGTAGTGGCCCGGGTCCAGTTTGAACCTTATTGGGAGGGGGTAGGGTTGTTAATTGAGTGTATAATTCGTCGTTTCTTAAAATTAAAATACAGCTTTAATAAATGGAAATCTTCTAAACGTCAATGTGCATATTTATTGACGACCAGTTATGCTAAGGGCCTATCTATTTCACCATCTTTAAGTAACTTTCCGAGTACTTACTCGCATGTTTTGTCTTTGTCACTCGATATACAGTAAGGGAGAGACAAAACTAACTTTACTTGGTGAGTAACTTTACTCGAAGGTCGCGAAATAGGCCCTAAAAATATTGACTTTATTGACATTAAAAATCCCTTATAATCTTATAATTTCTTATAATCTGAACTTTAGAGCTTCTTTAGTAATATTAATCAATTTTTTTTTCAACCAAGTGCTAGTGACAGCTGTCATTAGCATTTTGACATTACAATACAAATTTTAACATAATGGTCCAGATTTCAAATCCCAGCTAAGGTAAAAATTTTGAACATGGTCTTAAATTCATATCCCACGTAAAGTAAGAAATCTTACTCACGGAGCAATTGATTATTATTATTGTCATGTCTTTTCCATTCACGGGACTATTAATGAGTCCCGGTCTTTTGGAAGGCTAGTATGGGGCCGAAGCCAACACACGGAAGAAAACTTTGACATATTTAATCTTGTGTAAAGGATGCACAATCCGTAATTATTATTTTCAAGCAATTATTTTTTATTTATTTTATACATATATTTATCAAAAATATGTCACTTACCGAGCACTAACTTCCCTCAAGTTAATAAAGGCCTGCGAGCGCCCCACGGAGGCGTTGTACTTGAAGAAGTTGACGTCGAGCGGTTTGGGCACGTGGCCGTAGTCGGGCAGCCGGTACACCGCGAACCCGATGGTCAGGCATTCGAGTCCCGCGTGCCGCTGGGAGCGACGGTTCTTCTGCATTAGGGCTACTATTATCTGTGGGGGAAGAAACACAAAATAATAAAAAAGTTTTAAAAATTGAAATGGTAAAAAAAATAATGAGCTGTCAAAAAAAAATCATGTGTAAAAAAAGGAAAAAAATAAGTAAGTATTTTATTGGTCAAAGAAAAATGTATATTTTGAGATGTAAATAAAATGATGTGTCAAAAAGTTTGACAGCTGTCGGTGTCAGATTTTTTGGGCGTTTGGAGGAAAAAAGTTAAAAATTGCAAAAAGTAGTATCCACCTAAAAATGAATCTAAATTGAAGTTGCTACTACCTCACTACATCTATCAATAGTTTTTCCAAGAACAGTGTTTAGAATTGTTTGAAAATGCTTGTTTAAAGTGGCTTTCAAAATTATAAGTGTAAAATTATATTTAGGGCTGATTTTTCCATCGCCATTATTCGACGAATATAATTTTGAAATTTTGACAGTTATAATTTGACAGTCATAATTTTGACAGTTATAATTTGCGATTATAATTTTGACAGTTATAATTTGAAATTATAACTGTCAAAATTTCAAAATTATATTCGTCGAATAATGGCGATGGAAAAATCAGCCCTAAATATAATTTTACACTTATAATTTTGAAAGCCACTTTAAACAAGCATTTTCAAACAATTCTAAACACTGTTCTTGGAAAAACTATTGATAGATGTAGTGAGGTAGTAGCAACTTCAATTTAGATTCATTTTTAGGTGGATACTACTTTTTGCAATTTTTAACTTTTTTCCTCCAAACGCCCAAAAAAATTTTTTTTTTGTCAAAAACTGACTGTTTTATTCCTCGAACAAAAGTTATCTGGCGATTGAAAAATCAGCTCTTAAACACATAAATAAACCTATTTATCGTACTAACCGTACACTTATTCTCATCATCTCCTTCATCGGGGTCCGTCAAAGTGACAGTGTACTGCGGGTTGCGCCAGAACGTCTCCAGGTAGTTACGGCAACCGCCCGCTGTCACTCCTGGGAAATGGAAGGGAAAAAGGGATTAAAATCAAGATATATTCAGAAAAAAAAAAGTGGGATTGAACGAGAAAAAATATGAAATATTTTGGGTTTTATTGCCCGTTGTATTGGACTAAGTTTCTTTAAAATATTTTATATTTTATATCGAATTTTATGGCGATAGTTTTATAATTGGTGCGCCATCTTTGGCAGCTATATTGTATTGGGACATCAAAAGAATACCATAAAAAATACGTATTGAAGGAAAAAAAAGAAAATGTATATATATCATAACAATAATTATTGCATGAAATATTTGGAATTTGAAGTATATAGGTAATTAATTCTGTTTTGATTAGCTTATTCCCTATAAGTTACCTCGGACCCACTCCCCCTCGAAGACGGACATCTCCCACTTCTTGGTGCATCCCTCGGGACATTCTTCAGGGTCTAAAGAGTCGGGGTTCAAGTTGCAGATCTCCACTCTACAATGAGATATACAAGTTTTAATAATTTATTTATTTATTTAGTTAGACACTTCAACAATATCTTCACCTATAATACTAATAATAAAACTTAATAATAATTGTTCACTCCATAAGTACTCTCACTATCCTTCGAGAAAGAGACGGTAATGTTTAAAGGAAACCTTCCCAGTAGTGGGATGCTATGGGTTGAATAAAATCTTCATGGCCTGTAATATTTCAATATTCATTGGTCTCAACCTAACTAATATTATAAATGCGAAAGTAACTCTGTCTGTTACCTTTCACGGCTAAACTACTGAACCGATTGACTTGAAATTTGGTACAGGGGTAGCTTATGGTCCGAGAAAGAACATAGGATACTTTTTATCCCAAAATTCCCAGGGGAACGGGAACTACGCGGGTGAAACCGCGGGGCAAAGTTAGTACTCTATATTAGCCCAAGTAAAAAAATAAGGCGTAATCACTATGCAAGTCTAATGTATGTTGGTGATTTGAAATCTAATCCATTACAATAGTTAAAGACCTACAAGAACAAAGGCCTCTCTTTCTCTCTCTTTGAGTGCATTACTTTTATTATATTAATAAACATGATAGTGGGAAAGATATAGTACCTGGAGAAATGATTAACAAAGTCCTTGAAAGACATCCAGAACTCGCCGTCGTCGTCAAACGTCAATCCCAGCTCCTCCTTTTCCGATTCCGGGATGAAACGCCATTCCGGGGACCTGGGAATGGGAATTATACATTAGGAAAATAGGTAAAAATACTCTTAAAAATAAAGTTTACTATTCTATTGAAATGTGTTACAAAATTTAAAGTCATGTGTGTCCTACAACCTGTGTCTTAAAGTTTAGCTTAAAAGCTAGCTTCTAGAGTGCCATACGGTAGCATTTTAGTGCCATAAGGTGGCATTACGAGTGGCAAACGCTACTATAAAACGTGCCATATAGCACCATAAAACAGTGTAACAGAAGGTGTCATTAAGTACCATAAGGTAACAACGGTGCCATTAGGGAGATAAGAAGCCAAAATGATGTCATTTGGGTGCCATAGCGTGCCATAAGGTGCCATTAGAGTTCCATAGCATCCCATAAGGGTGCCATTAGAGTGCCATAAGCCTCCATAAGGGTGCCATAGCGTCCTGCAATGGTGCCATTAGTGCGCCATAGGGTCCCACAATGGTGCCATTAGGGTGCCATAGCGTGCCATTAGAGTGGCGTATCCCTCACTTGTCGCTCCAGGGCCCGTTCCACTCGGCCTCGTTCCCCCACGGGTTGCGGAGCCGCAGCAGCGGGATCTTCCCGGCGCGTCCCGGCGTCTCGATGTCCACGAACTTCACGCGCGTGACGGAATAGGCGTGACCACGGATCAGGCCCGCTGGGGTTTCCGCTTCCAGGATGTTTGGGTCCGGCTACAGGGGAATAAATAAATATGTATATGCGAACATAACATCATTATAAAGGCTTATTTCACGATCTTCAAGTAAAGTTCCGAGTAGCGGCTCACAAGTTTTGTCTTTGTCACTTGATATAAAGTAAGAAAGAGACAAAACTTACTTTATTTGGTAAGTAACTCACTTTACTTGAATATCGTGAAATAGTTCTTTCTTACTTTATATCAAGTGACAAAGACAAAACATGCGAGTAGCTACTCGGAAGGTGGTGAAATAAGCCCTAACTCCGAAACTGAAAGGAACTAACCGTGCCCCACGGTTTTACCCGTATAGTTCCCAATCCCGTGGGAATATCGGGATAAAACATAGCCCATGGCAATACAAATGAAACTTACCTCAATACTGCAGCCCATGAGCGAGTTCCTCTCGTAAGCCTTTAACAATATGGTGTAGAAGTTGGGCGGTAGCTCCGTGATGTCGTACATCTCGGTGACTCCGCCCGTGAAGTCCTCCATCGCCTCGCATGTCGAACCGCCTTTTAATGCTTCGTAGGAGCCGTGCAGTCTGGGGGGAATAAGATTATTCATTTCATTACTATTTTAAAGTAACTGGCTCTTAAACTTAAGAGTCAGTTACTAAAAAAAACCTACTTATAGGTTTCGGATACAACCACGGGCAATATACTTGCTTGTCCGTGGTTGAAAAATTAGCTCTACTTATTAAAAAAATTCGAATGCATGAATGAATGGAATCGACCATAGACCTACCAAAAGTGAGGCAACATAGTTGAAGTTTGTTTTTAAAATGTACAGAGACAATTTGTTTGGCATCGAAACTTTTTAAAAACAAAGCAATTTAAAAAACAATCTATAACTCACTAGTGAATAAAACGTGTCATTATTCAACAGTTTTTGCACAAATAAGAGCCCTTTATGAGCAAGTGTGTTGAAAATAATTTTTAAATTACAAAAATAATTCCAAACTGACTTAGCATAAGCCTTCTCGAGCAGCGCGCTCCAGAACTCGTTGTTCTCGGAGGAGTGCAGGAACACGAGCTTCCCGCGGTACGTCGGCAGCCGGTCGTCGATCACCACGTCCACCCAGCGCCCGTACTGCCAGAACCTGGGGAGATCATAGGGTCATTATTAAACGAGTCATAAAGAGCATCTTTTCTTAGTTTGCCACTAGCTTTTGCCCGCGTGGAATAATGACTTTCAGCAGAATTTGGACTTCTCCCCCTTTTCTCCCCTTAAGGGAGGCATTTCCAAAAATCATACATTTTCTGATTCTTAACAGAATCCGTGATCACAAAACACTTCTGTATAACTACGACAAAAATCCGTTAAAGTAGTTTTTTATCTATAACATAACATAATCATTCCCTCCATCATCTCATTACAGTAACTGGCCCCTAACTAAGTTCGTAACTTGTATCTAGGGTATCAGAAACTACGCACACACTCATTCACACACACACACACACCCAGACCGAGACAAACGTAATAAATACTTACATGTTATTTTTTTAATCATAATGTTTGTCTAGGGCGGGAATCGAACCCATAACCTTCGTAAAATTATGATCATCTTTGTTATGAGTTTGTTTCTTTAATTAAATATTACCTGAAGTGGAAGACACCAGCATATTCGTCCTCGAAGCTCTGATCATCCGGCACCACTTGGAAGAACAATCTGGAAATAAACGAAATATTTTATCAGATTTTGTTAAACTAATATTTTCCAGACATGGATCGAATTTGAGATCACCAGCACGCATTGTGCAGCATCAATAATAGATTAAATCTATTCCCTTTCACTTTACAAAAATCTTATGATGATGGCCACCGGACGTGGCTGAAACTAGTCGAGGTATTCGACTTATAGGTACGTGTAAATATCCCGTAAAAATATATTAATCCTACTAATCCTACTAATATTATAAATGCGATAGTTTGTATGTATGGATGTTTGTTACTCTTTCACGCAAAAACTACTGAATGGATTTTAATGAAACTACAATAATCTTGCTTATACATCAGAATAACACATAGGATACTTTTTATCCCAAAATTCCCACGGGAACGGGAACTACGCGGGTGAAGCCGCGGGGCGCAGCTAGTTATTTACTAAAATCATCACTGAACTTACTTCCGATGCAGTGTAAGATTGGCGACGGCTGCCAAAAGCCAACAGTCCCCCAGCTCCCCTTGTTGCACGTCGAAACGGCTGTAGCCTTCGACAAACAGCTGGGGATCGTCGCATATTTCCTGGTATAGAGAGGTTATTTATGAATTATCTTGTATTTTAGAAAGTTTGAATTTTTTGTTGTCATAAGTGCAGTTTTCTTCACTTGTCGTGCCAAAAGTCAGTGCTATCCGTTCAGCGGTTTGTGCTGCCTTGATAGATCAGTCAGTCAGTCAGTATACAGACGCTTTGCCTCGGAGCTCATAAATACAAAAACTTAATTAAATTACCAGACAATTTCAGTGCATTTTCACAGCGTAAAAAAAACCTTCACCACTATAGCTTTACTAGCTATGCCCTGCGGTTTCACTCCCATTCCCGTTCCCGTGGGAATTTCGGGATGAAAAATAGATGTTGGCCGATTCTCAGACCTACTGAATATGCTCACAAAATTTCATGAATCGATCAAGCCGTTTCGGAGGAGTACGGGAACGAACATTGTGACACGAGAATTTAATATATTAGATAGAAGATATATAAGATAGTGGCTAAGGTTTTTTTACGTTCTACATAATCTTTTATTGTATTAATATTTTTAAAACATTAACTCACCCCAGGTCTAAGCCAAGTAATAGGCCTGTCCAGACGTTCCTTGAAGTACAAACTGCGGTCGATCGCAGGGAACTCCGGGTCTTCGAAGAGTCTCCCTTCAGCTAGACACCTGGACCTGATGTCCTTGAAGTCCTGGTACGTGGCAGGACCGAAGGACGATGGACGGGTTTCTCCTAGCTGGAAAGGAAATGTAGTTTCATTAGTATTAGGAAAATATAATAATAAAGTTTTTTTTTACTAATATTGGAAATTTGTTTTTGAAATTTTATTAACAACTTTTTGACTTTTAGTTGCCATTTTTTTTAACTATTTTTAGTTATTGAAATGAAAAGAATATTTTAAGGGTTTAGGGTTCAAGTCCCTACTGAGGTTTTTATAAAATATATTTTTCAAACTACCTAATGAGTGTAAAACACTATAAAGACAAAAAAATCTACAATATAATATTTTTGTAGTACATAAAAAAATTAAAACGCCTAATATTTGGATTAGCTAAAGATATTACATTTTGGGTTGTAAAGGTCTGTTGGCAGTCGTATCACGTAAAATATTGTCAATCCACTGGGGAAACTAAAAACCTACCCCAGTTAGACACGGGATAAAGGGTCGGAAGTAAGAATTATACATAAAACATTAACTCATTTCGTGCTGGTTTTAGTAACCCTACTTAAGGAAGTAAGTGCCTCGGAGGGCACATAAAGCCGTGTCGGTCCCGGCTGTCGTACTAACATCATCGACAGTCGTTACGGAAAGTTAGAGCCCTCAAAAGTCTAACATTTGGTTTAACCAAAAAAATGTCGTATAGCTCTCTGGGTTGTGAAGGTCTGATGGCAGTCGCTTCACGTAAAATACTGTAATTCCGCCAAATCTGGTTAAACTGAAAACGAACCCCAAATAGACACGGGATAAAGGTTCGGAAAAGAGACTTTATGTAGTAAGTATTAAGGTGCATTTTTGGGCTTTTGTGGGTTCTACGAAATTTTTTTGTGGACCTAATTGACCATGTGATATAAAAACATATCAAATTCATCAAAAACAGACCCAAAACAGTTGTTCTCCTGTCGGCATTTTCATGTCACTACCATTATATCTCGGGGGCATTTTCAACTTGTGTAACTTATGATGATCTATTGTGGAAATGTGTTTCATTGGCGATTTAAATTTAGCATCATTATTTTTAATATTCGCTCTCAAATCTTTGGCTTTAGGAGAAACTTTTTCTCGAACATTCTCTAGTTTAGCGATTGTAACTTTTTCATGAACATCTTTCACTGTTTTAGCTACAACTTTTTCGTCACGTTCAAATTGTTTTGGTTGGCACTCAAGATCAACAATTTTAGAAATAGTTGCTACTTCATCATTATTACTTTTGTCAACAACTTTTGTTGCCCAAAATGGTTTGTAAAAAGAATCTTGTCTGACTCTAGATTTTTGATATTCAAAATCGGAGACTCGAGACTTTTTGAGATCATCGAATAGTTTTGTTAGTTTATTGAAAGAGAATATGCTTTTCTTTTCTTCTTTCGTACTTCTATCTTCTTTAATATTACTGTCTTTGCTTTTTCTACGGAAAATCCTTCCTGAATTAGGTGATTTGATGGATACAGATTTTCGTTTCCATTTCTCTGTTGCTTTAACCACATTGGCTGAGGTGTAATAGGTTAATAAATGTCCTATATCTTCTTTATTTAATTTGACTATTTCTTCATTCACTTCCATGTTTATTTTCACTTGATTTTATCACTTTAAAAACACATTCAAATAGTATTTTTTTTTATTAAAATCAACACATAATTAGATACGGGTTATATCAAACCGCAAATGACCATGATACTAACTGAAACAGGTAATTAAATACCTAAGTTTAAATAATGCTAATCGTATTTGAAAATAATCATAGCAGGACAATTGCACAGGAAAATTATCTGGTTAACATATAAATAACATTAACAAGGACACAGTCGCTTCCCTAACTAACAAAATCAAATAAATATATCAATTGAAATAATTTAAAACAGCCCATGAGGCTGAAAATCTAAAGACAACTATTAAACACGAAGACGATTGATTGACCGGACACCCAACTCATTTGAAATGTCCTTGAGTGCCCAAAGAACCCATCGATTTTTACATACGAACAAGAACAATTTACATTATATGTTTACTAATATTATTGAGTGTATTACCCATCGATTTTTACATACGGACAAGAACAATTTACATCCTTACTAATATTATAAATGCGAAATACTCTCACTATCTGTGTTACTATTTCACGGCTAAACTACTGAACCGATTGACTTGAAATTTGGTACAGGGGTAGCTTATAGTCCGGGGAAGTGCATAGGCTATGTTTTATCCCGAAATTCTCACGCGATCGGGAACTATGTGGGTACAACCGCGGGACACGGCTATTATGATATAAAAATAATCGAGTTTAAATAGCTCACAGTAACTGAACTTAACGAGCAAAAACAATTTACATGTCATATTATAATAGAATAAACGCCTCATGAAAGAGAAAAACCTCTTAGAAATTAATAATGCTATATCAGTAGCTGAGTTTTGGTCCACAAAAATATGAATCGACACGCGAAGAAGAATAGAAATATATTGAAATAGAGAAACACTTTTCACAGTTACTGAATTAAACTAGAAAGAAAATTACATAACACATAATAGAAAACATATTTAAACTCTAGAAGCACTTTTCATAGTACGGTTTGTGTAAATTTTAAGTAACTGTCCACTCAACGAAAGACCGTGGTTATAACTGAAAATATTGACGGCCAGTTAACCGTTGATAACTGAACCCTATTAAATATAGTGCAGTGTGTGTCACGTTAAACCCATGGGAAGAGATAAGGCTCGCGACATATTCGTACCTAATAAACCGCAAATAATATTATTAAATTATAGTATTAACTTATTCTATTTATTTTCGTATTTAATGGTTTGATTATTGTTTTTATAATCATTATAGATTATTTTCTTGCTGTTTTTCTTTATGAGGTTCCATTGCGTATCTGCTGTTTTTTCAATGCTCTTTCATATTGGTGAATGTCTATTGGTGACTAATGGTGTCATTTTTAATTCATTGCACTTGCTTTTATAATCTATATCTTCACTCTTCCCGTGGAGTTCTTATCTTGGTTAACGTAACTAAAGATAAATCTCGCCGTCTCGTCAAAACCATCAAGCCCTTACAGTAAACATATCAGTTACGTTATCATGCCAATCGTTGTTTAACTTCGTGTAAACTGAACATCATATCAGCTCATCAATGCAATTTCTTTTTTGTTTTGCATATTGTGTGTCTGAATAAATACGAGTATTCTTTTCTTTCTTACATCAAATTTCCATTTCTGTTCACTCTTTAGACCAATCCAATAAGGCTATACAGTACTTCTTCTTCCTCTGAACATTTATCCCATGCCTAACCAGAACACCTAACAAAAACTAAGGGTTGGTTTATGGTTTAACCAGGATCTGGCGAAAATTCATAAACACTAGAAATTTAATTTAAAAAAATCAAGAATCATTTATTCAGGTATGGCCTAATAAAGCACTCATGGACGTCAAAATGTGAATCTCCCTTTAAGCGGGAAATACCGCGATACAAAACTAGTATTTTTATAAAAAGAAGGGGTTAAGACATTAAGGCCTCATTATAACGTCATTACATTAACAATTACTAATGCTTGTACATATAAACTAAAAAAAATAGGTCCCAAGACACAACCTTGTGGAACACCATGACACAAAAACCGAAGGTGTGGCTTTAGACTGGCAATTTTATCAGTTTAGGGACAAATGAAGTCATAAAAAAATAATTACTATAAATTGAAAACGTTGTACCAACGCTTTTAAGTTAATAGTTTTACTTTGTAGCGATGTACTCAGTCAAATGCTTTGGCCTGTTTTTGGTGAACCGGAAAATTCATCAATTGTTAATTTGGATATTTTAAAGTTGGACGTGTATCTCGCTTATCTGTTACATAAGGTAAGTTCTGTTAAAATATTTTAAATTTATATATTTTTTTCATAGTTAGTCAGTTTTATAATTCATATTATGGCTTTATTATTATTTTTAAAATATGATATCAAAAGTCTATTTGTTTAAGTTCTACCGCGATTATTTTGGAATATAGTAGTAGGCTACTAATAAAAGTTTATTTTCTTAAACCATCTCCAACTAACGTTAGTTTATCTTTTTTCCGATTTCCTCAACTATTATCTCATACGACATAATAATGCAAGATTGTTGATAAAAAATGCAAATAACAATAATATTATCTAACAAGGTCAAAATAAATGATAAGATAACCTATACAGCTATATAAACTGTTTGTCATCACTAAATATAAGTCAATTTTGTTATCAAGACGTGCATAGTTTCGGATATATGTCGTACTAGCAGCGCCCCGCGGTTTTACCCGCGTAGTACCCGCTCCCGTGAGAATGCGTAGCTCGTAGTATCATACAATCTCGGCACAATTCACCATCGTGTGTTAAAAAATTAAGTTACAGCGCCATCTATTGGTAGGATTTGTGACTACAAAAAGTTACAACAAAACATACTATTACTTATACACAATCCCATGGGAATTTCGGGATAAAAAGTCCTATGTGTTATTCCTAGTTATAAGGAACATCTGTACCAAATTTAATCAAAATCGATACAGTAGTTTTTGCGTGAAAGTGGAACAAAAATCCAAACATACAAACTTTCGCATTTATAATATTAGTAGGATTTTTAAATAATTGATACGTAATTAAGTTTATACTCGTATATCTGTATTTAGGCCAAGTCAAAAAAATCTAATAACAAAATTCAAACAATTAAATCACACAAGTATCGAACCTTTAATCCATAGTTTGGAAATCTGGCATAATAATCAACCTGCCGTCCGCATTATCTGATAATTGATTTTAATTTAAAAGAGGTATGCACAAAGATTAAAGTGTGTTTTCAATTTACGAATTCATAAGTACGTTAATTTCAACGCTGTTACGGTGAAGGAAAACATCGTCAGGAAAGCTGCACACACCTGGGAAGAAATTTTAAGGTTGTGTGTGAAGTCGACCAACCCGCACTTGGCCAGCGTGGTTGACTAAGGCCTAATCACCCTAATTCAGGGTAGGCTCGAGCCCCTCGATGGGGACATATGTGAGCTGATGATGATATGCACAAAGAACAAAGGGCCAAAGTTACAGATGTCTAATAGAGAAAAAATGCCTTTTAACGAGGTATAATTTAAACTATAATTTCGTGTAGGTTCGATAACTGTCTAGACATAAAAGGGAGGGTGTCTCCGATGTAAACCCTTGGCTAGACAAAACTTGTAAATAAATAATGTACAATGCATTATACACTTCTCTGCTTTATACATTACTAGCGGCGCCCCGCGGTTTCACCCACGTAGTTCCCGTTCCCGTAGGAATATGGGGATACAATTATGCTAAAAACCTTCCTCTTGAATCACTCTATCTATTAAAACAAACCGCATCAAAATCCGTTGCGTAGTTTTAAAGATCTAAGCATACATAGGGACAGAGAAAGCGACTTTGTTTTTTAAATTTTATCCCAATATTCCTACGGGAACGGGACTACGCGGGTGAAACCGCGGGGCGCCTTTTGTTTAAATAAATAACTAAATTTACTTTGTTATTTGTAGCACTTAAACTGTTTTCTACAATACGTTTTGGCAATATGTCAAAGTATTCTAGTATTTACATGTGAGTGAACGGATTCACAATACAAAGTTAAATCTATGTGGTAGATTCATTGACGTTCATAAGTGCCTCATGACTGAATAAATGATTTTTAACTTTAACTATGGAAGACTCTACGCATGGCGGCGATAATATTACATAGAATAAAAAAAAACTATCATATAAGTATGTAATTATATCCAACCACAATTTCACATCGCCACATAATCTCAAACTAATCAAAGCTTGTACTAAGCGGGAATCGAACCGGTAACCTTTAGCATACCATGCAGGGTAAACTAAACCACTTGATCGTCATATCATTATCAAAGAAATTACGTAACATCTTCAAACAGTGATATTTATTTATAAACATTGTGAACCGTACAAATATTTAACTCGCTAATTGAACTTGTGACCTTCATTTGGAATTCGGTAGTCAGTCAATCAGCGGCAATCTATGTTTGGTGGCCAGTCAGTCAGTCAGTCAAAAATATGGCGATCATACTACTGTTTCTTAAAAAAAATGTAGTTAACATTAATTCATTAAAACTAGAACATTGGTTACAATAACTATTTCATCATTTTGAGAATATTATTTTTTTTCTATCTATTTACTGACGGCTTGTCCAGTTTGTTATTTTTTCATGTCCACACTCTACGTCATCATCCCAACAACCCTTAATTTTTACTGAATCTTGTTCTTATCCCTAAACATATGATGATGCTTATCGCCCACGTTGTAAATCTTTAATCTAGACTTCTAAGAGTAAGATCCATAAAAATAAATGAAACAATTTCGAGTAAACAGAGGTCAAAATGATATAACGGTGTAATCTAGTATGATCATCCGCGCGGCCTAGAGATCTATCAAGTGTATATCTTATTTCATACAAGCTGCGCTCCGCGGTTTCGTAGTTCCCGTAGGAATATGGGGATACATTTAAAACCTTCCCACTGAATCACTCTATCTATTAAAACAAACCGCATCAATATCCGTTGCGTAGTTTTAAAGATCTAAGCATACATAGAGACATAGGGCACCTGTCAAAACACACACCACATAGACAGGAGCTGTTCATTCAAATAGAAATACATGTTGTAGCTAATTTCCAAAAAGTTGTCCAAACTCTTTTTGACACTGGCACAAAAGACTTTCGACATATTTACAGACTCTTTAAGACAAAATTACAAAAGACATTCAACTTCTAAACCCGATTAAACTATACCTATCCATCTAACGTACTCGAATCGGCATGAACAAGGTCACAACATCCTCGTGTGTTGATTGATGTTTATTTGTGGAACACCATTGGATAAACGATGTTCTGGATCAATTTCAAACACGATTCTACTGATTCCCTGTTAGTATTGCCGAACCTTTATCCCATGTCTATTTGGGGTCGGTTTTCAGTTTAACCACATTTGGCGGAATGTCAGTATTTTACGTGAAACGACTGCCATCAGACCTTCACAACCCAGAGGGCTATACGACATTTTTTGGTTAAACCAAATGTTATACTTTTGAGGGCTCTAACTACCCGTAACGACTGTCGATGATGTTAGTACGACAACCTGGACCGACGACTTTACGTGCCCTCCGAAACACGAGTATTATAAATGCGAAAGTAACTCTGTCTCTCTGTTACCTTTTCACGGCTAAACTACTGCACTGGTCGTCTTGTAAGGTACAGGGGTAGCTTATGGTCCGGAAAGGACATATGCTATGTTTTATCCTGAAATTCCCACGGGATCGGGAACAATGCGGGCAAAACCGCGAGGCACATCTTGAATAGTATAAATGCAAAACTCTGTCTGTCTGTGAAGAATTCACGGCCGACTTTGATAAAAATTTGGTACCGAGACAAGCTACAGATTGGAAAAGATTTAAGCAAAATACTTAAATGAATTCACATTACTCACTTCATCAAACAAGGTAATGTTATCAAAATCTTTAATGAGTCAGAAATTATTCTTATTCATTACACATACTTTTATTTGTTAAACTTTTGGATATATTTAATTTAGTTCGGATCGGAATAGGTGGCGAAGTGTACTTAATTGATTGATTGCAAACTAAGCAGATATACTTATAGGCACTAGACACATTTATTCAGCTCCATCCAGCGTTTGTCCATACAAAATGATTTTGAATGGAGACGCCGATCCAGTCAGCTGAATCGTCTCCATACAAAATCGTTGTTTTGTATGGACAAACGCTGAATGGAGCTGAATAAATGTGTCTAGTTCCATATCCTACATTTTAACCCCCGACGCAAAAAGAGGGGTGTTATAAGTTTGACGTGTCTGTGTGTGTGTATGTTTATTTATATATTATGTTTTTGTATTAAAGGGGACTTACGTGCGAGTGTTCTTAGACATGTTTGATGAAAATCGGTTGACCCGTTTAATAGTTATGGGGGTTTGAAAGTAATTGTGTTGGGGGTTTTTTATTAATTTTTTAATTTAATGTTATTTACTACCAACTTATAATAGATTACACCCAAGACAAACAAACATGTTCAATGCACACAAATGTTTGTCTTGAGCGAAAATTGAACCCGTCACCTTCCATAGCAGTTAGGGTCACTACAAACTACGCCACTCGATCGTTAAAATGTTCGGTCAATTCAATTTAATCGAATAAACGAATCGATACATCGATTGGTCGTTCAACCTTACAGCGTGGGCTGTATACTGTATACGCTAATGGTGTTGGTCCATCGAGACCATAAATGGAAGGTCACACAGCATTTCGTTTAAAAATTATTTGGTCTGTTAGCATGTTCTTAGGTTAGGTAGTTATAATAGCCGACACTTAGATAAATTGTTGAATTTATAACTGATTGCAATTTAAAATGGGATAAAGGTTCGAAGAAGGGTCGATGTACATACTGGCTTATTTTTCAATTCTCTAGGCGCCAAGTGACAAGGAACGCCAAAATTCCTGTCCCTATATCCCTATATCCCTATGATCTTTAAAAATACGCAACGGATTTTAATGGGGTTTGTTTTAATAGATACGAGTGATTCAGTTTTTAGCCTAATTTTATCCCCATATTCCTACGGGAACTACGAGGGTGAAACCGCGGGGCGCAGCTAGTTTTATATAAATCGCTCCAGGCGTTTAGACGTGAAGAATTAACACACATATGTGTCAATGAGTGTGTCCGTAGTTTCTGATACCCTAGATACAAGTGACGAACTTAGTTAGGGGTCAGCTACTGTAATGAGATGATGGAGTGAATGATTATGTTATGTTATGTTATACACACTCACACACATATTAGTGTGATTATAAGAGTTAATTTAAACCCAAAAGGCTATCTTAAAGCCAATTTAGCCAATCCAATATTTTCAACAACGGGGGTGTGTTTCCTGAACACATATGACACATGCACCTTTACAAAGCCACTGATAGTGCCATATCGGTGGCCGAGTTTTGGTCCTCAAAAATATGAGTCGACACGCTAAGAAGAAGAACAACGGGGGTATGGCCTTGGGAGACCAAGACTCGGAAGGAGGAGTGTGGGCAGACCACCAGCCAGATGGTCCGACGACATACGAGTGCATGCCGGGACAACGTGGCCCAGAAAGACCAGTGACAGAAAGATGTGGAGAGAAATTGGAGAGGCATATGCCCTGCAGTGGGCTAACACATGCTGTTGAAGAAGAAGAAGATGGCCTTGGTAGCTCAATTGGTTAGATAAGGAAACAGACCATTTATTTTTACAAAAGTTGTCTTTAATTACACTAATAATTAGCTATGAGACATTTTACTAGCATGAGTCACGGTCAATGGATGTGTAGTATTGATTTCCACCCTCTGAGAATATGGACATGTGCCAAATATCCGGGAGATCCCCAATACTATCATAACTAATGTGATAAATAGTGTTTGTGATGTATTTATATAGTCAATAGATTATCCTAAAATTGTATATAGTTTGACAGGGTAGCAAAAATGGATATTGGATACTTTTTATGCGGAGATTCATATAGTTTAGATATTACATAAGATGAGTACTGTTTGTTTAAAATGAAAAAAATCTTTTAAAATTCCCTTGTTTGGATGTACCCGGGGTAAAATTGAGGTTGCTTTAAATTCAAACACATTTTGATATTTAATATGTTCATACATTATGTAGTAGATAGTAAATTAAAAATCAAATTCAATTTAGTAGCCTAATTACTGCAATAAATAATATTTACTTATTCATTATTTATTTAATTACTTAGAAAATATAATATAGGTAGTTGTACTTAAAAATAAAACATACCACTTTATAATTCTTAATACTGGGCAGAAACCTCTTCTGTTCAACTTCTTTCTTTTGAAACACTTCGTTTATAATGTTGCCTAACGCTTGCGCTCCGTACTGCATTAAAGCTTGGCCACCCTGATTGAGCAGCTGTCTTCCCGCGCCTTGCAAAATGGAGCCAAAATCGCCTCCGCCATTTTGCATCGCCATCTTGTGGCCGGCACTATGCACTAATGTCTTACACTATGGTCTTTTTGTCATTTTTGGGGGCTGCGGAGATTTTTTTTAAATTTTTGGTTTGGTTTTTCGCTTTTGTTTGTGGGTTGATGTTGAAATGTGGTTGGAATAGTAACTTTTGGAAGAAGTATTTTTATTTATTTATTTTATGAATAACAGTAATGGTGCCTACAAATTTTGTATAGATGACAAGAACTAGTTGAATTAAAGTTTAACAAATTTCTAATGCCAGTTAATAAAAGTTTTGAGTTAAATTGATATCAATAACAAATATTGATAACTTTATAACATTTTCCTAACTGAGTGATGATTGTAACAAGAATAAAGATTTAACAAAACAACTTTTTTTTACTTTTAATAATGTATCCATCAGAGATAGATTATTTTACATATTTTTTTTTTATATTTTAATATAAAAAATATTTATTTTCCACAAAACTTATTTTTTTACGTCTCACACAGCTAAGTAACTTACATTCACACGCCCATTCAACCCACAAAGATCATAATACAAACTATTTGTCGGTATCTCTACGAAGGTCGTATTAGATTACTCGTTGTGACATCATATTGTACATGTGATAATTAAATTACCGACTTGTCTTATGAGAAGACTGTATTTTAACTAAATTTTGGTATTCTAAACCAAGTATTTTAAATATATTTTTTTTAAGTTTTAGACCTCTTAAATCCTCATCTAGACATAGACAATAGATGTAGTAAAATTTAAAATCATTGATAGAATAATTTAAATATGGAATGGTTTTTTTTCTCTAAAGTCAATGAACCGCTTAAATTAAATTTGTCATGGCACTTATTTAGACAATAAATGAGAGATATTCTATTCTATGTATGTTCAACTAAAGAATATTTAATTGTTACCAACCGATAACTAAAAAGTTTTTCTGTAAATTGAAATATGTATTAAAATCTCTCATTTTATCTTTCCACAGCATCTCTTATCTAAAACCTTTACCAACAAAACTACATTTAAATAAACACACTTTTTTTTCTATTTAGATCAAACTACAAAACATAATATTTATTGTATTAAAAAATTTAATATATGTGCAAATACTGGTTGGTAAGAAAACTGACGAATTATTTAGAAGAAAAGCTATTAAAATACCCATGAATAGGTGAGGTCATCAATGGAAAACTCGAATAGAATGCGGCACTATACATCTGCCCTACTTTACCGAAACACTTGTTTATAAACCGATTTTTAACCACATTTCAACAAACACAACACAAAAGCGAAATCTTAATTTATAGAATATATTATTATTTTATTTTTAAACACTAAAACGTATTTTTAATCACAGAAAACTCGGCACAAACCATCTAATTCCATCAGATTTTTTACAACACTTTTACAATTTGACTGTGACTGGCCGACTTGACTTTGACAGCAAGAAAACAATACTAAGAATTTAAGTCTGTCTATAAATCCCATTGACCATTGACATATAACATGGACAACGCATGTTTGACTATAGAAAAAATAGTTATAGAAGTATGAGGCTTATCGACGCCAAAGTTATAAAAATATAGCCGTCTCTTTTTAACTTTCATAATTTTGCGTAAGGGAAAAAGGACAACAGTATTTCTGACAGTTACTATAATAGCCATCTGTCATTCTTAGTCTCATTGAAATACCTACTCGTGGCCGTTCGCCATATTATTTTCTAGCTATAACAAAAGGATTAATCGACCTACTTAGTGATGGGCAATGAAACATCGTGACCACAGACTATAAACTATCGATATTTTAAATAAAACGTTATTTAAAAATTTATTCAAGTACGTTTTAATTTTGGTGTTTATTTTTATTTCATAAACTTTATTTACATTTTGTGCATATTTGATCTTAAATAATAGTGAGTAAGTATATAAAGTCCAATTTCTCAGATTCTCATGTAGTATACCATAAGAAACCATGGATTTGAGGTTTGCTCTTGAAAATATCTGTATTCATATTGAAATATTCGTTTAATTGAATGCCTAACATTTGTAATTAAATAAAACCCAATTAAATGTTACATCAGTATCGATTATAGTACGAAACGTCGATAATTTCTATCGACATTTTTATATCCCGGCAACTAGAGTATGAAGAATAAAAGTTTGATATATAGGGTGGCCCAAATAAAACGGTCAGTCGGGGGAAGTATAAAACTATAAGAGATACAAAGATTTGTTCCTAGGAACCATGTCATCGATTTTAGTTAAAATAAAAATTACATTCAAAGATTTAGAAAAATACTATAACTCACTAAAGGAATCGAACAAAAAAAATATTTTTAATTATTTGTAACTAGAACGAACGGCCGTATATACAAACTATTGCATTTTGTATCTTGAAATGGTGAATTTGTGTTGAAATGGGATATTAACTGGGAAGGAACTTCAATGATGTCTTGGCGAGTTTTGTACCAAACTATTTCATTTAAAAACAATCCCACCAAAAACATTCTGTAAAAAACTAGCCAAGTCTCGATGGAGCTGCTTGTTTATCTCTAAAAAGTAATGAAATCTAGACAAACTCGTACCAAGTCTAAGGTTCCTTACTGAGATTTCTTTATTATTATAGTTAATGTTGTGTGACTTGGCCGTTGAACATTGTTTAAAACGTTAGTAGTGGGTACACGTCAATTTTGTTTACACGTAATGTTATAACATTATTAAAATACGCAGCTTTATCAAGCCTACAATTGACTGGATATTGAATTAACATTTTTCAAGAGGCAATTTTCTATCGTCAATGGGTAGGTTCTAGTTTTTTTAAGATTGGTGCAATAGCGTCATGGAACACCTAGTTTTGTACCCTTGTGTACATGTGTACCTTTCAACGGCCAAGTTACACAACATTAACTATAATAATAAAGAAATCTCAGTAAGGAACCTTAGACTTGGTACGAGTTTGTCTAGATTTCATTACTTTTTAGAGATAAACAAGCAGCTCCATCGAGACTTGGCTAGTTTTTTACAGAATGTTTTTGGTGGGATTTCATTTCTTTTTGTTAAAACTTGTTTATATTAATTTATTGTATTAGATTTTCTTATTTGACACATTTTTTTCTTTTTAGGAGTAGTATTTTATTATTAAGCGCCCCGCGATTTCACCCGCGTAGTTCTCGTTCGCTTTTCCGTGGGAATTTCGGGATTAAAGGTATTCTATGTCCTTTTCCTGGTTCTAAGCTACCTCCCCACCAATTTTCAGCCAAATCAGTTCAGCCGTTCTTGAGTAATAAATTCCCGTTCCCATTCCCGTGGGAATTTCGGGATTAAAGTATTCTATGTTCTTGTCCTGGTTCTAAGCTTCCTCCCCACCAATTTTCAGCTAAATCAATTCAGCCGTTCTTGATTTTTAAATTCCCGTTCCCAATCCCGTGGGAATTTCGGGATTAAAGTATTCTATGTTCTTGTCCTGGTTCTAAGCTTCCTCCCCACCAATTTTCAGCTAAATCAATTCAGCCGTTCTTGATTTTTAAATTCCCGTTCCCAATCCCGTGGGAATTTCGGGATTAAAGGTATTCTATGTCCTTTTCCTGGTTCTAAGCCACCTCCCCACCAATTTTCAGCCAAATCAGTTCAGCCGTTCTTGAGTAATAAATTCCCGTTCCCATTCCCGTGGGAATTTCGGGATTAAAGTATTCTATATTCTTGTCCAGGTTCTAAGCTTCCTCCCCACCAATTTTCAGCTAAATCAATTGAGCCGTTCTTGATTTTTAAATTCCCGTTCCCAATCCCGTGGGAATTTCGGGATTAAAGGTATTCTATGTCCTTTTCCTGGTTCTAAGCTACCTCTCCACCAATTTTCAGCCAAATCAGTTCAGCCGTTCTTGAGTTACAATTCCCGTTCCCGTTCCCGTATAATTCCCGTTCCCGTTCGATTATCCTAGTTTTTATAGTTTTCCCTTTATGTGGCCATTAAACCCTAACTCTGTACCAAATTTCAGCTCTCTAGGTTTATGGGAAGTACTAGTTCTATTTTGATGATCATGAGTGAGTGAGTGAGTGAGTGAGTGAGTGAGTGAGTGAGTGTCTGTCATAAATACGAAACTTTGCTTTCGCTTAACTTCGGAACTAAATGACCTACAGACTTGAAATTTTATTTTAAGTATGTGATTGTATAGCTTACTGGATGACGAAAATTTCAGCGTTCTGGGCTTATCCAGAGGTTGTCAAATAGGGGCCTGAAAATGCGGCGAAAGGGTTCCTGTAAAGGATGGTACGGCAGTGTTTGCTTCGCGCTCGACTTGGCGGGGGGCACTGCCGTGCCCCCAGATGCATTTTAATGAATTTAGATATTATGTTTCTTAGTAACATTTACTTACTGCTAAAGATGTACACAATCCATTTCTAGTTTAAAATAATGAACATTACATTTTTCAAAATTTCCGGGTTCGATTCTCAAAGAGAGTAATAGTTTTTTTTTCTAAATCTATGAATGTACTATTTTTTACTAAAATCGATGACATGGTTCCTAAAAACAAATATTTGTATCTCTTATAGTTTTATACTTCCCCTTACTGAGCGTTCTATTTGGGCCACCCTGTATGTCACAATGACCAAGCTATATTTTACAAACTATCTATATGTTCGTTTACAGTAAGACCCATTTATAAAACTTAAAATTAATCAAAGTAAGTAAACATACTTACAATCTATTATCGATGTTATTTTTCAGACATATCGATAGGCACTGCACTATTAGCCGCCATTTTTTGCTCTCAGTAAAGTATAGGTATACACGTTTTTTTCGTAGGTATGCCCCGTCCATGTTATATGTCAATGCCATTGACATATAACATGGACATCGCATGTTTGACTATAGAAAAAATAGTTATAGAAGTATGAGGCTTATCGACGCCAAAGTTATAAAAAATATAGCCGTCTCTTTTTAACTTTAATAATTTTGCGTAAGGGAAAAAGGACAACAGTATTTCTGACAGTTACTATAATAGCCATCTGTCATTCTTAGTCTCATTGAAATACCTACTCGTGGCCGTTCGCAATATTATTTTATAGCTATAACAAAAGGATTAATCGACTTACTTAGTGATGGGCAATGAAACATCGTGACCACAGACTATAAACTATCGATATTTTAAATAAAACGTTATTTAAAAATTTATTCAAGTACGTTTTCATTTTGGTGTTTATTTTTATTTCATAAACTTTATTTACATTTTGTGCATATTTGATCTTAAATAATAGTGAGTAAGTATATAAAGTCCAATTTCTCAGATTCTCATGTAGTATACCATAAGAAACCATGGATTTGAGGTTTGCTCTTGAGAATATCTGTATTCATATTGAAATATTCGTTTAATTGAATGCCTAACGTTTGTAATTAAATAAAACCCAATTAAATGTTACATCAGTATCGATTATAGTACGAAACGTCGATAATTTCTATCGACATTTTTATATCCCGGCAACTAGAGTATAAGTTTGATATATAGGGTGGCCCAAATAAAACGGCCAGTGGGGGGAAGTATAACACTATAAGAGATACAAAGATTTGTTCTTAGGAACCATGTCATCGATTTTAGTTAAAATAAAAATTGCATTCAAAGATTTAGAAAAATACTATAACTCACTAAAGGAATCGAACCCGGAAGTTTTGAAAAAAATGAAAAAAATGTTTTTAATTATTTGTAACTAAAACGAACGGCCGTATATGAATTTAGATATTATGTTTTTTAGTAACATTTACTTACTGCCAAAGATGTACACAATCCATTTCTAGTTTAAAATAATGAACATTAAATTTTTCAAAATTTCCGGGTTCGATTCTCAAAGAGAGTACTTAATAGTTTTTTTTCCTAAATCTATGAATGCACTTTTTTTTACTAAAATCGATGACATGGTTCCTAAAAACAAATCTTTGTATCTCTTATAGTTTTTTACTTCCCCTTACTGAGCGTTCTATTTGGGCCACCCTGTATGTCACAATGATCGAGCTATATTTTACAAACTATCTATAATGTTCGTTTACAGTAAGACCTATTTATAAAACTTAAAATTAATCAAAGTAAGAAAACATACTTACAATCTATTATCGATGTTATTTTTCAGACATATCGATAGGGACTGCACTATTAGCCGCCATTTTTTGCTCTCAGTAAAGTATAGGTATACACGTTTTTTTCGTAGGTATGCCCCGTCCATGTTATATGTCAATGATAAATCCAAACGCAGTAGAGCAATTTGATTACTCATAGAACTTAGTCGTGTTATAACTAGTACTGCCAACGTTCTGGCAATGACGTAATGCAATTTGAGACCTTGCGCCTGTTTACAACTTCCGTTTATGGAATTAATTTATTTTTATGGTTTAATAAAAATATATTTAGATATCTTAATTAAAATTATTTGTCTTATATAAAAACTAATAAATATACCAAAAAAATACAAGTTCTTTCTTTTCATAATTTAAGAAAAAAAAACCGAAATATTAATTTAAAAATGTACAGGGACTCAATAAGGGCTAAAGGGTTTAAGAAAATATTGAAAATTAAAAGAGTTTAAATACCTTGTTACAATAATTTGTAATAATTATTTAGAGAACGTAAGAAACTAATATGGAAATTCAAACATGCTTTATCAATTTAAATGAAAACAATAACAGCGGCCTTGGACTTCTTGTTAATTGTTGTGCGGAACAACATACAAATTCATATACCTATTTAGTCATTTCATTAGGTTTGTTCATTTTTCGATTTAGTCCTGTTTTATTACAAGAAAGATTTTTAAACGAATGTAGAAAATAAAATATTTAAGACTAGCTGTGCCCCGCGGTTTCACCCGCGTAGTTCTCGATACCGTGGTAATTTTGAGATAAAACGTAGCCTATTCTCTCTATATATTATTCTTCTTTTCCGGACCATAAGCTACCCCTGTACCAAATTTCAAGTCAATCGGTTCAGTAGTTTAGCCGTGAAAAGGTAACAGACACAGTTACTTTCGCATTTATAATATTAGTTAGGATTTTTATCTCAGACGGGATTTAAACTCGGGCAATCATCGAGTTGGAGTATTGATACAGTTTGACGCGATCCCATCCTAGGTTTAAATCTTGTGTTAGATTTTTTCTTTTCTATAAGGTGTGTAAGTACTTATAGTATATTCTCGTATAATTACTCTTTTTATGTCTGACTACGGCGAAGCAAGAAGGTTAAGATTCCTTCTCTATATTCCGCTCAAAATTTCGTAAGAAATCATCCTAAAATACTTTAGCCGATCAACCAATAACCGTACGAAAACTGTTGAATCATTGACTCAAAAAATGTTAATAAACAAAGAAAATAAATGTTCCAGCGAAAATTATTTCGGTTCATTTTCCAATCTATTCTCATACGGCGTTTAACACGAAACTTGTTTATAAATAACGTGGTCTGCTTCTCCCTTCGAATTTTTATAGACGTGATGTCAAAGCCCTGTTTGCGGTGTTTTTATATATTTATTATATATAAAAACTTTTGTGAATTGTTTTTTTTTAAATAACTAAGTACATATAAGTAGGTACATACTTATTCTAAATGTTTATTCAAAAGTTAATTGCTTTTCCTCATGATTGGCAACTTTGTTAAGAAAGGTAGCAGTAAAGGATATAGGTAAATTAAATGATATAATTGAGCATTGAAGAACAGCTTTTAATTAATTTAAGAAACACCTAACTTACAAGAAGTTATAGAAATTTATTGTAATTATTAACGGGTATTATTTTAGAATTACCGATTTCGCATTTTCTCACTTATCAAAAGCTGTTCGTGATTACATAGTACATTTAAGCTATGTTTGGTAATAATAAGAAAATATAACATTTGTAAAGGACAACCTCCGATAAAATTGGCTCGTTCACCTTATTTCAACCGGTTTCATTGTAAAAATACGATCAAGAGAGATTAAATACCTGTTGCAAGAAGTTTACCTAAAAAACATTATTACATAATACATTCTTTATTTACTTACTTAAATAAGTTTAAGTATTTAATTAAAATCAAGTTACCAACATCACTTATACTTAATTAATTTTAATTCAAGTATTTAGGTAAAAATTTATACAGTATGACAGATTTTTGTTTTATAAATAGCACAAAAATAATTGAAAACAAAACGTGACTTACTTATAATATTAAGGCGAACTTATTTTATTAACACTCGTTTTTAAGGTCATGGTCAATAAACCGAAATGCCCAAAAAAGACTCGCCAAGTCATCGAGTCAGGCGATTATGTTGTACACCTTCATTTTAATACTTTTAACATTATTTAAAAACGCAGTTGTTCAATTTTATCCTTTTTTGATACTTATTACGTAGATAAGATATTTACTGTAAGTATACGAAAGGAACACCGTGAATTTAAAGATTTAAAAATATACCTTCTTCTTCTTGTTGTTTGCGTATCGACTCAAATTTTGAGGACCAAAACTCGGCCACCGATATAGCGCTATCAGTGACCTTGTAAAGGTCCTCGCGTGTGCTGGTGTAGGGACACGCATGGCACGTCAAAAGATGGGCCAATATATACCTACCAGCACTTATTTGATATCTGGATAGACGTTAGTATAAAAAGAGTTCCATAGGCACATAAACATGTTTGTATTACCATCATCATTTGAATTTTATAAAAAAAGGTATTCAAAACCCAAAAAATTAATTATAGCGCACTTTACAACATTAATATTTTCTTGTTTAAGTTCATGCCACGTCATAGATGGCGTCATCAGTGAATCAACAGAACTTAGGTCAGTCACCGTAATTAGATGATTTCTTATACCATTCCCCATTCGTAAGTATAATAAAAGGTATATAAATCGACCTTAGCGATAGCAAGGTCAGGGTCACTAGGCCTTATCAGTAATCACTGAACAATTTGAGCAGATATTTATTTTGTTCTAGGTGTTTTGTGTGCGTAGTTAACGATACTTTATGTAACCTTCTCCGCTCTATTTATGCTTAGAATACATAAAACATGTGAGAGAAATGTGTATGTTAATTGATAATAAAGTGATTCGTAGTTTAAATTGTATACTAGCAGCGCCCCGCAGTTTTACCCGCGTAGTACCTGCTCCTGTGAGAATGCGTAGCTCGTAGTATCATACAATCTCGGCACAATTCACCATCGTGTGTTAAAAAATTAAGTAACAGCGCCATCTATTGGTAGGATTTGTGACTACAAAAAGTTACAATAAAATATACGATTACTTATACACAATCCCCTGGGAATTTCGGGATAAAAAGTATCCTATGTGTTATTCCTAGTTGTAAGGAACATCTGTACCAAATTTAATCAAAATCGATACAGTAGTTTTTGCGTGAAAGTGGAACAAACATCCAAACTCACAAACATCCAAACATACAAACTTTCGCATTTATAATATTAGTAGGATCACAGAACAATTTGAGCAGATATTTATTTGGTTCTAGGTGTGTTGTGTGCGTAGTTAACGATACTCTATCTAACCTTCTCCACTCTATTTATGCTAAGAATACATAAAACATGTGAGAGAAATGAAAGAATGTGTATGTTGATTAACATAAACATAACATAATCATTCACTACATCATCTCATTACAGTAGCTGACCCCTAACTAAGCTCGAAACTTGTATCTAGGGTATCAGAAACTACGCACACACTCCACACACACACCCAGACCGAGATATATGCTGTTTAAATTAAATTGCTTTGAATTAACGAAGAAAGGATTATAAGACTGTGTGAAGGATACCATGCAAAGAGCATGATTCAAATTGACACCTAATAAAGAGAAACAGAAGAAAACTCATAATTAAAAATGTTAAAACCCCCAACACAATTACTTTCAAACCCCCATAACTTTTAAACGTCAACCGATTTTCATCAAACATGTTCTAAGAGCACTCGCACGTAAGTCCCCTTTAATAAAACAAAACTAAATTAAAATCGGTTCATCCGTTCGGGAGCTATGATGCCAAAGACAGACAGAAACACACACACACACACACGTCAAACTTATAACAAACCTCTTTTTGCGTCGGGGGTTAAAAAAGATGATAAAGATTACAAAAATGTATAAACAAACAAAAACTCTTCGGTGATTTATCATAAAATGACTAATATTTAGTACGTATCTTGGTGTAATTACAATACTATGACGTCATTGTTTAGTATGTCATTAACGTGTTTAAGCGCATGCGTATCGAGGCATTTAGTAATAGTAATTGCAATAGATACCTAGTCATTCACGAACTATGACAAGGCCTTTAATGATCACTGCATTTACAGATTACATAAAACAAAGTCGGGCTATTTTCACCATTTAAAATTAAAAATTTAAAAACCCCCAACACAATTACTTTCGAACCCCCATAACATTTAAACGAGTCAACCTATTTTCATCAAACATGTCTAAGAACACTCGCACGTAAGTTTCCTTTAATACAAAAAAATAAATTAAAATCGGTCCATCGGAGCTATGATACCACAGACAGACAGATACACACACACAGACACGTCAAACTTATAACACCCCTCTTTTTGCGTCGGGGGTTAATAATGCATTATTTTTATGCATTAAGTATTCAGTAATTTGTTTCAGATGATTCTATCAGTAGCAATCAAGAATAGCATACAGGATATTTTTATCCGGACATTCTTATTTGATCAAAAAAAGTGAATCACTTGGGTGAGTCTGCAGGGCATTTACTATATTAAAGTAAAAGTATATGTGTTATTTTTTCATTACCAGAACCTATTTTCTATAATTTACCTACTAACTATCCTTGTTTAAAGTTGGCAACAAGAATGTAGTAAAATCAAGATGTTGAGATTCTTAGAACATTACTTTGTGTATGTTTTGCGTGGTACATGCAAACAATTTAAATGTAAGTACTTACATATTAAATTTCTACGAAACTTTGGGCAAATTAAAAGGTTCGAAAAATTTTTTCATACCTATTATGTTATGTTTAGTTTTACTGACTAGCTGATAATAGCGTAAAGTGGCATATTATTACCATAGTAAGTACGTAAAGTTGTTTTTCGAAAACTGAGTATTTTTGATATACGACATACGAGTGCATGCCGGGTCAACGTGGCCCAGAAAGACCAGTGACAGAAAGATGTGGAGAGAAATTGGAGAGGCATATGCCCTGCAGTGGGCTAACACATGCTGTTGAGTGGGCTGAAGAAGAAGAAGATTTTTGATTTTTTCTGTTTTTTTTTTGCTAGAAAGCTACCCACTTTCATGTACTTAATAAAAAATACTTAATATTTAAAACAATTCTCAAAATAATCATAATTAACTGTAAATGTTTATATTCAGCAACAAACATCTGTTAGTTGAACGCAATCATAAAGTTATTTTCGCGATGTTTGTACAATGATAGAAATACGTTTCCGCCCATATGATTTGTATTTAGTTAACCGAATATAAGTGTGTTAATTTTGTTTCAATAATAATGAACTATTTGGCCAGCGTGGTTGACTAAGGCCTCATCACCCTAGTTCAGGGTAGGCTCGTAACCGGGGCGAGGTGCTTCTGGTAGTGTCCTTGGACACTGCCAACGCCTTTGACACCCTGCCCTGGGAATAGGTGGTTAAATGGAATAATGGGGCACCTGAGCTGATGATGAGGAAGTAGGTATATAGAGAAGTATAGACTTGCAAGGTCAAGAAAGTAAGAAAATATTAAGATCATAACCCTCAAGTACCTTGTAATATTATAAATGCGAAAGTAACTCTGTCTGTCTGTTACCTTTTCACGGCTAAACTACTAAACCGATTGACTTGAAATTTGGTACAGGGGCAGTACTCGTATAAGGTCCGAAGGCTGTTTTAGGCCGAAATTCCTACGTTGTCGGAAACTATGTGGGTAAAACCGCGGAGCACAGCTAGTAACTAATAAAAGGTCTCAGTTTTATTATATTTTATCCCAAAATCCCCGCGGGATCGGAAACTATACGGGTAAAAACGCGGGGAACAGCTAGTAAAAGGTCTTACTAAAGATATTTATTAGGATCTTTCTGTCACTATTATCTATATATTAGCACAATGACGAGAAAATAAAATAATAACAACATAAAATTGTTTATGTTTGAAATAAACTGCTGCATCATTAGTTCGTGAGTTGTTTACTTTATTCTTAACAAGTATATAGACTATTAAACTTTGTGTACATAAACAAAACTAAATGATATGTACATACATAACATACTATGTGTATTGACAGCTGCAAAACACATGTTATTAGCCGACTGCAACGAAAAGGTTATGTGTGTACATATTTCACGCCTATCGTTATAATCTTATCAAGAACATGATAAATATATTTTTGGATATAGATTGCATCGGCGCAGGGCATTATAGGTAGCCAATACACAAAATAATGTGAGAATCTTGTATTTAAAGTACTTATTCTAGTATATATGTTTCTTAATAACCTGACTCTAATTTATGCAAATATTAGCAAACTCGTCAAAAGTACGGCACACATACCTATAAATATGAATCTACATAGAATACCTATGATTTTGTTTTGGAAGTTGCTTTTAAGTATTTAGACCTTTGCTTTCAAAGTGGATTAAAAATAAACAAAACTCCTCTTTATTAAACTAGTCCAAAATCAGTCCAGTTTACGAAATATTACACTTTAAACAACGCTACATAAAACATTTATTGGCAAAAAACAATAAAAGAAACTTACCACCAAATTAGCATTAACAGACGCACAGACTTCTTCAACCACCTCCTCCACTGCACCACTCTCGTACTCCTCAGCTGGTAACGCTGGATACAGCTTCGTAATCCCAGCATTGAACACAGTATCGTCTTCAGATGGAAGAGTAGGATACAGACTTCCATTCCCCACGTTCTTCCCAGGCTCTTGACCTCTCTCGCCTTTCAAGAAGCCGTTCACCGCGGCTGTGGCGTTCGCCGTCCGATGCCAACCCCAGCCATTGGCTTTCAAATTTTTCGGATAATAATTCAACATTTTCACGTCCGCACTGCTCTTAGTCGCAATGTAAACTGAAATACAGTTCTAAATCTGGTATACTGTAACAAAGAAATTTAGTTTCCTTATTTCTTGCAACTCTCCTTTAATATTAGTCATCAATGTTTTGAAGAAATTAAATAAACATAAACGATTATCTACCAGTCTATCTCTTTTTGTTAGACCTACGTGATTTGCAAATTTTGGCGCCAAATCACAATGGTGATTCGCGGTGTTTTCCAAGATATATTCCGTCTGGTAAACCCAAAGAAACAACGTGTGGTCGAGGACAAAAATAGCTATTTATCTATAGATACAAAGTAACTACTACGTTGAAAAGTACATCGCCCACATGAGCTACTAAAATACATAAAAAGATAATTAATTGAGATAAAAAGTGTGGGATCAATTGTTTAAATACGGTTAAGGTAAATCAAGTTGACCAAAACATAATAATTATTGTATTGTGCGTAGATTCAGTTGAGGCTAACCAAGTTATCGTAAACGAAAAATTGAATTAAACTAAGTACTATTAAACTTTCAAAGCTGCAATTGAGCATAAGATATTGATTATATTTTGTATGAAGGACTCTTTACATTTAACTTTACCGTGGCGCGTGGGAAATCCACAATTACCGTTTTAAAAAACATAGAGTTAGTTAAATGACGACCGAGATGGAGTGGTCACCATGCCGGACTGCCATCCGTAAGGTTGTGGGTTCGATTCCCGTGCGGGGTGAATATTTGTGTGAACCACAAATGTTTGTCTCGGTCTGGGTGTGTGTTTGAATGAGTGTGTGCGTAGTTTCTGATACCCTAGATACAAGTTTCGAACTTAGTTAGGGGTCAGTTACTGTAATGAGATGATGTAGTGAATGCTTATGTTATGTTAAATAGTTGCAAAGGTTCTAAAATACGCTTATGTACGTCTATATTTAAAAACTAAGTATTTTAGTACTATTTGAAGTCGCTTAGTTAACCTATTATTATTTTATCATCACAGTAATCAAGAATACAATTTAACGGGTCAACGGTTCAGACGACCTTCCTCGACATCGCAATTCTAATTAATCCCCAAAGCCATGACAACAAGTTAATGACGTTTGCACTCCCTCAATAGGTGTGGCGAACTCATTGTGTTAATTTAACCACACCTACTTTCTGTTCTAGGACATTTCTTTGAATAATGATAATGGTTTTTTTAATTATTCCTCATATTAAGTAGGTAATTATAGTCGTTTAGGTCGAGGACTAAACGGGCGAGTAAGGTCCCATTAGTCAGGAAAATCCTTGGATTGATAGCAGGATAGAGGTCCCTAGGATACGATAAGAGTTTTGATTGAGATAGACTACCTAACCTAACCAAAGCTACACAAATGTATCTACTTCATGACTTATTGAAAAAAAGCCACGTCGACTATTAACAATGCTGTAGACATTGCACTATTTATTATTGCATTACACACAAAAGAACCAAACTAGAGAAGTCTAGTTGCGGAAAAACTGACTACCCTACTAATATTATAAATGCGAAAGTTTGTTTGTATGTTTGTTACTCTTTCACGAAAAAACTATTGTATCGATTTAGATTAAATTTGGTGCAGATATTACTTTTATAATTAAGAATAACACATGGGATACTTTTTATGCTGAAATTCCCATGGGATTAGGATTCACGCGGGTAAAACCGCGAGGCGCAGCTAGTTTACTTATGTGTACAACACTTTATTATCGTCACAATCAGCTGTAGGTACATTTACAATATACGTAGACAAGGTATAAATACCTACATACTCGTATTAGTATATTATGCAAAATAATCCTATCAGTAAACGGTGACACACCACTCATTTTTATATTTACCTTATTAAGTAATGACTCAATGCGCATTATTAACTTAAGATAGTGTAAGGAAGTTATGCATTATGTGATGTTTTTAATTTTTGTCAAATATATTGATAAATCGCTAATTACATTCTGATTGTATTATTATAATATAATGAGTGTTTGCTCAGATTTTAAATTGTTCGAACTTATATTCAATCAAAAAGAAATTGAGGAATATAATCTTTTTACTTTAATTTTTAAAGTACACATGAAACTGGTATTTGTAAAAACAGCCAAAAAAACTTCGGTCCTGCTACCAGTTGGAGAGAATATTGAAAGTAGATAGGTACGGATTATTTGCCGACAAATTGAGAATCGTTATCATAAATAAAACATTTAATTTTATAGATAAGGACGTTTTACTTTCCTAGACTTAATGATTTAAATAATGCATTAAATAAGTACGTACAGTTTTATTAAAAACTTATTATTAAATTTAAATTGTTCCTATAAAAAAATATAGTATAACGTAAATAAATTCTAATGTGCTAATTGAATACCAAACACTTTAGTTCATCATACTGACGTCACACGTCACTTACTACGATACACTCTTGTTTATTTCAGGGGCAAAACAAAACAGATGTGTCCTGAATACGGCTCTGCCTTTATTTTGGAGGTAATTACGTTAATTTAAACAAAGAATAAAGAAAAAACATGCTCTAATATGTAAATACGTAGCTAATTTAATTAAATGGATTAAATAAATAATGAGAATACGTAAATATCTGTGTTTTAATTAAAAAGTTGCGAAAATTGCACTTACTGCTGTCTCGCTTCCGCTTGCTGATAAAAGTTTTGTGATTCAATGAATGAATGATAGTACCCTTCCCTTCATTCAAGATTGACCTTCCTGTTTATGAATGACTTTTACGATAGACAGATAATAAAATCATTCGAAATTGAGGAAAAGAAAATTACGAGATACGGAAAATTATAGGCACAGTTAAAAGTAAATAAATTCCTATTTCTCTTCAATTGATTTTAGATTATTATATTTCGACTCAATAATTTTCTAAATCAATGTCATTGTACATGTTACACTCACATGTCACTATTGTCAAAATTCAAACTTTATGATAACTGTCATACTGTCAAATATATGTCAAAGTCACACTGATGCCAGATTGGGGGAATTCCCCCCAAATTTGGGGGAATTTTAAGCCCTTGGGGGCAATTTCGGGGGGACAAATTCTTTGGGGGATTATGCGGGGGGAACTAAAATGGGCTTGGGGGGAATGGGGGCTTTTTTGAAAAACAATGAAATATTCTTTTTTATAACTGAATGCGATTTAAAGAATTTATTTTATTACATAATCAGCATATACGTATGCACAACGATGTGTTAGTGTGGTTTGAGTACAAACGAACATACGATTTATAAAAGATAAAAAAAACGGCTATGATGTTGACATTACAATACATTGGAGTAGCATTATCACAGCTTAATAGCTAGAGAATAGAGCCCCAAGATTATTTGTACCGCCAACTACTGTGTGTGCGCATAGATGCTGAAGAAATTCATTTTGAAAAAATGTATGGCACCGATGAGGCATGTGGAGATACAGATGCAATAATGGAAACAATTTCCGAAATAATAGTTATTTATGGTACAAGCGAGGTAAGTTGGTGATTATTTCCGAGGCGCTATTGAGGCCCGAGCCGTCAGGCGAGGGTCTGAAGATAGCCGAGGATAATAATCATCAATACACGCGTGTACCATACAACGTTTTTCAACACATTTGCGAAGAAATTATCATTTTTCGCTAATAAATAAACTGTTTTTCTATTCGCGCGCATCCAACACAACAATGGTGATCGGCCAAAGACTAAAAGAATATACTTATTAAAAAAAATCGAATGAATGAATGAATGGAATCGACCATAGACCTACCAAAAGTAAGGAAACATAGTTGAAGTTTGTTATTAAAATGTATGGACACAATTTTTTTTTGGTATTGAAACTTTTTTAAAACAAAGCAATTTAAAAAAAAGACAATCTACTCACTAGTGAATAAAACGTGTCATTATTCAACTTTTTTTGCGCAAATAAGAGCCCCTTTATGAGCAAGTGTGTTGAAAAAAATATTTACTTACGTATTTTTATGTTTTTGTCATAATTTTTTTTTTTTTTTAACATTGGGGGATTTTTCTTAAAAGATCCATATTTTGGGGGGATTTTGTAAAAGATTTGGAGGGAATTTATAATATTCATCTGGCAACACTGCAAAGTCAAGTCAAGTCCGGCGGCCAAGCAGCGCGTTTCCCACGTGTGTTTATTTTTATTTTAGAATTAACAATATTGAATTAAATAAGAAATAATGAAGGTGTTATCCGAAGATAGAACTCGTATTTTATTTGAGAAGTTAACAAAATAGTGAGTATTTTATGTTCTAAAAGAAGAGAAATGTAAAACCCTAAGCATACGTTTTTGGTTACTGACTATAACTATTTTCCATCTAAATTTAGTTAAAATGTATTAAATAATAGTGAATTCATGTACAATTACAATTTGAAACCCTATCTTATCTCTGTATGTGATTAATAGAACTTTTGTCCACATAATATTGATACCCTTTAAGAATCAAATTATGAATGGATTTAAAACCATGCATTCATATTTATTTTAGTAGCAAAACTATTTCTAAATACTTAATTCCTACCTATTTACAATAAACCTTACACTTAAGGCCTAATTCACCATCTTCAAGTAACATTCCCAGTAGCGACTCACAAGTTTTGTCTTTGTCACTTGACATAAAGTAAGAAAGACACAAAACTAACTTTACTTAGTGAGTAACTTTACTTGAAGGTCGTGAAATAGGCACTTAGACATATATAGCCAATAAAAAAAAAACTATACAAATATGAATTTTTAATCAAACATATTTTTCTTTTATTTACAGCATCGGCGCTAACGTAAAACTGCTAATAGACAGACCGGATGGCACATATTGTTTCAGAGAAAAGAAAGACAGAGTATACTACATATCAGAACGCCTCCTACAGTTAGCACAAACAGTAAAACCTGAACATTTAGTCTCCGCGGGCACATGTTTTGGGAAATTCACTAAAACTAATAAATTTAGACTTCATATAACTGCATTGACGTATATATCGCCGTATGCGCCTTTCAAGATATGGGTGAAGCCGTCTTCGGAGCAACAGTTTTTGTACGGACATCATGTTATTAAGAGTGGTAAGTTGCAACATTTTGTTGAAGTGATTTTAAATTAGGGTAAAGCAAAAAAAAATGTGGTATGTCTGTACCTAATCATAGACTGGTACTACTTGTGAGATGTTTTCAAATTTATTAGATTAGTATAGATCAATATTTAAAATACTCATATTTTTTTACAAGATGCCTGCAAAACTTAAAATAGATTAGATACTGAGTTGTCTAGGTTGTATGATCTCTTCAGGAAGTAGAGATTAAAAAAAAATTAAGTACCCTCTTACTTAAAAAACACAAATTCTTTCATAGTTTTAATTCTTTTTGTTTAATTCTATTAGGTCTGACAATAAATTAAAAAAATTACATAAAAAAACAGAAACATGTAAAACAAAATTGAAACCATGAAAAAAATCCATTATAGTGTTTTTTATTTATTTCACAGGTCTAGGCAGAATAACAGAAAACACTCCCAAACACCAAGGAGTAGTGATAATGACCATGTCAGACGTTCCAATCGGGTTTGGCGTAGCGGCCCGAACCACAGCTGAGTGTCGACACGCCGACCCTTTGGCTACGATAGCGTTCCACCAGGCTGATATTGGAGAATATATTAGATCCGAAGATACTTTAACATAGGAATAATAAATAGTTTTAAAATAAAGTTTTGTTTTATTGGCATTATGATTTGCTTTGGCTTTAGTTTTAATACAAAAAAAAGTTGGCATTATGTTTTACTTTGGCTCATAAATAATATCAGAGACCAGAGAGAATCTTGGTCGTGATCCTTATTCTTTGCTTTGGCTAGTTGTAATAAAAAAAAAATTTTGGCAATTTAAACCAAAGAGGTAATCAATTGGACTCATTGGTTGGAGGCAGACTGCTTGAATATGCTATGCTCAGAAAATGGGCTTGTTCCAATCTGTCCGACAATTAGTTCGATCATCGAACTACTTGGACAAAAATATTCCAAATAGTCCGACAGTGAATTTTACGGTACATTCAATGGGAAAAATATTTGCCCAGTATTCACGTCATGGTACTTCACATACATATAAAAACCTATAATATTATTATCAATCCTCTTTTAAGTCATATTTTTCATTATTTTTCCACTTAAAATAAAAGATCGAAATGAATATTTATTTAAGATTTTTGCAATGAAAGTACCAGAGAAGCATCAAGGTGCAGGAGATATACTTAGAATTATATTATAGCCTATATGAATAATAAACATAAATACGTTTTTATTAAAAAATTAACGCTTTAGGTTATGCTCTCCTGGTACTTCTAATAATAATTCTCCACAGAAATACCAATAACTTTATTTAATTTTGTGAATTCATTTAACTAAGTTTATTTATTGAAAATACCTCCTCTACATTTCTGTTCTCCTGGTATTTTAAAATAGATTATTGTTAAATTTCTTAAAACATAATTTATTTTGATCAGAGCCATTTCGTTATTTCTTTTTTATTTGACTGTACTTTACTGCTGTCGGACTATTTGGAATATTTTTGTCCAAGTAGTTATATGATCGGACTACTTGTCGGACAGATTGGAATAAGCCAGAAAATGGGCTTGTTCCAATCTGTCCGACAATTAGTTCGATCATCGAACTACTTGGACAAAAATATTCCAAATAGTCCGACAGTGAATTTTACGGTACATTCAATGGGAAAAATATTTGCCAATTATAAATAATATTTATGATCCAATTTGAAAACGTTTTTGCATTTATTAGGTGGCCGATGTATTGTGGAAGCTAAAAGAAAAATATCAGCAGGGGTTGAAATACTGTGCTAAAACAATTACCCTGCGGCAGGGTTCAATTTTTTATTTCTACCTATAATACAACGCCATCTGTTAGAATTAGAAAAAACTGCAATTAAATTAGTACCTAGATGGCGTTAGTTGTAGCGCATGTTTTCAAAATATAAAAAATCGATGTCTGTGAACTTTGACAGCTAAATCTGACATTTTGTTTAGGGTTGCAAGTCATCTAAAAACATTTTGTTGTAGCAGAAATGATTGACCACAAGTTCATAAACCTGGATTGAAAAATTACAATTTAGGTGAAATGGATATTATTCTTAAGTTTATTTACAATAGCTTTTCACTTGAGACTTCCTATGTAGGTACGATACGGTTAGGTATGTCCATCTACCTGAATAACTCTTATTTCTTGTGATTAAACTTAGTTAATGTCCTGTGTTTCAACTAATTGAGAGTTTCATAACGGCACACATTTAAAACTTATGTAAATATTACTATTGTTTTGTTTCATTTTAGTATCAGATTATATTTTGACACTGACATTTCATTAGTAGAAAAGATGTTAGACAATTTATTAAAATAAACAGGCAATACTGAATGGCACTGTGGCAAACGTCAGTTTACGTCAGGCGATGTCGAGATTTGTGTTGAAAAAATAATTATTTCACTTTTTATGTTATTAATTATGTGAATAATGAGATGAAAGTGTAGATAAATGTTAGTGTAGTGTGTTATAGTGATTATGGCGCATAGTGGTGGTGTATTAAGTTCTGATATATCTAGAAGGAATCCGCAGGATGAGTATGAACTCATACAGAGGATCGGGTCGGGCACGTATGGCGATGTGTACAAGGTAGGGGGTCTTGGCTACTTATTTTTTAATTTTAATAAGAAAAGAAACAATGCCTCCCGCCTTTTTCCCTTCCATTCCTGTCAATACAAAGTAACCAATCAATTAAAAAAAAACTACATTCCTGCATTCCGATTTAATTTTCGTAATTTTCATGTTTAATTAACAGTTTCCGTTTATGTTTATAAGTTAATTTTATTAATTATGAACATGTGTAGGCATAATACTGTGAGAATTAAGTCATACTTGCATTGTTGACCTTGAAGTGAGACAAGGCTGAGTTACTAATTAATGAACACTCCCTTTTTATGCAAAACAAACTCCTTTGTCTTCACCTGCTATTTAAATATAAATCAATATATTAAAATACAATAACTCATAATTTATGACTTTATTAATATATTTTTAACATAAAACACAATGAATTATTTTTAACATTAAAAAAGTTATGATATCAAATCAAAATAATTTATTTGCTTAATAATTAATAAAACAAAATAAATATGATAGTCTTATTTAAAAAGTTTTCTATCAATATGTGTTAACTGCATTAGAGTAACTTATTGTAAACATAAGTTTTTAAAATGGACTAATGTTTATATCTAACATGTACTTATAGAATTTTTAATAATCTATTTCTATTGTATTGCTGGAAAATAAATTCATTAAATTATTAGTCATAATCATCACTATAAATCATGTTATCTATGACGCTCATCTTATAGCATGGATTGTTACAACTAAGCTCTAACTAAATTTTATACCTGTATCTGTTACATGCAGACAGAGATAAATATTTGTAGATGACATACAATTTATTTTGTACTAGCTGTGAGGAACATCTGTACCAAATTTCATTAAAATCCATTCAGTAGTTTTTGTGTGAAAGAGGAACAAACATCTAAGCCTAACTAATATTATAAATGCGAAAGTAACTCTGTCTGTCTGTTACCTTTTCACGGCTAAACTACTGAACCGATTGACTTGAAATTTGGTACAGGGGTAGCTTATGGTCCGGGAAAGGACATAGGCTACGTTTTATCCCGAAGTTCCCATGGGACCGGGAACTACGTGGATGAAACCGCGGGGCACAGCTAGTATTATATTATATAAACTTTTCCATTACTGAGTGACGTACTGACTGACAGTCAACGCACAGCCGAAACAACTGGTTGTAGAGAGCTGAAATTTGGCACGTGTGTTTGTTGGGGGGAGTAGGCTACCACTAAGAGAGGATTTTTGGAAATTCCCTCCTAGGGGGAGAAAAGGGAGAAAAACCCAAATTCTGCCATAAGTCACTATTCCACGCAGACCAAGGTTGTGGGCAATTAGGTAATAAAATCAAATCCTATCCTATTAGAAAATCAGGATATGAAATCTAATGTTTGCAAAGTTTGCATACAGCGTCATGATTATCAAGTTAAATAGATACCAGCGAAGTTTGTTTTTATAAACTTCTTTTGTTTGATCAAATATTTAAAAAATATTCTATTGTAGTAATTGGATTGATTAGCCAGTAGTAGTGTTGATATGAATATTTTAATCAATTTAATAGTGTATGCGTAGTTTCTGATACCCTAGATCAGCGTTTCTCAAAGTGTGCTCCGCGGAACCCTAGGGTTCCGCAAAACTCCTGTAAGGGTTCCGCAACATTTCAGAAAAAAAAACAAAACACCTCAACCTTATAATTTCCGAAATTTTCCCAAATGAACTAATGTTCCTCTAATTTTGCCGATGTGTGTACTTCAAATAGGGTTCCATCAAGTCTATCGCTTTCCAAAAGGGTTCCGTTACCAAGAAAGATTGAGAACCGCTGCCCTAGATACAAGTTACGAACTTAGTTAGGGGTCAGTTACTGTAATGAGATGATGTAGTGAATGATTATGTTATGTTATAGTTAAAAAGTTAAATAACTTTGCACTTTGAAATGTAACTAATTGTTATTTATGTCATCATCATCATCAGCTCATATAATGTCCCCACCGAGGGGCATGAGCCTACCCTGAATTAGGGTGATTAGGCCATAGTCAACCACGCTGGCCAAGTGCGGGTTGGTCGACTTCACACACAACCTTAGAATTTCTTCCCAGGTGTGTGCAGGTTTCCTCACGATGTTTTCCTTCACCGTTAGAGCGAAAATTTTCGAAATTAACGTACATATGAATTCGTAAATTCGTAATTCGTTATTTATGTATTTTAGCTAAATGATGATCTTTTTAAAGATTGTTAGCAATGTAGGTTGCGTTAAGTACTAATATTCTTGGTAACAACTTGATATAAGCTCATGTTTGTGTCTCGTTCAATGTCAATCCTACTAATATTATAAAGCCGAATGTTTGTGAGTGTGGATGTTTGTTCCTCTTTCACGCAAAAACTACTGAATGGATTTCAATGAAATTTGGTACAGATGTTCCTCATACCTAGGAGTTATTCCTAGGTATGAGGAACATCTGTACCAAATTTCATTCACATAGGATACTTTTTATCCCAAAATTCCCACGGGACAAGGTTCTACGCGGATAAAACCGCAGGGCTAGCTGTGTATTCTATAAACAAGGCTTTATGTTGGTTGGTGACACATTTATGTTGATAAAAATATTTATTTACTATTACTTATGTAATGTTATAAGTTGACATATGTAATGTTTTACTAATAAATACAATAGTATTCAATTAAAACCTATTTACTAGGCATTCTTGGATGTCCAGGTTTTTTATTTACTCTTTTTTTTTTAAATATGATTACACCTATTGCTGCTCACGTTCTAATATCATCAGTGAGAGACAGGCCATTGCCCTCCCAAATGTTTGAGGATTATCAAATACTAGCAGCGCCCCGCGGTTTTACCCGCGTAGTACCCGCTCCCGTGAGAATGCGTAGCTCGTAGTATCATACAATCTTGGCACAACTCACCATCGTCTGTTAAAAAATTAAGTAACAGCGCCATCTATTGGAACGATTTGCGACTGCAAAAAATTACAATAAAACATACGATTACTTATACACAATCCCATGGGAATTTCGGGATAAAAAGTTTCTTATGTGTTATTCCTAGTTGTCAGGAACATCTGTACCAAATTTAATAAAAATCGATACAGTAGTTTTTGCGTGAAAGTGGAACAAACATCCAAACTCACAAACATACAAACTTTCGCATTTTTAATATTAGTAGGATTTGCCTCTTTAGGGAATCGAGACTGCAACCTTTGTTTGACAGTCCATCAAGGTGACCACTCTGTTCATCCTTCAACTTTTTAATAAATTGAAAAATATACTTCCAATATTTTGCTTTAAGAATGTCTTAAAACGTTTTATTTTTTTACCAACTTAATGCTGACCATACATAAAGAAATTTAGGTCAAAACATACACTTTTAAAAAGAAAACAACCTGGCCATTAAAGCGATAATTTAAAAAGTAATTTACCTATTTACACACGTAACTTTAAACTTGTCACGCGAATAAGGCATGCTATTAAAAAACACTTCATCGGTACAGAGTACTTATATTATTTTTAATTACTGCAGAACTACAAACAACTACACTTTTTTTCGGTGGGGTGTCAAGAAAAAAAACCTGTCTTTTTATGAGATAGAATAGAGCATAGAGTGACGTGTCACCTGATGGTATAGAGTCACCAAGTTTTTCTGTGCCGGTGACAGCGTCGCTGTAATCGCATCTTTTGGTTGTCAGTTTATTGAAAATGTTTCCAAATGACATTAGAATCAAGATGACAATAGTAGCTTCCACTTTTGGCCGCCGGCACAGAAAAGATTGTGACTCTTTATGTAACTGGGTGACTAGTTAGATATCTGCAACCTAAAAGAGAGACCAGAGAGAATCTTGGTCGTGATCCTTATTAATCCCCGACGCAAAAAGAGGGGTGTTATAAGTTTTATGTGTCTGTGTGTGTGTGTGTGTATCTGTCTGTCTGTGGCATCATAGCTCCCGAACGGATGAACCGATTTTAATTTAGTTTTTTTTGTATTAAAGGGGACTTACGTGCGAGTGTTCTTAGACATGTTTAATGAAAATCGGTTGACCCGTTTAAAAGTTATGGGGGTTTGAAAGTAATTGTGTTGGGGGTTTTTAATTTTTTTAATTTAATGTTATTATGTAAAAGAGTTTTAACTGCGTTGTCAGTCTTGAAGAGATAACAGGATATTAGTAGAGATGGTAATTGGTCTTCGGATCTCTCACCATGCGAAACACCAATAGCTTGAGCTACTACAACTTGACAACGATCAAGACAGACCGTGTTGAACTGGGAGTTGTTAGAAAGACGTTCCGTGCTATATAGACTAAAGATCACGGAAAGTCGCGACTCACTAGCTACTACGCATGTAGCTAGTGAGTCGCGTCTCGGTTATTTGTCTCGGTCTGGGTGTGTGTGTGAATGAGTGTGTGCGTAGTTTCTGATACCCTAGATACAAGTTACGAACTTGGGGGTCAGTAACTATAATGAGATGATGTAGTGAATGATTATGTTATATTATACTATATACTTACCCAGGTTATACATATTATATTGATCTTTGTGTAATCTCGTGCTGGAATCGAACTTATAACGGTTAATATATTTAAGTACGTCATTTTACCTAAAGGTCAAACCACCTTGTCATGCTCCGGCGCAACGTTTGATCACAAATTGTTTACTACGCACAATATGAGTCAGTCTCATTTGTGAATCATGGTAAACCGTGTTTTTACCTAAGAATGTTGCTCGATATCCCTACTAATATTATAAATGCGAAAGTAACTCTGTCTGTCTGTCTGTCTGTCTGTCTGTTACCTTTTCACGGCCAAACTACTGAACCGATTGACTTGAAATTTGGTACAGAGGTAGCTTATGGTCCGGGAAAGAACATAGGATACTTTTTGTCCCGAAATTCCCACGGGAACGGGAACCACGCGGGTGAAACCGCGGGGCGCTGCTAGTTTATTTATATGTATCTAGGTTTTTCTTGGGAGGTATTTCTCTTTCATAGAGTATACTACTTAAGTAAATTATTGGCCTGAAAGATCTCGAAAGTGGGATCTTTGCAGGGCCAAAGCCTCTCTCACTGATGAAGTGATGATATAATCCTTACTAATATTATAAATGCGAAAGTAAGTCTGTCTGTCTGTTACCTTTTCACGGCTAAACTACTGAACCGATTGACTTGAAATTTGGTACAGGGGTAGCGTATGTTCCGGGGAACAACATAGGCTATGTTTTATCCCGAAATTCCTGCAGGAACGGGAACTACGCAGGTGAAACCACGGGGCACAGCTAGTGAGGAATATAATCGTCACGCCTAACTAATGCGTGTTTTTATCTCAAACTTCAGCAGTATTAAACATTAGCAGCGCCACGGTTTTACCCGCATAGTTCTCGATCCCGTGGGAATTTCAGGATAAAGCATGGCCTATATCCTTCCCCGGATTATAAGCTACCCCTGTACCAAGTTTCAAGTCAATCGGTTCAGTAGTTTAGCCGTGAAAAGGTAACAGACAGACAGAGATACTTTCGCATTTATAATATTAGTAAGGATTGTTCGAGGAATTGAATCAGAAACCTCGGAATTGGCAGGCAGGTGCTTTACTAGAGAAGATGTACCGAAATGGAAACTTAGAACATCGACAAACCATACATAACCACAAACAAACATATAGGTATATACATTCTATTAGAAACATAGAGTTAATACACATAGAGCAGGGAAGGCATACGGCTTCCTGTAAGCGGAGACGTCCTATGGTTAGAAAGAGAGAGAAGATCGCGGTACCATAGAATTGTACAAGCATTTGAGTCGTTAAACGAATAACCGCGATCGTCTCTCTCTTTCTAACCGAAGGACAACTGGAGACCTGGCTCCCCTGCTCTATGTATCATAACTCTTTGATTAGAAAACCCTCTATGTTAAAGTAAGTAGGTTAACGTAAAAAGATAACACCAACTTGTTATAATCTTGAAGTGACGTCATATTATTATAATGAAAATAAATAAAAGTATACGACGGAATGTCTGCAACGCACATGTTTAAGTAATGTCGTAGTGTAGGGAATAAGGATGATAAGATAAGTAGCTTTCTCGTGGTTTTACGTATTGATTGAACGGTATGAAAGAAGGGAAGAAGCATATTAATTGCAAAGATATAAAGAAATGGATATTTACACATAGAAAAAAATAAAGAAAACTAGCAGCGCCCCGCGGTTTCAACCGCGTAGTTCCCGTTCCCGTGGGAATTTCGGGATAAAAAGTATCCTATGTTGTTTCCCGGACCATAAGCTACCCCTGTACCAAATTTCAAGTCAATCGGTTCAGTAGTTTAGTCGTGAAAAGGTAACAGACAGACAGACAGAGTTACTTTCGCATTTATAATATTAGTTAGGATTAGGATTAGTTAGGATTATTGAAAAAAAATATGATAATTTTCCCCCTCTCATATTATTGTGACGATGGATACCAAGTATACATACATATTTGAATATTTTTTGAGAACTTTTAAGAACTTTTAGAAGATGTCTGTAAAGTGTAAAGGATACTGCTAATCACTGCAAAAAATTAAATGGCAACGATGGTTACCGAGTCCCATTTTGATCTTAAATTTTCTCGTTGTCTTTGTAACTTTTCGTAATTTATTTAAAACTAGCACATATACAGTAATACTAAAAAAACTAGTATTTAAATAAATAAAAGAGTTTATTATAGTTAGTCCACGTAACAATTACCGTTCATGTTGTAATAGGTAATAAATACCTTGTTGGTGCAAACTATTGTTGGCTTCCGTAATTTTGTTAATTTTTGGAATGCGGACATACAACACAGTTTTATTTTAATAAACATTATGAAGTGAAGGGGGGTTTTCAGTCTACCAGTGAATATTTATTATTTTATTTACTTACTACTAATGTGAAAGTAGCAAAGTGGTCATCATTTCGGACTGCTAAAATAAGGGTGGCTGGCGGCTTCGATTGCCGTATGATCCATAGAAAAGTTACATTTATAAATTATTAAATTATATATTTATTATTATATATTAGATAATATTACTGGCAACAAAAAATGCAAATTTTTTTTTGTGAGACCTATAGTTTGTCAGATAAACGCAAAAACCATTTCAACCCCTTTTTCCAAGATGGCGGCCGCTGGACAAGGGTTGCAACCCCACAAACTTGGATTGAACTTTAAACTGACCCCCCTCACATCTCAAAAATAAAATTGCGTCCTCTGAGAAATGTAATTTTTCTTTGAAGGCTATGAAAGATTTCAATGTAGTAGTACGAGATAAATATTTGTGTTTGTTTTGTTCATAATGAACATCTGACTTTACTTTGCCAACATTATATCATTCATTATTTCCCAGAATTTAATACTGATTAGCGACAATACTTGATGGTGTAATAAAACTGTTTTTTTCTTTCTAAATCAACTGTTTTCATTGCTGACTAGTAGATTTTTCTATTGCATTTTGATGCATAGATTACTCAGCCACCAATAGTGTTTTATCAGGCCTAAACTGAATGAATGATTTTGAATCGTCGCAATTACTACTAGTTCTCGTTATGCATTTACGAACCAAAGATAAGGTTTTTCTATTTGATTAATATGACATTGAAATTATTGATCAATTGATTGTGATAATGTATCGAGTATGTTATATAATACTGATATTACTAGGGTGCCTTACTATACTAATGTTATAGAGTTGAAATGTTTGTTTGGTTGAACGCGCTAGTTTCGGGCATGATGGAATATTAGTTTGTATGGAAAAAATCTTTTGGATAGCTCATTTATCGAGGAAGGCTAGGAAACATGTTTGCTATTTTAGAGATATTGCTATGGTTTGAGATCACCAGATTCAAGAGGCGTTCGGTTTGCAATGAGAACTGCCACTCTGTTATTATTTTTATATACTACTAGCTGCTCCCCGCGGTTTCACACGCGTAGTCCCCGTTCCCGTTCCCGTAGGAATTTCGGGATGAAAAATAGATGTTGGCCGATTCTCAGACCTACTGAATATGCTCACAAAATTTCATGAGAATCGGTCAAGCCGTTTCGGAGGAGTATGGCAACGAAAACTGTGACACGAGAATTTTATATATTAGATGACGCATTCCTCAAAGACAGATTCTCCCTTTACCTTTTTCCGAACCTTTGTCCCATATCTAATTGGGGTCGGTTTTTAATTTAAACGGAGCGAAATGAATTTTACGTGAATCTGCACATACTCCTTTCCTCAAAACTCTTTTCTTCCTTCTTACCATATTAATATTAATGACTATTTAGTACAATTTCTAAAAAAACGAGGCCTTTGGTCCGCATTGGGATCCTATAGGACGATAGTTTTTTTTAATATTCATCATCATCATCATCAGCCTGTGGTCATCATCTGCTGGACAATAGTCCAGGTCTGGACATAGGCCTCTCCCAATTCGCGCCAATGTGCCCTGTTGGTGGTACGTCGCTTCCACTCTGTCCTTACACACTCATTAATCTACGTGGAATAACTACAAAAAAATATATATATTTTTCAACACACTTGCTCATAAAGGGGCTCTTATTTGTGCAAAAACAGTTGAATAATGACACGCTTGATTCACTAGTGAGTCATAATTTTTTTTTAATTGTTTATTTTTGAAAAAGTTTCGATATCAAAAAAAAACGTGTCCATACATTTTTAAAACAAACTTCAACTATGTTGCCTTACTTTTGGTAGGTCTATGGTCGATTCCATTCATTCGTTTTTTTTTAATCAGTATATTCTTTTAGTCTTTGGCCGATCACCATTGTTGTGTTGGATGCGCGCGAATAGAAAAACTGTTTATTTATTAGCGAAAAATGATAATGTCTTCGCAAATGTGTTGAAAAACGTTGTATGGTACACGCGTGTATTGATGATTACTATCCTCGGCTATCTTCAGACCCTCGCCTGACGGCTCGGGCCTCAATAGCGCCTCGGAAATAATCACCAACTTACCTCGCTTGTACCATAAATAACTATGTTTTTGTAGTTTTTGGTAGTGGACCCTTCGTGCGCGAGTCCGGCTAGCACTTGGCTGGTTTTTTTTTCTACAAAATTGCTCGAAATTTCTATATTTCAATTAATCTACAAAGTATACTTTATACATTTTTCCTTAAATATTGTCCAAATGATGCATGATTACTGTACCGTTTGCGATGCGCCACTTCGGGTCATAGCCTGATATCTAATTAGTGCCCGCCGCGGTTGTAGGTCGCGGGCCTCAACGCTAAATGGGTGTTTTATTAATACGTTAACGAGTTATAGTTATTGTACTTGAGTACGGCAGGTTTGGATTGTAGTTCGAGGGAATAATGGTGGGGATAGTTGTTAAATTGATTACGAATTTCTAAATTATAATTATTAACCTCCGACGCAAAAAGAGGGGTGTTATAAGTTTGATGTGTCTCTGTGTATATATGTGTGTGTGTATCTGTCTGTCTGTGTGTGTGTGTATCTGTCTGTCTGTGGCATCATAGCTCCCGAACGGATGACCCGATTTCAATTTAGTTTTTTTTATTAAAGGGGACTTACGTGCGAGTGTTCTTAGACATGTTTTATGAAAATCGGTTAAAAGTTTTAAAAGTTATGGGGGTTTAAAGTAATTAGGGGTTTTTTTAAATTTTCTATTTATAGAGTAAGAGTAGTTTTAGTCCGTGTGAAGTTAACCCCGAGTTTTAGCACGTAAAGCCGTTGGTCCCGGTTATCGTACTAACATCATCGACAGTCGTTACGGGTAGTTAGAGCCCTCAAAAGCCTAACATTTGGTTTAACCAAAATATGTAGTATAGTCCTCTGGGTTGTGAAGGTCTGATGGCAGTCGTTTCACGTAAAATACTGACATTTCGCCAAATCTGGTTAAACTGAAAACCGACCCCAAATAGACATGGGATAAAGGTTCGGAAAAAGAGAGAGGCCTCATAAAATAGTAGAACCATTTATGAACGTTAAAAACTGATTCTACCAGAATCGATCAATGGTGTTTGCCAATCTGTTTGATTGTGCGTGTGGTCAACACATCCTTTCTAAACAACAGAATCACATAATTTTCATCACTGTTAAGATATGGTTTTTATAACTACATATAAGTAGGTTCTTCATCGAAACTATCCATCTCCAAGACATGTCATTAAAAATAATCCTACTGAGAGTATTAAGTCGCAAAAAGGGAATAAATTTGTTCGTTTATACCATTTCTAAGTGAAACATACATCAAAAATGTCACCACTTTCTCACTTTATTGAAACAAACCGCGTCTGATTGGATAACTACGTTTCCGTCTGTCTGTCTGTCCGTGTGGATCAATAAATGTAACTTTAAACTGGCGAGGGGAATTGGCAGACGGACAGTCTGGTTTTCGATGAGTCAGGCGGATTTTTACGTAAATTTGGTATTTTTTAGACTGGAAAAATTAATGATGACTGATGGAAGCCTCGTCTAGTGCGGTGGGTGGTTTCCTTTTGGAAGGAAAAAAAAAATTGTTCAAGTGTCGGATGGATGAACATGACACGACGAATGGACAAATGAATGACTGTTTTATGTATTTGACTGCACCATGAAAAAATAACTGGTTTCTTAATCTGTTTTGTGACTGTATGTAGAAGAAAAACTGCTTTTTAAATGTTGTCTCTCTCCAGGACATTTATCGACAAATGTCCTGTGGGAAGTGAAATATAAATACCATAATAAATAATTCTGATATCTTCATACATCTATCACATACTGACCCCTATTTACGGACATATATTCAGATATATTTTTAGATCATACTCGTATTTACGTAAATCGAACTCCTTGTCAAGAGTCTCTTCAGTGACGGCACTTATCTATCGAAGTTAATACGTACGTAATACTGCGTACGTATTAACTAGGCTTAGCTTAACCGCTGGATTAGTACTGTGTGCCTAGTGCGGGTTTTATTTTCGAAAAGTTAACTTTTAGATAACGCAGATTTGTATGGGATCGAACACTTCGCCAGAAGATGGCGCTGTTTCGATCCCATACAAATCTGCGTAAACCCGCACTAGGCACACTGGACTATGTCCGTGAGGTTAATACTTTCAATCCAGTCACGCTTTTGAAATTCTCAAACTAAACTATAATATAAAGTTACATTTTAAATCTACTCCAGCCCCCTAGCATGACTGTGCGTGATAAAACATATCGACACCACGATATAATATCAATTTCGCGAACATGACTAAATGAATTATCACGTGCTACGATATAATAAAATTAAATATGGCGGCTATATTTATCATATTTTGACAGTTGGATGTTGATAAATCGCTATATCATATCGCGTTTTCGAAGTCGTGCTAGCCCGGAAATACCTGCAGAAGCAAAGTCTTAACTACCTAAACCTATAACACAATATCTAATCAAAAACCCTATTCTTTCCAGGCAAAGAGACTCAACGGCAACAATGAGCTTGCTGCCATCAAGGTGATAAAGCTGGAGCCCGGTGATGACTTCGCCATTATCCAGCAGGAGATACTGATGATGAAAGACTGCAGACATCCTAATATAGTCGCGTATTACGGCTCTTACTTGAGAAGGGATAAGCTATGGATCTCTATGGAGTATTGTGGTGGGGGGAGTTTGCAGGTTAGTTGGATTCATCATGATATTTATTTATTTAGGACAACCAGTGAAAATTACATTAAAACTTAGAAGTAACATAAGCAAATATCTGAATTAAAAATTAAATGCACTTTCTATAGGCGCCACAACATGCAAAGAAATTAAAATACTTTTATATAATATAACTTTTAATTAAAATGAAATAATAGACTATATTAAAATTAAATCTTAATATCATTATCATCAGCTGATATATGTAATACCTATTGAGCAAAGAGTTCGAGCATACCCTGAATTACTGACTGTTTTTTCAACGCTCTTACGGAGAAGGAAAACATCTTCTAACACACACACATGCGTAGAAATTCTCAGGTTGTGTGTGAAGCAAACCAACCCACAAGATTTCTTTCAGCAATAAGACCACCTTTGTCCATGTACCAAATGTTTTTGTCTGTTTCTGTAATGTGTCCTTGTCTCTTTTCTCCGGCCGTAGCGGTATTCCGTTCAATCGGCCAAGGGAGTGTTGGACGAGAGAGTGCGTTTGCGCGTTCGCCTGTGCACTTTAATATTTTTTGCGTAATAGACAGCTTCCATATTATGGACTCCTTGTGTGTGTATGTGCAAAACATGGATTCTATCTACCCTGGCCTACTTTTTTTTTGTCCCGGGGGAAAGGCGTTGTCGCATCTCCGTGCCGAAGTAGCGGGGTATGTGGGACTCACCCTCCACCAAGATGGAGCGGTGGAGGTCCTACCCACTAAAACCCCCGGGGGCGACATCGCCTGAGCGCTGAGTACCGGCGCAACGGTATGCGGGCCGCACATCCGCTACGCCGGCGGACCCTGGCCTACCTAGCTGGCCTGCGTGGTTGACTTATGCCTAATCGCCCTCATTCAGGGTAGGCTCGAGCCCCTCGGTGGAAACATTAGTTGATGATGATATTTACCTCATACTTTATACCCATGGGATTTATCCCATATCTTAAGATAGAAACCGTGGACCCCTACTAGTAATAAGATAAAGTGATTAATTCCAATATGCTTGATTTTTCCAGGACATATACCACGTGACAGGCCCACTAACAGAGGTACAAATAGCGTACATGTGCCGGGAGACGCTCACCGGGCTATCCTACCTACATGCTATGGGGAAAATGCATCGGTATGTATTTTATTCTATTCTTCCATGTTTTATGTCTAATTAGGATCAGTTTTTAGTTCTGGTTTTCAAAAATGGTTAATATACGACGGAATGTCATTATTTTACTTTGAGCATCAGGCCGCTACAAGCCAGATGGAAATACATTTTTTTTGGGTTTAAATGTCAGACTTTTGAGACCTCTTATTACCCGTAACGACTAGTTTATACAACAACCGGGACTGACGGCTTAACGTCCCTTCGTAGCACGGGACACGCTTATGAAATTATAAGCTATTTTGCAACGGCCACCAATAACTAATGTGAGGGTGCCAGAAGTCATGCAACCACACAGATCATAAGAAATCTGCGTTAACACTGGGCTAGGAGCACTTCAACCTTTACTCATATCTCCCTTTTAATCCCCAGCCAGAAGATACATTTTTGATGTTCCATCAAACTGTAAACCTCCTTCTTTTTTAGAAGTCAATTCAATCATTTATTATATTAGTCTAGTAAAATGCCTTCTTAAGAAAATTTAAACTCTTGAATAGTCTTCCGTAAACTAATACTCCATTCTCCAACTTCCAGAGACATAAAAGGCGCGAACATCCTCCTGACAGAGTGCGGTGACGTGAAGCTGGCTGACTTCGGCGTGTCGGCGCAGATCACCGCCACCATCAACAAGAGGAAGTCCTTCATTGGGACGCCTTATTGGATGGCTCCTGAGGTAATGAGGTTCTTTTGTCCATACATAACAACATAAACAAATATTTTTTAACAACATATTTTATTTAAATATATTAATAGTAAGTCTATCATGCACGAAATGTGGATGATATTAGGTACTGTGGCGCGCGCTAACATTAATAATTACTTAATATTAACGTCTAAGTTATTTTTTTTAAATTATTGATCATCTACTAAAAATACACATATATCCAAAAATATCAACCAAACTTAAACCTAAAAAAAAAACAATATCCATGAACGGCAATAACATTTAATATACTTTAGATCGCGACTGTTCATTCAGATGTCCGCGGAGTGTGTTGTTCTAGCGGGGGACGGAGTACGGCAGACTGGCCAATCGGCGCTACGCACACACTCCCCTCGTCCCTCTAGCCCCCCTGTGATACCTTATTTTTAACTTCTGCGCAATAACGGCCAGCGCTAGAGTTTCGTGCCGCTACTTATAAATACATTTTCTTAATAAAAAATGCGGCCATGATACTACGGTGGTTGACGTCAATATTACGACTGTAACCGTTCCACAGCTAGGCAAAATAAAAGTGATCTATTGTTGTTTGTAAGTTACGGCCGCTTAACAGGGTCTACTATGTTGTTTTCACTTACAAACCACTATTCGTTTAATCATTTGTGTCTTTAAAATAAAACTACTGTAATATACATAAATGTAAATCAATGGGGGGGGGGGGGGGTGGGGGGGGGCAATGGTCTGCGGACGGCAAGTCGGTAACGCAGACTAGCCGATCCTTCCACCACGACTCAACGGCCAATAACTTGCCGCGCGTGTCCCTACACCTGCACACGCGAGGACCGTTACAAGGCCACTGATAGCGCTATATCGGTGGCCGAGTTCTGGTCCTCAAATACATTATGAGTCGACACGCTAAGAAGAAGAATGCAATCAATATGATATTCTCAGGTAAAGTAGGTATAGTTCCTTCTAAAGAAACTATTATTAACCAACTTTATTTGTGTTTGCAGGTGGCAGCTGTAGAGCGGAAGGGGGGATACAATCAACTCTGTGATATTTGGGCGTGCGGCATCACCGCTATAGGTACGTTAGTTATCACTATTTGTGTTTTATTTAATACTAGTAGCTCCCCGCGGTTTCACCCGCGTAGTTCCCGTTCCCGTGGGATTACGGGGATAAAATATAGCCTATGTCACGCACTGATAAAATAGCTTTCCATTAGTGAAAGAATTTTTGTAATCGGTCCAGTAGTTTCGGAGACTATTTATTACAAACAAACAAACAAATCTTTCCTCTTTATAATATTATATTTAATACAACGACTGGCCCTGGGTTCCCGGGTAAACCTAACCCCTCATTTACACTATGCTGCAATGAGCAGGAAAGTGGGCAGTGGCATAGTGTAAACGGTTACTCGTACTGCTACTCGTCATGCCGCTGCTCCTGCCCGACGCTCCCGCGAGTGTCGGTTTTTCGTGCGGAAGTCAAAGGAGGGAGAGCGAGAGAGAACATATACGCTATTTCACTCAGCCCTCACGTACCAAGTGACATACAAGTGACGGCACCGGCATGACGAGTAGCAGCACGAGTAACTGTTTACATACACTATGCCGCTGCCCACTTCCCTGCTCATTGCAGCATAGTGTAGATAGCGTACTGCCGCGGAAGTATTTTGGGAAATATTTCCGGCAGCGCGAGTAGCAGGAGCAGGAGCATAGTGTGAATGAGGGGTAAGGGCACTCCACTAAAGACCTGCGTAAATTATAATGCGTCCCGCTCGCCATTGCATCCGTGCGAGCGAGACGCATTATAATTTACGCAGGTGCGACAGAGATAGATAGCTACAGGTTAACGTACGATATTTCATGTGAATTACAGCCGGGTTATAGTAATACTTTTGAGGACTTCATGGCCCGTAACGATCTGCGTAGGATGGCAATACAGTATTTACAGAAAAGTTGTCCTTTAAGATCTTTATTTTAAAGGATAACTTTTGTGCCGAAATTGTTTCTGTCTATTAGGGATGTCTAAAAAATTTTTATTATCGTCAGATAGATTTCGAAAAAATAATAAAGACAATAGACGATACAGTGCATAGAAAACTCGTGTGACGTCACAGCTAAGTACCATTTTTACCGTTATAACCAAGTCAGTTTCATTAATATGATAAAACAAAAAAATACGTGTCTAATATATTATCCAAATATATTTGACCGACTAATTAGATACTAACCTTCCAAAAGACCGGGACTCCTTGATAGTCCCGTGAATGGAAAAGACATAACAATAATAATATATCTTTATTGCAGACACACAATCTATATTTATACAAATTACAATAGAATAAAATAAGTAAATTATTACATAAGAAATTTTATTAAACAAGAAATAACTTCAATTTTTCTCCCACAGAACTAGCAGAACTCCAACCACCAATGTTCGAACTCCACCCCATGAGGGTTCTCTTCTTGATGTCCAAGTCGGGGTTCAAACCGCCCCAACTCAAAGAGAGGGAGCGCTGGAGTCAGCTGTTCCACGCGTTCCTCAAACTAGCATTGACGAAGAATCCTAAGAAACGACCCACTGCTGATAAGTTGTTGCAAGTATGTATAGTCACAATAGAAAATCGTCGACAGTTTTTAACCCCCGACGCAAAAAGAGGGGTGTTATAAGTTTGACGTGTCTGTGTGTGTGTATCTGTCTGTCTGTGGCATCATAGCTCCTAGAACGGATGAACCGATTTCAATTTAGTTTTTGTATTAAAGGGGACTTACGTGCGAGTGTTCTTAGACATGTTTGATGAAAATCGGTTGACCCGTTCAAAAGTTATGGGGGTTTGAAAGTAATTGTGTGGGGGCTTTTTAAAATTTTTAATTTAATGTTATTAAGTTTATTACTTTAAGGTGCTGATAGACTTGAGCATTTACTTGTAATGAGCATTCGCGCGAATGTTACATTACAGAAAAATACGAGTGTTTTAGCGAGCATTCTAGCGAGCTTTTTGCCGAGTTCGGTCATCGTTCCGCGCCCCGCCTGACATCCAAGTCTGACATTTTCGTGAAGAATATTTTTTGACGAGCATCGACTAGAGCCTTCTAGATGCTCGTGAAAATGTTGCAATGTTCGGCTCTATGCTCGGCTCGGCTCGTTGTTCAGTTCGACAAAATATAAAAACGGCGAATGCTCGATGTTCTGTTACATGCGAATGCTCAAGTCTATCAGCACCTTAATAATGTAGATAATGCTTACCTTACAATTAATATATTTTACGGGATATTTACACGTACCTATGTGGAATCCCTCGACTAGTTTCAGCCACGTCCGGTGGCCATCATCAGGAGGATGAGTGCGATACGCCCGCGCCGACGGCGTTTCGCACTGCACTGAAAAAAAAAACAAATTAATCAAATATCCCGTAAAAGTATTAATTGTAAACAATGACGTACGTTTCGTTTAATAATAAAGAAACCCCCAACACAAACCCCATAAGTTTTAAACGGGTCAACCGATTTTCATCAAACATGTCTAAGAACACTCGCACGTAAGTCCCCTTTAATACAAAATAAACTTAATTAAAATCGGTTCATCCATTCGGGAGCTATGATGCCACAGACAGACAGATACACACACACACACACACACAGACACGTCAAACTTATAACACCCCTCTTTTTGCGTCGGGGGTTAAAAATGTTTACCTTGCAGTTTGCAGTATAATATGACAAACCAATACTTATTTAACATGTTTTTACTACATTTCAGCACGCATTCTTCCAACAAGACATGAGCAAGCGACTCGCCATCGATCTGTTACACAAATATTCGAATCCGCCGACACATTGCAATGCTGAGCCCGACGAAGACGCGGTGAGTATACATACTTGAAACGGGAATTGAACTTGGGAACCTCTAGTTTGGGAGGCAATTGCACACGTTTCTAAATCATCACGGTTAGAAGCAAGAGAATTTAAAGGGAAAAAAAACGAAAATTGGTTCATTCCGTTTATAAGCTACGGTACCACAGATATACACCCCTATTTTGAAAATACGGGACTTATTAAAATCAGAATATCTGTAGCAGTAACTGAATCCATATACCCAATAAAAATATCAAAAATGATAGTCGATTATTTATCTTTAAAAAATACTAAATAAATGCCGTATTACCAGACGGCACACTAGCTATCAAGTATTCTGTGACAATAAAATTCGGCGGGATTTTGAAAAACTTCGACTTATCATAACTTTATAAATAAAAGCAAAAGAAAAATACTAACTTCACTATTATATTGTCACCCGTGGTTTACATTAGCTGTGTGATTAAGTATCTCGAATTCAAAATAGGGGTGTATACTTTAAATTTAACTCCTCTCTTTTATTTGAACCAGGGGCTAAAAAACTAGCTAAACAGGGTGCTTATTAGTCGACATCCCTATTATACAGAATTAACTGTTATTATAATAGTATTTGTTTGGTAAGTCTCATAGGTTATTAATTAAGTACTAACAACCTATTGTAATATTAATATGTTCAGCAGACGATCTCCCACATGCCGCAACGTATCGCCTCTCGCCTCACCGCGCGTCGAGTACATCACTCCAACCAACACACACGACCGAGGAGCTTACACGCGGCCAGTGATGACAGGTAATGAAAGATACTGTTGAAGTCATCAGCTCATATAATGTCCCCACCGAGGGGCTCTCCCTACCCTGAATTAGGGTGATTAGGCCTTAGTCAATCACAGGCCGAGTGCGGGTTGGTCGACTTCACACACAACCTTAGAATTTCTTCCCAGGTGTGCAGGTTTCCTCACGATGTTTTCCTTCACCGTAAGAGCGTCGTAATTAACGTTTTTATGAATTCGTAAATTGAAAACACATTGGTACGTTGCGGGACTGGTGGGGTTCGAACCAGACACCTTCCGATTGGAAGCCTTAGGGTGACAAATCTACATCGAGCTGTGCTGCGCTGTACTGGGTTGAGCTGTGCTATGTTTCTGAAGCTAGGTTATTTTTACTCCAGACAGAGCGCAGCTTCACCCAGCGCAGCACAGCATGCTTTGATTGTATCCTCATTCAAATATATGGCGAGCGAGTTAACCAAACATAGCACAGCTCGACCCAGCGCAGCACAGCTCGATGTAGATTTGTCATTAACCCCTGCGCCACCGACGCTCTATAAGTACTATACGTTGAAGTATTGAGTCACCATCATTTCTGTGCCGGTGACAGCGTCGCTGTAATCGCATCTTTTGGTTGTCAGTTTATTGAAAATGTATCCAAATGACATTGGAGTCACAATGACAATAGGAGCTTACAATTTTGGCCGCCGGCACAGAAAAGATTGTGACATTGAAAATGGGCTCTCGCGCTATCTCTAAGTGTCAACTATGTGTTACATTGGGCTGAATTTAAGGCTAAATGATTATGAAATTACAAATACGAGTAATACATTGACGACCTCGATGGCAGAGTGATCACCATACCGGACTGCCATCCGTAAGGATGCGGGTTCGATTCCCGTGCGGGGTGAATATTTGTGTGAACCAAAAATGTTTATCTCGGGTGTGTGTGTGAATGAGTGTGTGCGTAGTTTCTGATACCCTAGATACAAGTTTCGAACTTAGTTAGGGGTCAGTTACTGTAATGAGATGATTTAGTGATTATGTTATGTTATTTGTTGTCAGACTCCCCCCAGACCGCGAGTGCCGTAAATCGGGCGTGTACGACGACTCGCCGATAGTGGATCTAGACGCGGACGATGAACTCAGTGTACGCTCCGAGCGGGCGCTCGCCGACGGGAATAGGAGCCACGGGGACACCGTCAAGAGGAACAGTGAGTTCATATTACTCAATATAGATAGATAAACACTTTCTTGGCACCAACGGTCTTTATTTGCGTTACATTTTAAAACTAGTTTAACAAAACAGCGTAGCTTTAGGTGAGCCAATATGGACCCAGTTTTATAATTTTAATATTTCTGTTCTAATTCTCTTTTTGTATTATTATTATGACAATAAACATTCTTTTTTTTTTTTAAACCTGGTTTTAGCATTTGACACTAGTCAGTCAAATCTGTCACTTGTCTTTTGACAGTATTCAAAATTGTGCTTAGATCAGATTGTAAAACCTGATTTAGTGCTAATGATAATTTTAGGTTCTGTTTCATGATCTTCGAGTAAAGTTACTTACCAAGTAATTGAGTCTTGTCTCTTTCTTACTTTATTAACCCCCGACGCAAAAAGAGGGGTGTTATAAGTTTGATGTGTCTGTGTGTGTATGTATCTGTCCGTCTGTGGCATCATAGCTCCCGAACGAATGAACCGATTTCAATTTAGTTTTTATTGTATTAAAGGGGACTTACGTGCGAGTGTTCTTAGACATGTTTGATGAAAATCGGTTGACCCGTTTAATAGTTATGGGGGTTTGAAAGTAATTGTGTTGGGGGTTTTTTAAATTTTTAATTTAATATTTTTTTGTCAAGTGACAAAGACAAAACTTGTGGGTAGGTACTCGGAACGTCACTTGAAGATCGTGAAATAGGCCCTTCTTCTTCAACAGCATGTGTTAGCCCACTGCAGGGCATATGGCTCTCCAATTTCTCTCCACATCTTTCTGTCACTGGTCTTTCTGGGCCACGTTGTCCCGGCATGCACTCGTATGTCGTCGGACCATCTGGCTGGTGGTCTGCCCACACTCCTCCTTCCGAGTCTTGGTCTCCATTCGAGAACATCTTTGGTCCATCGCCCGTCTCCTCTCCGACACACATGTCCAGCCTACGCCCATTTTAACTTTGCGACGCGGTACCCTACGTCTATTACTTTGGTGCGCTCCCGGATGATGGTGTTGCGCACTTTTAGGCCCTTAGTGTTAACTAATCTAGAAAATTCTTACTCCACATACCTTATTAATTCCAGTATTCCACCGCCAATCAAGCGAGGACTGGACTGTGGCATCGTTGATAAATTGTCCGAAACACAATCCTTTGACGAGCGAACTGACCGACTCTGTACCGACCAGTGAAAAGTGAGTATTATGCGTTTATTACTTTGATTTACACGAACACTACACATTGAAATGAAAACTACTTTAACGGATTTTTATCGTGGTTATAATATATTTTTGATTTACACGAACATGAGAAAAAAACCTTGAGAGATGTCAAGGGATACCCGGATGGAACGAAGTTACATTAAAGGCCTATTTCACGACCTTCAAGTAAAGTTACTCACCAAGTAAAATTTGTATTTTCTCTTTCTTACTTTATATCAAGTGACAAAGACAAAACTTGTGAGTATACTCGGAAAGTTACTTGAAGATGGTGAAATAGGCCCTAATAAAAGTATTAATTTCAATGGTCAAAGTAAGAAGAAAATAAATTATGATGTTTTTACACGCTTTTTTAATAATAATACTCTTAAACTAAACGCGCTGTTCGATATAGTGTCTCAATCTTGTCTGTGCCGGTGACAGCGTCGCTGTAATCGAATCTTTTGGTTGTCAGTTTATTGAAAATGTATCCAAATGACATTAGAGTCACAATGACAATAGGAGCTTCCAATTTTGGCCGCCGGCACAGAAACGATTGTGGCTCAATATGTTTTTTTATAGACGTCTTACATCTCAGTCTGCTGTGATCATTTTCTGTAAAGAATCCGAAACGTCAGAATATGTTAAAGAAAATTAAAACCACGACAAAAATCCGTTAAAGTAGTTATATTACAATTGTGTGTTTTACATATGCTATTTATTTATTTAATGTGTTTTACATACGATACTTATTTATTTAAAAAGGGTTTTTTATTAATTATTATCTGCCTTATTTGCGTTGCATTTTTAGTCTGGTTTAACAAAACCTGGTAAGCATTTGACACCTTGTCAGTCAAATCTGTCACTTTGACAGTATTCAAATTGATTGTAAAACCTGGTTTAGTGCTGAACCAGACTAAAAATGCAACGCAAATAAGGCAGTATATTATGTTTAGTTGTTTTTATGTGCTTTGGTTCTTTGTTTATTTATTTATTTTATTTTATTTATATTTGTGGTTTTTTTTTTATTATAAAGTGTTATGGGTTATGAGGTGGTTTTCAAAAATGACCAATTTAGGTTTAATTTATTTTGCTGTAGACAATGGTTTTGAATTTTGGAGTTTAGTTATTGTGTATAGAATAAAGGATTTTATGTCTTTTATAATAAGGTATGAATTCGACAAGGGTCAGAAAAAAATCTTTAAAAAAGACCTATTTATAAAAAAAATTGAATGCATCAAAATCTTTTTTTTATGAAAATTGTGTTTTTTTTAATGTATTTTTCAAAATTTCCTAAATGTGTGAAACACTACAATTTCAATATAAATTTTAGAACCTTTTTATTGTTCTTTAGTCTATTTAATACTTTAACACTATAGACGTAAAGTCCATATTGCAATGTGCAACTTAAATTCCATATCGCAGCAAAGCAAATTCAACCTTATACCCCTAATATATAAAGTATATTTTTGTATTATTATTTATTTATATTTTGTAGCAAGTGGTGTCGGGTGCTCACAGGGGATGATATATTAAGAATGAGTCTAAGGTACAAAATTGGAAAAATAAAAAAAAAAAACAAAAAAAAAATTTTCGTCCTTTTTTCTTTTTTTTTTGACTAATTTTCGTTTTTTTTGTGTGCTAATTTTTGGTTGAGGGTTATTTTCGGGGTTGAATCACACTTGGTTGTGTAAATAAGTGTGGTAGGTGTGTTTTGATCTTTATTTGTGAGTTTGAAGAGTGATTTGTTTAGATAGATATAAAACTACTTTTAGGGCTGATTTTTCCATCGCCAGATAACTTTATTCGACGAATAATTTTGAAATTTTGACAGTTATTTCATACAAAATCTGTCAAACGTCAATTTTATTCGTCGAATAAAAGTTATCTGGCGATGGAAAAATCGGCCCTTAATGGATTAAATTCCCCATAATTTTGATACTACTCTAGTTTGATCAAAATTAAAGGATAATATTAATAAACCGCGAATTTTAAAAGTAGTTTTATTTCAATGTCTGAAAATTGTTGACGCATATTTATTATGGAAGATTCGTATTTTTATTTAAAAATACATAAACACATACATACAATATTCTACCTAACACAAACAGAATCAATACATAAACCACAAGAAAAACACAAGAGAATAATCTTCTTGCATAGAAGTTTTTGAAAAAGTCCAACTTTAAATTAATTTTCCATGTATAAAGAAACTTTAAAGAAGCACTATAACCATTTCATATCTTCGATCTATATCTAAATGACATTTAACTTATTAATATAATCATGTCGGAAAGTCAGTATTTTACATGCAGCGACTGCCGTCAGACATTCACAATCTTCTAAATCTGGTTTAATAAAAAACCGAACTCAAAATTGATATGGAACAAAGGTTTTAAAGAAGATAAAAATATCACGCATACTTGGAAATTAACAATACAATATACAACCATACAGAGTTTCTCCTCTTTTCTTAAGAAGAAAAGTTGAACAAATGTAAAGATATCAGTTCACATTATTACTTGGAAATTAACAATACATACATACAACCATACATAGTTTTTCCCACTTTTTGAAGTTGGTAAAAATAACATTATATTAAAAATTTAAAAAACCCCCAACACAATTACTTTCAAACCCCCATAACTTTTAAACGGGTCAACCGATTTTCATCAAACATGTCTAAGAACACTCGCACCTAAGTTCCATTTAATACAAAAAAAACCTAAATTGAAATCGGTTCATCCGTTCGGGAGCTATGATGCCACAGACAGACAGATACACACACACAGACACGTCAAACTTATAACACCCCTCTTTTTGCGTCGGGGGTTAAAAACACACACATACAAACATTGGCATTAATATTATTAGTAGTTGCATGCTGTTTTGAAGCATATAATTATGAGGGTATGGCTTCAATTGTCATCGAAGTATGTATGATTATTATTATATTGAGGTTTATTTTACTAAGAAAAAGACACCCTTATCAGGTTTGAAAAATTAATTATTTTGATTCTCATTGTGTCCAATTATATTTTGTGCTATTGGAAAACGATTATTGTTGAAATTATTGGTTTTGAATTTAGTGATCTTTTTAATTTAGGAAGAAAATCAAACACTTAGATACTTTTATATCCCTGTAAAGAATTTGAAAGGAAAGGAAGTTTTTTACTCTCATCCAAAATAATATTATTTTAAAAGTAAAGCAAAATATTGGCTCTCGCGGATGTTAATCCTACAGGCGTAATCACGCTTGCCCATTGAATTTCGGTGATCTCAAACACATGATATTGTTAAAAATAATAAATGTTAACGCTATACCTAAAAAACAGTTGGGTGTCTATTTCTTAAGTAAAAACGAAAAACTAAGGTAAGCAAACGTGTTATTTTTCATTTTATATAAGTGAGTGTGTGATTGGCGTTGAGTGTGTATTTTATTTAGAAATATGGTCTAAAATTTATGAGATTCATACAGTAAGATAACTCATAAGGCGCAGTTGTCATACACATTTTAATGAACAATTACTATAACAAAGCTTTTAACGCACTTGTGATTCTTCTGAGTGTCACGTGTCCATGAGCGATGGTAGTTATACATACTGTGAAGTGACTTGTCTGTTCGTTGTCTCCTATGACTTTAAAGGTTATCCTGTTAAACCTCATATAATCCTTGCTAGGCTAGCATGACTTCGAAAACGCGATAGATACAGCGATTTATTGACATCCAACTGTCAAAATTTGATAAAAATGCCGCCATATTGAATTGTGCCACATGATTAATTTTATGACATTTGGTCATGCTCGCGAAATCGATATAGCTATTTATTGACATCCAACTGTTAAAATATAATAAATATAGCCGCCATATTTAATTTTATCAAATCGTACTACGCCATATTCATTTGGTCATGCTCGCGAAATCGATATTATTTCGTGGTGTCTATATCATTTATCATGCACAGTCATGCTAGGCAGGCTGGAAGATGTTGTTTTATTATGGTATACCCTAATTTCCCGATGGTAGACGGTAATGATAAAGTAGTCTTAATGCCGAACTCCTAAATAAATAGTTACAGGTCCGGTGCCCGCGAATTACGTAGGTCACAACCGGAGGATTTAAAAAAAAACAAAATTACTTTAAACTAATTTAATTCAAATGATATTCTAAGTACAAGTGAATGCGATCGATGTGAGATACACAATGATTCTTAAAATTAAACATAAATCATAACTTAATTATAATTTAGCATTAATCCAACACACGGGCGATTTCCGAGGAAAATGCTGAATCCGCTTCCGTACCTCGGTCTGTGTCTTAACCAGTGGATTCTAACCCGAATGATAATGTAACACGCGTGAGGGAATTATCTGATTCATAAATGTTTATCTCTATCTGCATGTGTGAGATACCCTTGATCATAGCGCCATCTTTTGACAAGAACTAGTATCACATAGTAAATTTTCATATTCTATATTCTTTAATAAGTTCTCAATCAATTTTAGACCATATTCCCATAGCAATAAAGTTGTCAATGTCGCCGCCGCAGTGTCTGTAAGCATTTTTTCTTGTTATAGGAGCCTCTTACAATATATTGACGAAGAGTTAATGCTCAGGTAAAAATATATAATATACAGAGAAAAAGCATGTATATTTAAATATATAATATTTTACATAATAGTACATAATATTTTAATTATAACAACGGTCGTTTGTACATGTTTTTTTTGTAGCCGCTTTTGTGTATGTTTCGAAAAGTTCCCAGTTTTTAATCATAGATGGCAGTACTGGTAACATTTTACAAAATGGCGTCTGTTTCGAAATTGTGATTGGCTTTTGGTTTTGGTGTTTGTAGCGATTGCATTTGTTTTTTTATGTATTTTTTGTATTATGTAATAATTGGTATACAGGGTTATTGGTTAAGTCGACCTATTCCCGTCAAGGGCGTGTAGTTTACATCGTTTCTGACTGATTTCACCATGAAACACCCTACCCTAAACCTAACCGTTTAAGAGATATTTCAATTTATTTGTTTTTATAAAAATCACCGGATCTTCGGCTATAAGCTTGGATATTTTCAAATGCGCATGTCTTATTATTACTATTACTTGATTTTTACGTTTATAATAAGGTGCTTTGTGACCCCAATAACCAATATTGTACCTAAAATAAATAAATAAGTAGTTGTAGACGATTAAAACTTTTAAAAAATAATAACAATCAGAAAGTTTATTTTTCTTTCAAGGATATCTAGAAAAAAAAATATGGCACCTGTTTGGCAGATGTGCCTAAAAATATCTACGTTTCATCGGCTATCCAACGAGCTATAACAACCTAGGGTTTTATCGAAATTTTGTACAAAACATGTAGTTTTATAGGCTACCGGGGAGGTTAAATAAAACAATAGGTCAGCATACAGAACAAGATACTAAACTTATTAAACTTTTAAGTACTACACACACCATTTTTGAGTCTAAATTTCATGTTCGACATGTCGGCCCCTGCATTGCACACATCTTCGCATTATTTTGCGAAGACCAGTTTTCACTACATCAGTAGTTAATTTTGTTCTTATTTCATTGGCCGCATTAATGATTCTGTCTCTCAGTACTTCAATTGATGAAATTGGGTTGGGCTCACTGTACATGAGACTCTTTATGTACCCCCACGCATAAAAATCCATGGGGGTTAAGTCCGGAATTCTGGCTGGCCAGGGTATAGGCCCACTTCGTCCAATCCATTTGTTTGGATAAAACTTCTCCTGAAATGGGCAGGGCAGCCATCATGCTGAAACCACATGTCTTGAATAAGATTAAGTGGCAAATCATCAAATAGGTCATTTAAGTCTTCTCGCAGGAAATTTTCATAGTTTTTCCCATTTAAATTGTCGGGGAGAAAGTAAGGCCCAATTGAATGATTGGAAATAATGCCCATCCACACATTCAGGCAAATCGATTGGACGAAGTGGGCCCATATCCTGGTCAGCCAGAAGTCCGGACTTAACCCCCATGGATTTTTATGCGTGGGGGTACATAAAGAGTCTCATGTACAGTGAGCCCAACCCAATTTCATCAATTGAAGTACTGAGAGACAGAATCATTAATGCGGCCAATGAAATAAGAACAAAATTAACTACTGATGTAGTGAAAACTGGTCTTCGCAAAATAATGCGAAGATGTGTGCAATGCAGGGGCCGACATGTCGAACATGAAATTTAGACTCAAAAATGGTGTGTGTAGTACTTAAAAGTTTAATAAGTTTAGTATCTTGTTCTGTATGCTGACCTATTGTTTTATTTAACCTCCCCGGTAGCCTATAAAACTACATGTTTTGTACAAAATTTCGATAAAACCCTAGGTTGTTATAGCTCGTTGGATAGCCGATGAAACGTAGATATTTTTAGGCACATCTGCCAAACAGGTGCCATATTTTTTTTTCTAGATATCCTTGAAAGAAAAATAAACTTTCTGATTGTTATTATTTTTTAAAAGTTTTAATCGTCTACAACTACTTATTTATTTATTTTAGGTACAATATTGGTTATTGGGGTCACAAAGCACCTTATTATAAACGTAAAAATCAAGTAATAGTAATAATAAGACATGCGCATTTGAAAATATCCAAGCTTATAGCCGAAGATCCGGTGATTTTTATAAAAACAAATAAATTGAAATATCTCTTAAACGGTTAGGTTTAGGGTAGGGTGTTTCATGGTGAAATCAGTCGGAAACGATGTAAACTACACGCCCTTGACGGGAATAGGTCGACTTAACCAATAACCCTGTATAGATTGATTATGTAATGTGTAAAATTTGTTGTAGTTAATTTCTTTTGTCTTATGTAATTGTAAATACTTTTAGTATATAACTTAGTATTAGTATCCTATTGCTATTAGATCAGTTTAGCTTCTCCAAAGTATTGAAAAATGAGCCTTATTTTCTACTTCACAAGGTTCATTTTAATAATAAGTTTAAAACGAAATTAGCTCTACTTGTACCAAAATTTTGATAGAAAATGTTTAAAATTATTACATATTTTTTAAATATATTATTTTTTATACAAACCCCGGTCGCACCACTTGTTAAAGAAAACTAATAAACACATTTTGATAATATGCATAGTTTTGGAAAGTTTATATAATCAATTTTGTGTCTAACAGCACTTGAAATAAAGCTTAAAGTCCCCTAACAGCACGATGTTCCTGCGCTTTGAACTCGATTCTGATTGGTCTAAATTGAAATACTTTGTTGTGATTCGTTAGATTTTAACCAATAAGGTACGATTGCAATTGCGTATTGGAGTATTTGTCGTTGAAGGAAATTAGATCCTAATAACAAGTGAATAAAGTTTAATTTCAAATTGAATAAAATAATTGTATTACGTCCATTAGTATGCGCCTGAATTCTGCATTCAAAAGAATAACTCTTATATCTATTGAAATATAGTTTAATTTTGCTTACCAATTTTAAAAACTTTGACGTTCCGTTCAGTTCAAATCATACTTATACATTCTAAGTATAATTTCAACCAATCACACTAAAAAGTTTAGACCAACAGAATCTGGGTACCCTCAAAAATTAACCAAATAGTAATTTTATTATTTTTTCAACAGGGCAACACTACCATTGACAGCGGACACTGCGTCAATGACACAGACTGGCAACACTGGTCTATCGTTACACGACCAACATCTGTCTCAGTGTATACAATTAAAGCAAAATTACTTAAACAATTCAACTACTAATATCTACCAAAATCTAGCGTCCAATCTACAAAGTGTCTCTAGAGTGTCTCTAGACGATCCTCTATGTATGAAAATCGATGACATACTCTACGTAGATCAACAGGACACTGAAATAGATTCGACACCGATTAGGAACACTAATTGCGAATGTGGATTGTGTCCGAAACCTACTCTAAGAGACAATAATACACTGAGCGATCTACAGCGTTCGGTTGCACCTAAATGCTCATGTGACACTTGTAACTCTAACGGTGACATTTTAAGCTACTACAGAAATTGCTCCAATCAAAATTCAGATTCCGGCATAGTGTATTGTGATACGTGTAAAAAACAAAAGATATCAGTATCAAATTTTAGAGCGTTACAAATAGCAAATAACTTGAGAATTGCAGACGAGAAAATGGTTAACGGAGTTACATCTGATGATGAATTGTGTAGACGGATCGATTTAAGTCTCAATATGGACCAAGGTTTTGAGCATAGGAAGAAACATAACAGACATCATTCAGATACAAATGCGGGTATCGACTTAAGTCAGTTCTGTCAGTGTGAGTTAGACAGTGGTAAGAGAAAGACGTCTTCTGTTGATGAGATATTTAATATGGTAGAAGAGAATGGGAGGGATACACAAGTAGATGATGAGGCGAATAAGAGCAGTCAGAGGCAGCGAAGTTTGTCTGATAGCCAGCGGGATAAAGCCAAAGTTGAGAGTAATAGTAAGTAAACATGTTATTCAAATTATTTTTAGCTTTGGCCCCGTCAGCGTGGAAACTTTCATCCCCTATGTTATCCCCTTAGGGGTAGAATTAATCAAAATCCGTTCTTAGCGGATGCCTACGTCATAACATCTCCTTGCATGCCAAATTTCAGCCCGATCCGTCCAGTGGTTTGGGCTGTGCGTTGATCACTATGTCAGTCAGTCACCTTTGAGTTATATATAACTAGCGGCGCCCCGCGTAGTTCCCGTTCCCGTAGGCATATGGGGATAAAATTATGTTAAATAGCTAAGGCACTACAGTATTCTTTCAAACTATAGTTATTCACCTGTGTATTGTTGTCGCAGCGCCCCCCCGCGCGCCCCCCCGCTCGCGGCGGCGGGCGGCGCGCCCCGCGCCCAACGGCCTCCCGCCCACGCCCAAGGTGCACATGGGCGCCTGCTTCTCCAAGGTATACACACAGACAGGCATAGAGAAACATACACATACATTCAGAGACAGAGAGACATACAGACACAAACACCCAGAGAGACATACACACACAGATACACAGAGAACACACATACATGTACACTTACACAGAGAGATAGACACATACATACATACACACGCATACAAACACATACACACACAGAGAAAGAGAGAGAGAGACATACATACACACACATACAACAACACATGGACACACATACATATACTTTACATTTCATTCTCAGCCTACTATTTAGTAAAATATCAACTTAGCCTCAAAAATGCTAATATATCACTTTTCACTCTTTTCATCCACAGGTTTTCAACGGTTGCCCGCTAAGGATAAACTGTACGGCGTCGTGGATACATCCCGATACGAGAGATCAACATATATTAATAGGTAAGTTTACATATAATTAAAAAAAAACTGTCCTAAAATTCCCATAGAATCTCACATTTTAACTGATTTCCAAAATGAACTTTGCGACGAAAATAGAAAGAGATAAAAATCATATTACTAACAGATTCAGAAACACATATCTTTCGTAACACCCCTCTTTTTAAAAATATTTTCATCTCATCATACATACTTTACTTAAATCCCTCTCTATGTTTCAGGATTCCACCTTAAAATCCCTCGCTATATTCAGGAACTTATTCTAGAATCCGCTCAATCGTTACATAATAATTGAGCTAACCCTAATTAGACATGAAACAAAGGTTTATACAAGAAGAAATTAATTTTAAATCCTTTTACCCTTTTACTCTAGGTGCTGAAGAAGGCATATACACGTTAAACTTGAACGAGCTACACGAAACTGCGATGGACCAGCTGTGTCCGCGCAGAACGATATGGATGCACGTCATCAAGGATGTACTCATGTCATTGTCTGGTAAGTAGAGTCAGGTTATTTAATCTATACTAATATTATAAAGAGGAAAGATTTGTTTGTTTGTTTGTTTGTTTGTAATGAATACGCTCCGAAACTACTGGACCGAAAAATTCTTTCACTAATGGAAAGCTAATTTATCAGTGCGTGACATAGGCTATATTTTATCCCCGTAATCCCACGGGAACGGGAACTACGCGGGTGAAACCGCGGGGAGCTACTAGTTTACTAATAAGGCTACCAAAGTATAAACAATGGATCAGCATTCGATGGCAGAGTGGTCACCATGCCGGACTGCCATCCGTAAGGATGCGGGTTCTCGATTCCCGTGCGGGGTGAATATTTGTGTAAACCATAAATGTTTGTCTCGGTCTGGGTGTGTGTGAATGAGTGTGTGCGTAGTTTCTGATACCCTAGATATAAGTTTCGAACTTAGTTAAGGGTCAATTACTGTAATGGGATGATGGAGGGAATGATTATGTTATGTTATTGCTCATTCGGACGACGCCTTAGGCTTAGAACATCTTCAAAGTCAGTCAGTTCGTTGTGTTTAAATATATACTGGTGTATGTGGTGGGCAGGTAAGACCCCGTGCCTGTACCGGCACGAGCTGGTCCCGCTGGCGGGCGGGTCCCGCGGGCGCTCGCTGCTGCCCCCGCGCCTGTTGCCGAGACGGTTCGCGCTCTCGGCGCGCCTGCCCGACACTAGGGGTAACTATACACACGCACACACTACACATATACACATACCTATAGACATACACACACACACATCTACATACATATACGCACAGCTCTGTAGGTGTGTGACAGACACATACACCCGCATAGAGTTATATACATACACACACACACATGCACATACACACACGCACACACCCACCTACATACACACACACACACATGCACATACACACACGCACACACCCACCTACATACACACACACGACACATATACACATACCTACAGACATATACTACACACGACACATATACTTACACCTACAGCGATGAACTATCAGCGAGTTTCTCGCCCAAGCAAAAGGACAGTGAACATATATTCCATGTAAACGAGAGAGATGCATATATTATTTATAGTTACTTGCCAGATTAATAGAGTAACTATTAATATTATGCGTCTCTCGTTTACACGGAATGTACACTCACTGTCCTTTTCTTGGGCGAGAAACTAGCATCGTTCTCTCGCCCGCAGTGGGACCAGTGCTTATAAGTACACACTACAGATGCACACGCAACCACGCACACACACACACACACACACGCAGCCACACACACGCAACCACACACACGCAACCACACACACGCAACCACACACACACACACACACACACACACATAACCACACACACACACACACACACACACACACAACCACACACACACACACACACACACACAACCACGACTAGATACAAATGACAATTAAATTATCGTTTCAAACATTTTCTCTGCAACTCCCGTCATACAAAACCTGACCTATAACGTTATTACAGGTATAACTCGAGTAGCAGTAGGCCGGAACCCGTACAACGGGTATAAATACTTGTGCGGGGCTACTCCTTCAGGATTGATACTCATGCAGTGGTACGATCCGTTAAGGAAGTTTATGTTGCTCAAGGTATGTAATCTATAATCCTTACCAATATTATAAATGCGAAAGTAACTCTGTCTGTCTGTTACTTTTTTATGGCTAAACTACCTAGCCTACCTACTAGCAAACATCAAACATTTTATTTAAAATTGGCTGTGCCCCGCGGTTTCACCCTTTTAGTTCCCGTTCCCGTGGGAATTTCGGGATAAAACAGCCTATGTTCTTTCCCGGACCATAAGCTACCCCTGTACCAAATTTCAAGTCAAACGGTTCAGTAGTTTAGCCGTGAAAGGGTAACAGACAGACAGACAGAGTTACTTTCGAATTTATCCCGAAATTCCCACGGGAACGAGAACTACGCGGGTAAAACTGCGGGGCGCTGCTAGTGGCTTATAATTTGAGAGCGTTTCCGTGCTTCGCAAGGCACGTTAAGCCGGTACTGTTTGTCGTTCTAATAGGCGTTACGGGTATTATAACCCCCAAAAATAATCGTAATAATAGCTATTTCTTACAATATAAAAACGTTTTAATAATTGTTTTGATATTGTTCCAGAATATAGAATGCGTGCTCCCATCACCGCTGCTGGTGTTCGAGTTGATCATCACTCCCGAACTGGAGTACCCACTGCTGTGCGTCGGCGCCACGAGGAACCCGCTCAGACTCAACCTTATTAATATTAATTCTGGTAAGATAACACCTATAAGTACTTAATTGTTTTTAAGGTAATACAACAAGCTGTTAGTTTCGATGGCGATTGACATGGAAATCAACATTGGATAACAAAAAAAAACTGTATAAGTACACAATTTGAAAATTAACGACATCGCATTGAGTTGTTACATAATTTATTACTTATATAAGTTATAGTAGCTCCCCGCGGTTTCACCCGCGTAGTTCCCGTTCCCGTGGGATTACGGGGATAAAATATAGCCTATGTCACGCACTGATAAATTAGCTTTCCATTAGTGAAAGAATTTTTGAAATCGGTCCAGTAGTTTCGGAGCCTATTCATTACAAACAAACAAATCTTTCCTCTTTATAATATTAGTATAGATATCCAGATTAACAGCGGAATAATTTGGTTCCACAAAGAGCAGTCACGCTTTGAGGCGTATACACAATATACCCATTTTACGATGCCATTGGATTTTCAAATCTGTGGACATGACACCCATATGCACTTAAATAAATATCACCCTATGTACAATTGAAATTGTTCGCTTTAAGTAGTGCTGGTAAATGACTAGTTTTCTGCGATCTCCGATTGTAAGTTACTTATATAATGTAACATGTATATTGTGCTACAGGCGCGACATGGTTCCACTCAGACGAGGTCTGTGTGTCTGGCACTCTAAGACCACGACCAGAGAGGCTTCACACGCTGCGAGCCGTCTGTCAGCTTAACCAGGATAATGTGAGTACATAGGATAAGTTGAAGTAAACTTGGTTTAGTCTAGTCAAGTAAATGTTTAGTCAAAGTCCACTTTGAAAGGTTTTGTTAAACTAAAATAAAGATAGTGTTACAAACGGCCATTGAAATTAATCCTGTCAATGTCATCTACTACCTTATTTGCGTTGCATTTTTAGTCTGGTTTAACAAAACCTGGTAAGCATTTGACACCTTGTCAGTCAATCTGTCACTTTGACAGTATTCACAATTGATTGTAAAACCTGGTTTAGTGCTAAACCAGACTAAAAATGCCACGCAAATCATTGCAAAAGCACTGTAAAAGTTAAATCAATCATTATGAAAGTATAAATAAATAAAGTATCTATCTATCTATTCCTTAGGTACTAGTATGTCACGAGAACGTAGTAGACATAATTCCAGTACTTCCCCCGGGATTGGAGTCCGCGCGGTGGAGAGACGACGAGACCCGCAGACAGCCGCTAGTCAGCAGGATACAGTTTGACTTCAATATTGATAGTATATGTGAGTATTTTAAAAATATGTTTCTTTATACAAAAACTATTGTCTTTAGACTGCTTGAATATCTTAATCAAATAATAATAATGACTCTAATGGGCCGTCTGGTCCACTCCCAAAGCCGTCTCTCGTTGCCCCCTTGTTGCGGCCCGAGCGCCTTGTTTGGGGGGCCCGGTATATACCCGGCCCTCCCCGGCGCCCCCCGCGCGCCCCCCGCTGGCCCCGCCGGCGCGCGGGGGGCGCAGGATCCCGTCCCTAACTATTTGATAGTCCGATATATATTGATATGTGTGCCCTGTCCCAGTGTGCCTGGCGGACTCGGTGCTGGCGTTCCACCGCCACGGGGTCCAGGGCCGCTCGCTGCGGAACTGCTCCGTCACGCAGGAGATCACCGACCGCAGCCGGGCGTACAGGCTGCTGCCGCACGACAAGTGAGTCTATACATGCACAGGAATATAGGAATACATGCATAGGAATGTAGTAATACATGCATAGGGAGATAGGAATACACACACAAGAATATAGGAATACATGCATAGAAATGTAGTAATACATGCATAGGAAGATAGGAATACATGCACGGGAATACATATAACATAATCATTCACTCCATCATCTTATTACAATAACTGAGTGCTCACATGCCCTATTTGTGCGAGGGTCTTCACCAGTAAGATTGGCTACATAAGCCACATGCGAGTGCATAAAAGTCGTTTGGTGTAGTCAAGCATTCGCCAAGGCCGACAACTAGCGTAACTTGTATCTATCTGAAAATATGTACACATTCATTCACACACACATATACATGTACAAGAATCCTACTAATATTATAAAGGCGAAAGTTTGTAAGTATGAATGTATGGATGTTTGTTACTCTTTCACGCAAAAACTACTGAATGGATTTTAATGAAACTTTACAATAATCTTGCTTATACATCAGAATAACACATAGGATACTTTTTATCCCAAAATTCCCACGGGAACGGGAACTACGCGGGTGAAGCCGCGGGGCGCTGCTAGTATAGAAATACATGCACAGGAATAGAGAATTTCACCCATAGGAAAACATATATCTGCACAGGAAAACATGCATATACACATGCATTTGTATATACATACACACTCGTATATACACGGCTTATGTAATCTTGCTATATCTGTCTATAATATATCTCTTTTAATTTCCAGAGTGGTCGTCCTAGAATCGCATACGTTACAAAACACTCTGTCGACAGAGGATGGCAACGATCTCTATATACTGGCGGGTCACGAGGCGTCTTATTAAATTAATAATTTGAGCGGTAAATATATTATGTATTAATTTAACAGTTCACCCACAAAATAATGGCAGAATTAAGTATTCATTATTAAACTTATTAAACTAAAATATACTGCTACAATCTTTTCTGTGCCGGCTGCCAAAATTGGAAGCGTCTATTGTCATTTTGACTATAATGTCATTTGTATACTTTCAAATTATTATGATTAACGGGATATTTACCATGTATATTATTTATTTCGAGTTTCCATTATTTCGACGCTGTTGCAAGCGCCATGATCACGGATGAACTGTTGTCAGTTCATCTGTTATCATTCATGGTAAATATCCCGTTAATCATAATAATTTGAGTGCTAATAACTATGATAACTATAAAAATTGTATACATTTTCAATAAACTGAACCAAAAGATGCGATTACAGTGACGCTGTCACCGGCACAGATATGTTTGTGGCACTATAGATTGACGTTCTGAGCGCAGTTTTCGTCGCCTGTCAATCTTTTCCTGTCATAACCTATTGTTTAAGTGTCAGATTTGACAGAACACTTGAGGTAAAATGGCGGCAATTTGGCTCAGAAAATGTGAATAGTTTAATCAAATTAATCTTAGTTTAATAAGAACTTAGTTCTGCCGAATTTATTATCCATATTTTATATACAATAGTCAATTTTACAGATTATTATTCAAAATTGTGTTTTCGAGCTTTGCAATAAAGTTGGTTTTGGCTTTTTTGTGGCTGAAAATTAAATGGTTATCAATAAAATATTATGAAACTAGCGGCGCCCCGCGGTTTTACCCGCTTAGTTCCCGTTCCCGTAGGAATATGGGGATAAAATTATGCTAAAAACCTTCCCACTGAATCACTCTATCTATTAAAACAATATATAGGGACATAAAGACATAGGGACAAAGAAAGGGACTTTGTTTTATACTATGTAGTGATGAAATGTCAGATATGAAGTGTCATATATACATATTTTAATTATTTCATGCGGGTTATGAGTGCGTACCTATTTAAGTCAAATCCCTCGACTAGTTTCAGCCACATTATGTACCAATTTTAGTCAAATGTGAGGAGAGACGCTGTCGCTCTCGTTACGCACTCATCCTCCTAATGAAGGCCACCGAATGTGGCTGAAACTAGTCGAGGGTACCGACTTAATGAGTTACTTATGCATCATCAGTGGCCTCTACATCTATAGCAGATGATTTAAGCAGTGTGTGGTGATATTGAGCGACACCTTCTACGGTGACTAGTTAAACCGATGCGGGAACGGTAACAACGTCCACACCTTGTGCAGGCGTGTGAAGAGACAATTAAACTTTATTCCAAACGCTCTAAAGCACAATTTTGAATAGATATTCTTATTATGCAATAAAAATTTTAAATTTTGTTATTTACTTATTTCAATTATGCATTTAATATATTTTTTCATGAATTCGAGATACCGATTAACTTTAAATACCACTGCCCTTAACGTCATTCCAATAAATGTCTTAATAATAAAATAAAATTAATATATTAATGCGTTAATAAAACGTCATTCTCTTAGGGCCTATTTCACCATCTTCAAGTAACGTTCCGAGTAGTTACTCACAGGATTGTCTTTGTCACTTGATATAAGTAAGACAGAACTAACTTTACTTGGTGAGTAGCTTTACTTGAAGGTCGTGAAATAGGCCCTTAGTAACTTTTCAATAGATTTCCAAAATATAGGGCATTAAAAACCATTGTCTGAATTTGACCATCTTAATTGGTTTTTAATTTTGACAGATACTTTTTCAATTGTGACGGTAAATGTCAAAATTATTAATAATATTTTGACAGTTACGAGACAAGAATGACATTCAAATTAAATATATTGCGTGCTATAAAATTAATAAATATAGAAATGTTTATGTAATATAATGGAAAATAACATCTTTAATAGTAATTAACAAAAAAATGTGATCAATAAAAGTTTGGTTTAAAACTAATATTGAATGTAGAAATTAATAAAATATTATATTGAAATAAAAGACAATTCTCTCATCTTTATAATCTATAGATTAGTGGATTAAATATTTAAAAAAAAGCAATGTTATTACGCGTTTTGCTTGTAATTATTTTTTTTCTGTAAATAATCAATTTTATTCCATTTTAGTCCTAGTATTGTATAATATAGTTAATAATTAATTAAATAAAAAAAATTATTTATTTTTTTATTCATCATTACGGAGAGTTCTATTGTCGACGTGTTGCTTACGTCAAATGGTGACAAGCAACTGACAGCTGTCAAACGTGACAGACGCTAGCGATTAGTGAAAGCTTTGCTTGCTCATTTTTTATTTATTTTAAAACATTTTTTTATTTTGAATTTTGACTTTAAGTAATTTGTATTATATTTAAATAAATATGTTTATTGTTAAATTAAGCGTGGTATTACCAGTGATGAAATATGATGAGATTATTTTTCGTATAGCAACACTTGTTTTTGTACACGTAAGTGTCTTCAGCGCAACTATTATGTATTTAAATGTTTTTTCTTTCAGTTAGTATTAATATCCCGCCATTTTTATTGTAAATATTATTTTCAGTTCAATGTTTAAAGTATTTTTATTTCGTTTTAAAAGAATACTTTATTTATTTATATCCAATAAACTTTTTGTACACTTTTCAGTTTTTTCATTTTTTCTTATATTGTGTGGAGACATTTGTAAGACTATAATTTATTTTTTATCACACAATGTTTTATTATTAACTTTTTCGATCATAATAGGTTATCGTTATACGCCCAATATTAATATTCAATCCTGTCAGATTGAGATTGAAGATTGATATCATTAATATTTTTTGACGTTTATCTATTATTGGCAAGCTAAACACCAAAAATATGAATGGAATCAATTTTCAATCTTAACCGTGTATGTTATTTTAAAAATATTTGTTTTATGGATAGAAGTTGCATAATAACACTTTTTATGAATTTAATGTAAAAAAAGCAGTTTTCATAAAAATAACATGTAAACTAGTAAATTTATTGTTTTTGTTTTCATATAAATGTCTCTTCCCAATTTATTATTATCGCTTATTATTTGCATTCCGCTTAAATTAAGAAAATCAATTGTATTTAGGCTTTAAATTAGGAAGTGTTCACTTTATCAAAATTAAATTGTAAAATTAATATTCTTACAAAATCTTCTATTAAATTTTCTTAGTACTAGTACTGCCATCTAGCGGTGATACGCTGAAGTTTTAAGTAATTAATAAAAATAATAGGTATTAAGAAAGATTAATTATTCTGTGGGGGCTTGGTAATTCGAATCATTTAAAAATATCCTTTTTTATTTGGGGGATTAAAAAAATACTTATATTAAACGGAAAATGAAATAAAAACGTAAATATAATTTAGTTTTAAAAGAGATTCATAATAGTTTATGTAAACTATAAGTATCCTTTTTATTTCATACATACATAACATTATTCATATAAATTTTTATGAATAATGTTAACACAGCAAGTACATATAAGTTTACTAGCTGCGCCCCGCGGTTTCACACGCGTAGTTCCCGTTCCTGTGGGAATTTCGGGATGAAAAATAGATGTTGGCCGATTCTCAGACCTACTAAATATGCTCACAAAATTTCATGAGAATCGGTCAAGCCGTTTCGAAAGAATATGGCAACGAAAACTGTGACACGAGAATTTTATACACCCCTATTTTGAATTCGAGATACTTAATCACACAGCTAATGTAAACGACGGGTGACAATATAATAGTGAAGTTAGTTTTTTTCTTTTGCTTTTATTTAAAAAGTTATGATAAGTCAAAGTTTTTGAAAATCCCGCCGAATTTTATTGTTATTCTACACCGAACAACATACACAGCTGAGCGCGGTCATCGACCCGAGCCGTCACAGAATACTTGATAGCTAGTGTGCCGTCTGGTAATACGGCATTTATTTAGAATTTTTTAAAGATAAGTAATCGACTATCATTTTTGATATTTTTATTGGATATATGGATTCAGTTACTGCTACAGATATTCTGATTTTAATAAGTCCCATAATTTCAAAATATATTTTAAATATATTTCAGTATATAAGATTAACATTCCTTATTGAAAATTTGATTTCAAGGTATGTCATCCATAAATTCCCTAATTTTAATTTGAAGATGGCAATATTTAACCAACTTCAAAAAAAGAGTAGGTTCCCAATTCGTCTATTTTTTTTTAAATTCGGATTACCACTCTCCTACCCATCAATAAAACTAGAATATACGTTAAGGACCATTATAAAAATGCAAATCGAGTGGATTCGAGTGCAGTAACTAGTAAGAATAATATTTTAAAACTGCCATACTAATGCCTTGCAGGAAACGTGCAATAATGGGCTTTATTTGTAAGGGGATAAGGTTGCTTTTAGATTGTAAGGGTTCGCTTCAGTCTTTCTAACATTCTATTAAAATTTGTTGTTGGGGTGTTTTTTTATCCCTTTTTCAACCCCCAAAGCTAAGTTGGGGAGTTTTTTTTTAAATTTCAACTAGCTTGCGCCCCGCGGTTTCACACGCATAGTTCCCGTTCCCGTAAGAATTTCGGGATGAAAAATAGATGTTGGCCGATTCTCAGACCTACTGAATATGCTCACAAAATTTCATGAGAATCGGTCAAGACGTTTCGGAGGAGTATAGCAACGAAATTTCATTAGATCTTTATTTCGCGTAGTGAAATAATGAAAGTAGGGTCAATTTTTTCCCAAAAAAAAAAAGGTTTTGTAACTTTTTTTATACAAATAAAACATTTAAGTAGGAGTAGAATAAATTATTTAATGAATTACCGTCATTTAAATTATACTACACTAGCGGCGCCCCGTGGTTTCACCCGCGTAGTTCCCGTTCCCGTAGAAATATGGGGATACAACTATGCTAAAAACCTTCCTACTGAATCACTCTATCTATTAAAAATCGCATCAAAATCCGTAGTTTTAAAGATCTAAGCATACATAGGGACAGAAAAGGCGACTTTGTTTTATACTATGTAGTGATATATTTTCTATTAATACATCCCTCATTTAAAAAACTACCCCAACAACAAATTATTTCTTCAATTTGCCAGAACATATTTTGGCATAAGAACTGAGTATGGCTGTTATTGTATCAAAAATTGCTTAGTAATAGTTAGATTTAAGTATAGTTTATAGATATTAACATAGATTTTAAATGAAATTTCCAAATTATTAGTAATTAAGTAGAAGCGTCCCGGTTTTACCAATGAAATTTCAAAATTATTGATATAACGACCTGGTTGTACCTGCATTTTTAATCCCGTGGGAATTTTACGATTTCACCCGCATAATTGCCAATCCCATGGGAATTTTGGGATTGGGATTTAAAGTATCCTTGATTATAAAGAACATCTGTACCAATTTCAACGAAATCGGTCCAATAGTTTCGGAACGCATTTAATACAAACAAAAAATTAAATCTTTCCTCTTTATAATATTAGTATAGTATTTAATGAAATTTAAAAAAGAACACCATTAGATTATATTTATTATTAAAATTAAAAGAATAAGTATGTAAGTAAGAATCATTTTTCAATATATTTGAGCAAAATAAGTATTTAAGGAGCAGTTCTACAATACGAGCAGAAAATGTTTGGCTAAGGGCCTATTTCACCATCTTCAAGTAACGTTCCGAGTATGTTTTGTCTTTGTCACTTGATATAAAGTAAGAAAGAGACAAAACTAACTTGAAGGTCATGAAATATGCCCTAAGTTATATAAGAAAAGAAATAGCGGTTTGAATTCTTTAAAAACATCAGAAATACAATATCAGGAAATATAGTTTCCTTTAAATAGATTTGAATTGAATACTTAAAGCAATGTGTTAACTCTTCACAAACAGTTTTTTAAAGATGTGTGCTTAGATAGTTCTTAAAAATATTGAAAAATGATTAAGTACCAAATTATATTTAGAAATAGGTTCTTACTTTAATTATCCGATCATGGCTGGCCCAAATTCTATGATTCTGCGAAATAGGTCTATTTAAGATAACTCTTGAACATCCCATTCCCATAACCCAGTCGTAATCCATATATTTGCAGACCCAGCAGAACCGGGGACTGTCCTTGGATGCATTTTATAGTGTTATACAGGAATAGTCGCCGGATTGTGCATCCTTTACACAAGATTAAATTATGTCAAAGGGCTTCCGTGTGTTGGCTTTGGCCCCATACTAGCCTTCCAAAAGACCGGGACTCCTTAATAGTCCCGTGAAAGGAAAATACATAATAATTGATTGTGTGACCTATCTTAGATAGACCTATTTGGATAGATCGAATATTAAAATCGGTATTTATTTAAATATTTGGGTGATAGATTGTATGTATGTACGTATATATTTTAGGGAAAATGCTTGGAAAAAGCATTTATGTTGATGTGCAATAAGAATCTTTGATAACTTATACTTACTTAATTAATATTTTGAGTTTAGTGGCTAACTTTAAAAGTACTAGGCAGTTACTTTAGCCTTTTTTTATCCGTTGACATAATTTAGGAGTTAAAAATAGTTTTTTCAGCTTTTTCAATATTAGCATAGGAATACTTTAAACAGGATTTTTTCTCAGTTTATTCCAATTTTGAAGCAATAAAGTAAATATATTTTTTCTGTTTTGTCTTAGAGAGAAATAGGATAAGATTTAAAATAAATTTGAATCTAAAATTAATAATAGAATAATATAAAAGATAATAAACCAACTACCTTCTCATTAGATTACAATAAGTCTGGCAAAAATATATTAGGATTAAGTAAGCATTTGATGCTAAGAAATAATTCGCTTTCAATTTGGTATTGGTCATGAAGTTGTGATAAAAATGGAGCCCACACTTAGAACAACAACTTGAGGCAAATACCTACGTCTCTGTGGGTCGATCTCTCTTTTTAGCGTGGACTCTCTTTCTAGAGGTTACCTTAGTTAGATAGAGAGTGCCTGCCCACAGAGAGCGCGATAGTGATACATAGATTATGCTTCAAGTAGGTATTCGAAGTGTGGGCTCCATTTTTACCTACAACTTCATGGTATTGGTAGGATTTGAAATCTTGACATTTCAAAACTTGTAATAACGCCATCTATGAGAAATGTGTTAGAACTAAATTGATGTGTGACAAAAATGGAGGGAAATATATTATTAAATAAAGATGGCAGTCATCATTCAAACTTGTTTTTTTTTTCAGAATACTTAGAAACTAGTTTATTATTTAGGAAATATAAATATTAATTTGTAAATCTTCAATTTCATAGGCTATTATGAAATCTTTATCAGTTCTTAAGTCTTAAAAAAATCATATTAATTTTTAATCATAGTTCGATGAATGAAGTTCTAAGATTGTTATAACCATGAAGGTTGTAAGTAAGTGAGGTTGTTCAAGGAAGATCTACAGCAGAAAATGTCAAGAAATTTCTAGAATCTTAAAAAAATCTTTAGCTCACATAGTTAAAGAGAGTATTTTTTTAATGGCATAGAATATAGTTCTGTATTTTATTGTGTTGTGTAGCTTAAAATTTGCTAGAGCTTATTCGTAGTTATTTATTTTTAAATATTTCCACTGCATTTCATAGACAAATAAATCTCATAGAAGTCCCTATAAGCAAAGTTAACTTTTTAGTCAGAGTATTTTCTTCAAAGCCCCATTCCGATGTGATTTTGAGAATAAAAGGTATCTATAGTTGATATAATTGGTTATGAGTAACATCTACTTGAATTTTCATCAAAATTGGTGCAGCCATTTTGGAGTGTTTAGGAACATAGACACAGATTGATTTTTATTGAAAATGGTGTAATTTAACTTTGCATATAGTACTTAAAGATTTTGTAGTTTTAATGCAATATTTCATAATTAATCAATTTATTAATTAATTTCCAATTTTAATCATAATTGTTTACGAGTATAACAATAATACTCGCATTTTTTATGTAATGAAAATAAGAAGCACAATTTATCTAATTAAAACGCAATCAATTTTGTTGTATACTTTTCTTATTTTAAAAATATAATACTTTGCAGTGGAAATGTATGTACTATGGTATTACATTTAGGATAAAAAAAATCTTTAAAAAAAATTAAAAACCAAAGAGTATAAAATTAAAAGTTTAAAAAAATATAGAAATCATTAATAGAAGTATAAAATATTTTGTTTATGTAAAATTATATTTGGATTGTAAATATGTACGTAGGTAGATATTTAATAGATATTAGAACTTTATCCGTATGAGATTCAAATATTAAAAATTGTGAACAAATTTTATTCCCAAATAAAGTATGATCAAAATCAATTTGTTTTATTTAACACAATGTCCCATAGCCCATCGGCCATCTTGGATATTACTAGTCTCAAAAAATAAATTGTCCTTAAGATTAGTGACCCAAGTTACGATGTGGTAGATAATTCTGCTAGTAAAGATTTTCAAAATTGGTCCAGTAATTATAGCCAACAATAGTATTCCATTACTGCATTTTTAACATGAAGTAAATAAACATGAATATTGCCAGTTTCTATTTGATACAGTCGATCAGGGTAACTTTGTCCCAGTCTATAGTTTATTTTAGAAATGGCCATTTTATTAACCCTTGACGCAAAAAGAGGGGTGTTATAAGTTTGACGTGTCTGTGTATCTGTCTGTCTGGGGCATCATAGCTCCCGAACGGATGAAGGGGACTTACGTGCAAGTGTTCTTAGACATGTTTGATGAAAATCGGTTGACCCGTTTAAAAGTTATGGGGGTTTAAAAGTTATTGTGTTGGGAGTATTTTAAATTTTTAATGTTATTTTCTTCTACCTATTAACAGATAAAAAACAAAACATAGGAGTTGTATGAGTGGGCCAACGTTAAATTGAAGGTCAAAGTTACCCCGATTGTGTGTATAGGTACTATAGTAATATAAGAGATAGTAATACTCATTAGTACAACAAACATTGGTTAATAAACAACCAAACTACATGGCAAACACAGAGATACCTATGTCTAGTAGTGGCTGCTGATGATAATGAAAATACGTAAATACAAAAATCACGATTTATTTATCACAAAACTTACATCAGGCACATAAAACTAACAATCACAATAACATTATTCGTCTTCGACGGTTTCTACTTCCTCTCCTTCGTCTTTCTTTTTGCCGGCAGCCGATTTTCGTGCCGAAGCCATGATTTTGTACTGTTCAAAAGCCTCACCTAAAGGCTCCATAAATCTATCAAATTCTATATCCCGCATCGCGTCTAACACATCCTGACCAGTCAAAGCCTTTCTTTTTTTATTTTTAACAATATTCGTAGCAGCAGAAGTAACGTAAAGTACGAAAACGGAGGCAGCTTTAGCGAGGCCGGTACGCGCCTCTTTTGATATCGATACTCCTTCAGGTAAAGCTTCTTTTACTATTCTAGTGACCACAGTCATTGGGAGATTCAAGTCTTCTAGTTTTTCTGCCATTTTTGGTATTAATATTCACTTTGTTATGTTCTAAAATTATTAAAATTAACCCCGCCAAAAACACGCACGAAGTAAAATCGAATTGTTATTGTTGTGACAGCTGACAATTATTGTTTGACTTTGACAAATGACATAAAAAGCAAATGAACCACAGAATCTCGAAGCAAAAACTCTTGAGATACTTTTGAGAAAAACAATAATAATTTTGGTATTGTGAACAAAAAGAAGTTAATTAAATGATTCTGTGTGTTTTGTCCATTTAATAAACATTTATAATCAATAAAAAACAAATAACAAACACAATTTACGACTTGAAATCATCGAATCTAACATTGTACAAAATATCGATTTTGATTCGAGGGACAGCACTAATATGGTGACGTTTAAGTTATTGGCGCGATTTTTTAAATTATTATTTTTTGAGATTAATTAATTAAAAAGATACAGTGTGTAAGTAAAAAGATACAAAACAATGGACTTTATTGAACAATAAAAATATTTAAAGTTGGAAATAACTGTTGTATTTTTTATTTAGGTAATTAAGTAAGTACTTCGTTTTGAAAATGTTTTATGACTGATTAGAATAATTGTACTTTATTATCCCCACAGGACAGGCATAGCCTAGTGTGGGGGTCTGTGTAATTTACAAATATTGTGAAGTGCTTTTTATGGTAATAAATTATTATTATTTATTATGTCTTTTCCATTCACGGTACTATTAAAGAGTCCCGGTCTTTTGGAAGGCTAGTATGGGGCCGAAGCCAACACACGGAAGCCCTTTGACATATTTAATCTTGTGTAAAGGATGCACAATCCGGCGACTATCCCTGTATAACACTATAAAATGCATCCAAGGACAGTCCCCGGTTCTGCTGGGACTATTGCAAATATATGGAAAACTAGGACTGGGTTATGGGAATGGGATGTTTAATGGACTGGATATTGGGGAACTATGGGGACTATGGCACCCGCCGATACAATGCTATAAACACGTACAAAGTGGCGGATGGAGACTTGCCAGCTCTATAACTGGGCCCCCCAAACAAGTCGCTCGAGTCGCAACAAGGGGGCAACAAGAAACGAGCGGCTTTGAGAGTGGAGTAGACGCCCTGGGTTTTAAACCGCGATCCACTGAGCCCGAGGGTCCAGCTTCATGCTAAGCCAACTCACCACTTACGCAACGCCTCTCACTCTCCGAGCACCAAAGTGCTCTCGCGGGCTCCACTCCGGCCGGCCAATGAAGGCAAGCACGGAGGTGGGGGACCTGTTCCTCGTCAGTGCTCACTCCGCCGGCCAATGAAGGCAAGCGGAGGTGAGGAATGGTGACCTCCCCCGGGAGCGCGTCAGGTCCGCGGGGTCGCTACTCCCCGACACCCCGCCTCAAAGGTGCCCTGCGGGCTTATTATTTATATTATTTATTTACTTAGTTAAGTACATATTTTTTATTGATTAAATTTTAGTATCTGCTTATGTTATTTCATTTTAATAATGTAGTACAAACAAATAATAAGTATTTTAATCATAAATCAATAGACTTAAATATTAAAATAACATGAATTGTTATGTAAGTAATGAATATTGAATAAATTGCATAACATTTTATATAATTTGCAAATAAATGTCAAAAAATAAAAAAACTAGCCGCGTCTCTTGCCGGCCATGAACTACACAAATTATTTAACACAAAAACTAGCCCCAACTTCTTATAACTACATAATCATTAGCCTAACTTGATTTATTGATACAAATGGTATTATACAAAAGGTAAATGACCTACTAAATATCTGCATTAGACCAAGTTACCATTTCAACACGACCAACTCAAATGATTTGTATTCAAAGTTTTGTTAAAATATGAATAGCTTGAGACCTTGTATTTCGTGCCTCATTTATATTATTATACGCCATGATTATGAGGGGAAAAAAACGTGAAAGAGCGTGTTGCGGATGTCCATTGCGCAAACTCCGCGGCGCGCCATTTTGGTTTTTGAAGTTAAGTTATGTCAGTGCGCTATTGCCTTCATTACTTGGAGGACGTTTCTTCAAAGTCCCTATATTGATCTTTTCCATACAAACGTGTTATTATAATGTTTTTTTAATAAAACCTTTTTGAATAACGCGCTGTGTACCTTCATGGTTCGTGTGTTGTTGTGATTTTTTAATTTAAACAGTGTCTGGTTGGATTAGGAATTTGATTTTGGAAGTAAAATGAGGTGAGATTTTTTTTAAATGGTATTTTATTATTTTTTTATTGTAATAGTGTTGTGCTTTCGTTGTGTCGATGGTAAATTTATCGATTTTTTGGATTGGTATTCCCATCTCTTATGAACCCTTGTCACTAAAACGTGACGGGTGATATTTTGACCCCTACGTTATTATAAAAGCCGCAGCTAGAAAGAATCGACCGATTTTGATGTGGCTTTTTATATTCATCTTATTTTTTCGTTAGTTTGTTTTTAATTTAGGATAATATGCATAACAGCTTTAAATGAAAGGTTTCGAGTTCGGTTCCCAGTTAGAGATATTTATGTAATAATAACATATTATGTTTGATATTATTATCATGTCTTGTAATGATATACTACACGTGATTTATGTAGGTATGTCAGTCAGTCACGATACGAAGATATGTTTATAATGTTGAGATGAGAGTGTGAAAATTATGAATTAATTAATATTTAACTAAGTAAATAGGTATTCCATCTTTAGAATTCTTTTTTTGACGACCTCGATGGCAGAGTGGTCACCATGCCGGACTGCCATCAATATTGCAGGTTCGATTCCCGTGCGGGGTGAATATTTGTGTGAACCACAAATGTCTCGGTCTGGGTGTGTGTGTGAATGAGTGTGTGCGTAGTTTCTGATACCCTAGATACAAGTTACGGACTTAGTTAGGGGTCAGTTACTGTAATGAGATGATGGAGTGAATGATTATTATGTCATTTATTCGGTCTAGTAGGTACCTACCTATGTGCACCTGCCTACCAAGAGATCCAGGGTTCAATTTCCAGGTCAAGCGATGCATGTCGCGATGATGTTTACTAAACATGATTAAGGAATGAGGTCATCAACACGCTTATGACACGCGTGATGATAATGGCTATAGACTCTATAATGTCATCAGTGAGAGAGACCTTTGATCTGACAGATCAGATCTTTAATGCAATTTTACAAAGTGATAGGTACTTTATTTTTTACTATAAGTACTTATAATATAATTAGGTACCTACTTATTTATTTGTTCGAAGTTAATATTGACGTAAGTATTTTTTTTTTCAACACTTGCTCATAAAGGGGCTCTTATTTGTGCAAAAACAGTTGAATAATGACACGTTTTATTCACTAGTGAGTTATAGATTGTTTTTTTATATTGCTTTTTTATATAGATAACTATTGTTTGTAAAAATAAGTACAGACTAAATTCTATTTTTTTCTTAAATCGGTACGTAGAGTACACAGAGACATAAATAAATTAAAATTTCTACATCGTTCGTAAGTAGGTACCTAGGTTGTCTATAGGTAATAGGTTGGTAATTAAAATTTCTACATGGAACCTTCAATTAATAAAAAATATATATACATAAATAGGTAAACTTTCTGTAGCTCTACTAAGGATCTCTACTCTACGCAGGTAGGTATTTTATTTTGTTCTCTTCAACCTATTACAATTTAATTGTATGCAATGACGGATTAAGACTTTATGATGCCCTAAGCAATCCAAGCCTTCGTGCCCCCAGGGCTGTAGCTAGAGTGGAAAAAGTTCAGCTAACACTGAGCTCGGTATGTTCAACAAGGTAGGGCATTTGTCATTTCAAGCATAGCTATGGCTCTGGGGCCCCCTATCCTTGTGTTCTGATGCCCTTTCTGGTGTGTTCTGGTGCCCCAACCCCCAGACGTGGTGCCCTTTTTTTTTTTTTTTTCTTTTTTTTCTAGCCAATTGCTTAATTTGATTAAGGGTTAATCCTGGACTGATTGTATGTAAGTACCTAGATAATGTGACTTAACAAGAGATGTCTTATAAATATGACATTCGTCATCACCTTGAATTAAAAAAGTGAGTTACTCAATGACAAAGGTCAACTAGAGACGACAAACGATGGTATACAAAAAGAAACAGTTATACTCGTAAAATAATGATTTCCCCTTCTTTTATACATAATATAAAATAAATTTAGTGATTTTTAATACATTTAGCGCTTCTCTAAGTGGTTAAAATTAGGTGTTAAATAATATACCTAATAGTGACATATTTTAAAGACAATTAATGTTAGTCTTTTTTTGTAAGCCCTTTGACATTCAAAAGTCAAAAGTGGTTCATTGACGCCGAAACCGAATAAACGATTTTCAATTTGTATTTTTAACCAAATATTTCTATAAAAACACAGACAAAACCGCATGATAGTACGACCAATAATAGCAGGAAATCAACTCAGTATTAATAATTATATATTTTATGACTAGGTACCTATATAACTCGTGTTTTGTTAGTAAATATATACTTATATACTTACAAAGTACATACCAATGAAGGTCGCTCCGATTGTACGTAATTAACCATAATTATATTTTCATAAAGTCATGTTTAATAATTTAAGTAGACACATGTTTTATGGAAATATAGACTTTATTTATAAAGTACGTAAGGGCGTTTTTTGATAGTCCCATAGGAGCTTATGTCATATTTTTATGAACAAGTTTATGTAAATTTTTAATGACATTAGTTATTATTTAAAACAACAGTTGGTTTAACAAAAAATATCCCAGTACACAAAAGGACAAATATTGCTAACTGTGTCCCGCTTTTTCCCGCATAGTTCCCGATCCCGTGGGAATTTCGGAATAAAACATAGCCTATGTCCTTCTTCGGACCATAAGTTACCCCTGTACCTTTCAAGTCAATCGGTTCAGTAGTTTAGCCGTGAAAAGGTAACAGACAGTTACTTTCGCATTTATAATATTAGGTAAGGAAAGTATGGATTGTTTTATGTTTTTACTAGCTGTTCCCCGCGTAGTTCCCGATCCCGTAGGAATACGGGGATAAAATTATGCTAAAAACCTTCCTCTTGAATCACTCTATCTATTAAAAAAAACCGCATCAAAATCCGTTGCGTAGTTTTAAAGATCTAAGCATACATAGGGACAGAGAAAGCGACTTTGTTTTATACTATGTAGTGATTATAATTAGTGTATTTTATCATAATATGGGTAAAATCGAAATAAAGAGCTATGTAGTTATTATAAAAACAATTTAAAATAAGTACTTACCTACAACATTTTGGCCGATGATCTCATTACCACGAAAGACCACAAACAAAGTTAAGCCGAGGAAGTTCCGCAAAATTCAGAATCGACCTCGCTTAGATTCAATAGTAAATAATCAAATATTATTAATTTTGTATAAATAAAAATATATGTTATAGTTTAATAATCCAGCTTTTTGATAAAACGGCTGGAAACACGAATTAAACAACTTCGCTCGATCATAAAATATTTTGAAATAGTCCAATTTTTCAAATTTTGCGATCGTAATTTCCATTTCATCTGGATAATATTAAACTTATATTCGTAAAAATTGCGTCAAATTATAGACAATGACATTTAGAATATAAAAAAACCGAAAAAATATCTAAAATTAATAATATAATCTAACAATAACACAATATTTCAATTTATATAACCACGCGGCGAGTGAGTTCCTCCGCAGTCCGCCGTTTGGCGTCAAGAAGGTAGGACCTGTGTGATTTTTGCCGGCTCGCTGCGTAAAAATACGCGTGTTTCGTGTTTATTAGTTAGGTTTGTACTTTCAGTGTAAATATTATTGTTTAATTAGTGGATTGTGTTGTAAAATAATTATTGGACATGGCAAATAAAACAAATAGAGCGAAAAGGAAATCAAAATTAAAAATTCGACGTAACACAAAAAGAATAAGGTAAGTTTATTTATTTCTTGTTATATTAGCAACAATGTAAGATAAAGTTGGTCCCGCCATTATGATTTTTCATTATGAATTCAATATTACAAACTGACACTCCAATTTTAATTTATATATATAGATAATATATATAATGGACTAGGTCGAGATGACAATTGACAAAGAGCCACAGTATAACGTGTGCGAGGTATGAGTGTAGTAGGTAAAAAACGACCTAATATCATGCAGTAGCGTAAAGGTCGCTATGCCGGACTGCACATGAGAGGGTCCCGGGTTCAATTCCCGGTACAGTCAACATTTGTGAGATGAGCATATTGGTTGGCTGTAGTCGTTGTATTACAACATGTAAGTATATAAATAAAATATGTTATGTATGTCAATGTCTATATATATTGATATATATAATTATGTCAATATTTCAATATCTGTATGTGTTAGTACCCATAAGCTTTTAGGGGATAACTAATGGTGGTTAAATATGTCCTGATATTTATTTTTTATTATCACTAACTATGCTAGAAAGGTATACAAAGATACGATACCTAATAAATATTTTTTTATAGTTCTTCAATACCAAGATCTGAAAATGGTCGTTATAAGAAAACATACGCATATGGAAGGTATGTATGTGATTTCTATTATACAACAGTGCCTTGTGGTTTCACACAAATAGTTCCCGTAGGAATTCCGGGATAATATGTAGCCTATGTCAAGTTAAGTCTATAATGGAAAACGAAATTGTTCCATTAGTTTCGAAGCCTATTCATTACCATCAATCAAAAAATCCTTCCTCTTTGACAAAAAAGTTGCACCAGTTAGATCATCTGTGTATATATTTTTTTATTTGATCGAGCGGTGTAGTTGGTAGTGGCCCTGGCTGCTATGCCCAAGGTTACGGGTTCGATTCCCGCTCAAGACAAACAGATGTGCCCCAATATTATTTATTTAATTTAATTGTGTAAAATAGTGCAAATCTCCGTTGCTGAGTGCAGTTGTATGTCGTAGATAACGGACCTACCTGGAAGCCATAACGAATGTAAAAAAAGACGAAACTGTACAAATAAACACAAAATTAATTCAATTGACAATCACCTAACTAAAACTATCTCTTTTTACAGCGAAGCTGTACAAACTGTCGAGGAACCACAGGCTAAAATAAACACAAGTGAAGACCGTATTGTAAGGGTGACAAATCTACATCGAGCTGAGCTGCGTAAGTAATAATAACTTTGACATTAACTTTTCATTTAAAATCCCGTAAAAATCAGTCACGCCATTTCAGAAATTAGCCGAAACAAACAAACAGACAGACAGACAAAAAATATTTTGGTGTGTCTACCGTATCCTACTATCCTACTAATATTATAAAGGCGAAAGTTTGTATGTATGGATGTTTGTTACTCTTTCACGCAAAAACTACTGAATGGATTTTAATGAAACTTTACAATAATCTTGCTTATACATCAGAATAACACATAGAATACTTTTTATCCCAAAATTCCCACGGGAACGGGAACTACGCGGGTGAAGCCGCGGGGCGCTGCTAGTAATATTATAAATGTGAAAGTTTGTGAGTTTGGATGTTTGTTACTCTTTCATGCAAAAACTACTGTATCGATTTTGATTAAATTTGGTACAAATATTCCTTACAACTAGGAATAACACATGGGATACTTTGTATCCCAAAATTCTCATGGGATTGTGTATATGTAATCGTATGTTTTATTGTAACTTTTTGTAGTCGCAAATCGTACCAATAGATGGCGCTGTTACTTAATTTTTAACACACGATGGTGAATTGTGCCGAGATTGTATGATATTGATACTACGAGCTACGCATCCTCGCGGGAGCGGGTACTACGTGGGTAAAACCACGGGGCGTATACTATATTCCTAAGCATGTAGTATACTATATTCCTAAGCATGTAGTAAGCAGCGGTTATTTCAATATTACAAACTGACACTCCAATTTTATTTATATATATGTTTTTTTTTTATTATTAAGAAATCAAACAGACTTTTATTTGAACCACATTTTGCCTGAAATTGTGGATTCAAGGCAAATTCGTGGTATGCCTCTAAGGGACATTACATTATCGCAAAATAAATAAATACCTAATTGGCATTATTGGTTTTATTTTATTCCTTTATTAAATATTTTCAGAATGTTATTGTTGTATGTTATTATCGTATATGGGAATGGGAACTACGTGAGTGAGGCGCAGGTAATAATATTTATTATTTAGATTTAAAGATTTACTTATAAGAATAAGATTTTAATATATTGAATTTCCGACTGAATGGGCCCAGCCTTAGCAGTAACTAAAGTAGGTAGGAGTTTCACTATAGAACATAAACAGAGTAATAAATAACAACATTATTATTCACTACATCATCTCATAACATTAACTGACCCCTAACTAAGTTTGTGACTTGTATCTAGGGTATCAGAAACTACCCATACACTCATTCAAACACACACCCACACGTTCACACAAATATTCACCCCGCGCGGGAATCGAACCCGCAACCTTACGGATGGCAGTCCGGCACGGTGACCATTCTGCCATCGAGGTCGTCAATAGAAGTAGCGAAAAATAAATTAAATAAATAAATAAAATATAGTACCTACTAATAATACAGGTAGATAATATATTTGTACATATTTTATGTTTTTACTATCAAATCAAATCAAATCAAATCAAATTTATTTATATAACTTTTTGTTACAATAATAATACATTGACGCAATTATCGAGACATTACCTCCCGTGCTAGTTAGAAACTGTGTTACGGCAAGGTAAGGCCTCTCAAATTACAGCACATATAAAATATTATAACAAACACATAAATACTTATATATAATAATTTACATAAATACCTTATAGACTAATATACATATTAAATTATAAAACTACAACTACAGTTTAGGGACTTTTCTTCAGGAACGCTTCCCTATAACGTCGATATACGACTCCTGTAGGCCAAAAGTCGGCATTGAGGAACATGTCCCTATACATCGCAGGTAGGTACTTGAAGCACATACGATTTAAAGGACGTGTCCCTCGCCGACTCGAGGCGCCTCAGGTTGAGCCGTATATGTTCCTTGGTCCAGAAACAGACCCTCTGCTTGACATACCGCAGGACCTCTTCACCTTTAGTGTCGGGGTCTAGCCGCGATATGTAAATTGAAATGGACGGCTCCACAACACGGAGGGTGTTCTCTGTCGCTGCGGCGTCGGCGGTACCACGACGATTGCGGGACGGCTTAGGTCGACGTTTCTTCTCCACCAGGGTGAAGCCATCCACGTCGACTTTCCTCGCTACATTGCCGGGTTTCTTCGGGGCCGCCACATTCTTATTATGTATTAGTGGCTGGTGCGAGACTTGCGCGTAGCTCTTCTGCTTGGGGACACGTGTAGCAGAAGAGGGCGCAGCTGGCACGGGTGTCGGTGCACACGCCGCGGCGATCGAGGTCATCGGAGCCGGGCGTTCATTCACCTGTGCATCGTTGTTGTTGTTCGTCGAGTATTCAAAAATGCTGACGGGCGAAGTTTGCACATTCCTCGCACCGCGTCGCGCACACACATTTTTTGCTGACTGCGGTGATACCGACGTCACTGATTTATTGCTCAATATCGCGAGCTCGGTCTTCAAATCAGCAACCACACGTTCTGAAACCTCCAACTTAGCTCGTAAGAAAGAGACTTCCGCCTTCAGCAACGAAAAATCCTGCAGCAAGATCTTGAGGTCGACATCGCGCAGGGTCTCGCGGGGAAGAGTGTCCGTTCGCTTTGCACTTTCCATTTTAAATAAAGGTGGCAAAAACGTCGATTCGGCCGAACATCGAGGCAGCTGTTGCGACACGACTGCTCGTGTTGACGGTGCGAACGCAAATCCCCATACTATATAAGTAGGTAGATACTAATGTGCACGAAAGGTTTTAATAAGGTAGTAGTGTTTTTTTATTTAGGTCACGAAAAAGTCGATTCTAATACATATTGATATCTTTCAAAATTAGTAGTCCTACTGCGTGATCGGCTCTACTGTGGCTTTACTGAGTCGCGAGGTCGTCGACCGGACCGCGCGAGTTACGTATTTGCGCGCGCTATCTGTGTCGTAAATGAATACGCTACACGCAGCTAGCGCGGGGTCTGAGGTAGCTTAAAATACCTAAAGTTGTGGAACTTAGTCGCCTTAAACATTTTTTATTTCCATTTTTTACTTACTCTACCTTGATCTATGGTTTGTAATGTACTTTGGACAAAAGTTTTGAGTCTGCGGAACGAATTTAACTCAATTCAATTAGGAAATGAAGTTGGTTAAAAACTTAGGTTAAAAATTAAAAATTTAAAAAAACCCCAACACAATTACTTTCAAACCCCCATAACTTATAAAGGGGTCAACCGATTTTCATTTAACATGTCTAAGAACACTCGCACGTAAGTGCCCTTTAATACTAAAAAAACGAAATTGAAATCGGTTCATCCGTTCGGGAGCTATGATGCCACAGCTAGGGTATCGAGAACCGGTATAGATAACAGAACCGGGATTTTCGGTACCAGTACTAATCAGAACCGGGATTTCCCGGGATTTTCGGTACTTTCGGGATTTTTTTCTTCTTTTTAGTTTTGGAGGTAAATATAGTCTAAACAATATTATTTATATTAAATAACACATATTGCACATTCTGGCATGACAAGATAAGCATTGATTGCTTTAACACATTAAAATAGCATCACGACTGAGCCTCTTAAAGCAGGAGGCATGCCAGTGCTGCGGAAACTGCAAAAGCTGTTTTACGATGTCATCTACTCCGGGAGAACTCCAAAAGCATGGAACAGAACCGTGATGGTGCTCTACTTAAAAAAAAGGGATAAAACCCTGCTGAAGAACTATAGACCCATCTCGCTTTTGAGCCATGTTTACAAGCTGTTCTCGAGGGTTCTCGAGGTTCTCGAGGGTCCATCAAGAAGACTCGACGAATTTCAGCCCCTCGAACAGGCCGGGTTTCGAAGCGGTTATGGCACCACAGACCACATCCACACATTGAGGCAAATTATACAGATGATCTAAGAGTATAATCAGCCTATGTGTCTTGCATTTGTGGACTATGAGAAGGGCTGGGCTATTCTGGAATCTTTGCAGCGATGCCAGGTCGATACTCGTTATGTAGAGGTGTTGAGATGTCTGTATGATGCCGCAGAAATGACCGTTCAAGTTCAGTGCCGACAGTTAAAGTCTATCCAACTGTGCAGAGGTGTAAGACAGGGTGACGTTATATCCCCGAAACTCTTCACCAACGCGCTGGAAGACGTATTTAAGACTTTGCCTTAGGCTGGATGGGACATAAAGCTAAATGGCGAGTACATCTCACACCTCCGGTTTGCAGACGATATCGTATTAATGGTGAAAACGCCGCAAGAGCCACACTGGATGCTGAATGACCTAGCAGATGCCTCTTGTTGGGTCGGCCTCGGCGTGAACTTTGACAAGACCAAGGTCATGGTTAATATGCGACGTGCCACCGACAGGGCACATTGGCGCAAATTGGGAGAGGCCTAAGTCCAGTAGTGGACGCAAACAGGCTGCTGATTATTAAAATACAGTTATAAATTCACTTTTAAGTTTATTAAGTTGTACACATAACACATCAACGTATATCGTAGGCCGATTCTCCTAAATAGTATCTCCATTTTGGTCCTTATATCTAAACTTTCTTGTTCTCTTGGTAATGTGTTTTCAAAAAGATCATTGCATCTAAAGTTGCATCACCTAATCGAGATCGAATTTTGTTACAAAAAGACCAGCTGAGGAGAAAATTCTTTCTGGCTCGACGCTAGGAGTTGGAATTGTGAGAAGGTGTTCGTAAGCTTTTTATCTACCACATTTTGTCTTATTATGGAATAATGATCTACCACGTACCTACAGATACAACATTTTAATGAGAATATGGTTTTAGCTTGAATATTTTGTATAAAAAGAATAAATGCTGTTAATAGAAGATTAAAATCAAACAAATGATTATATAGTTAACATGATTCGTTATTTCCCGAAAATACCGAAAATCCCGGTTCTTATTTATTGAGAACCGGTTCTTTGACTACCATTAAAGAACCGGGAAATCCCGGGATTTTCGGTTCCGGGATTTCCCGGTTCTGAACCCTACCACAGACAGACAGATACACACACACAGACACGTCAAACTTATAACACCCCTCTTTTTGCGTCGGGGGTTAAAAAGGACTCGTACCTACCTATGTATATAAGGCTGAAGAGATTATTTGTATAAGTAGCGGCACGAAACTCTAGCGCTGACCGTTATTGCGCAGAAGTCAAAAATAAGGTATCACAGAGGGGCTAGAGGGACGAGGGGAGTGTGTGCCTAGCGCCGGTTGGCTAGTCTGCCGTACTCCGTCCCCCGCCACGATAGCACACTCCGCGGACATCTGAATGAACAATCGCGTTCTAAAGTATATTATTATTGCCGTTCATGGATAGTTTTTTTTAAGTTCAAGTTTGTTTGATATTTTTGGTTTTTTATTAGTGTATTTATAGTAGATGGTCAATACTATACAACTTAATATTAGAGTTTAAGTTAACTTTAATATTAAGTAGGTAATTATTAATGTTAGCGCGCGCAACAGTACCTAATATCATCCACATTTCGTGCATGATAGACTTACTATTTATTTAAATAAAATATGTTGTTAAAAATATTTGTTTAGGTAGTTATAGTAATTGTAATTGAGTTATAAGTAATTGTATTTTGTTCGCTACTGTACACATGCGCAGCTATCCCCTCTACGTTTCGCTCAGCGCTAAACTTACGTGCCGCTACCTATACTTATAGTGCTACTAAACTTTGGAGCTACTAAGTAGTTCGAATTGTCATTTTTTACCGTCTTGGGTGGCTTGATAATGAATGGATACTCGTAATCTAAAGCACAGGGGCCTAAGTCTGCCATTTGACATTATTGATCAGACAATATGTCGATATTGAGGCACCATAACGAGAGTGTCAGAAATTTGGTATTCTGCTAACATTTATTCATATGGCTATGGTGTCTCAGTGGTCTTTGTTGCATATAAAATTTTTGTCAAATAAACGTCAGAATACTGTTTCCATGACAACCATCTAAGTTTTATGGAGCCATTGAGTCAGCGGAGTAGTTGTCACTAAGAGAATACCAAAATGACAAAAAAACCGGCCAAGTGCGAGTCGGACTCGCGCACCGAGGGTTCCGTAACTTGATAGCTCTACGCGTTCATGAGGAAAAAAGTAATAAGTTTATATATTAAGATATAAAAAATAATTCCAGACCGAGTTTCTTGCAGATTCTTCTCGGCTGATGTATTTCCGAATCTGTGGTAAATTCACAATGTATTTAAAATTATATTCAAAATATTGAAGGTAGTATCTTTTTACATTACTTTGTACAGACGTCTTCCATCTTAGTCTTCTGTGATCACGGGTTCTGTAAAGAATCCGAAACGTCAGAAAATGTAAAATAAAATATAACCACGACAAAAATCCGTTTAAGTGTTTTATTTCAATGTGTAGTGTTCGTGTAAATCAAAGATATCAATAATAAGTTTATATTTATTAAAAAATATATATTTTGTAATGTAACTAAAAATTTAAGGTTTTCGGAATTTTTCCTTTATGTGTGCTATAAAACGTTGCTTCATGCCAAATTTCAAGATTCTAGGTCGACTGGAAGTACCCTTTAGGTTTTGATTCCCTTGCGAGTACTTGCGAGTTTCAAAATATGCAGCTTAAATTTTTGTTTCTTTTGATTGCGTTGACATAGAAGTTTGATTTTGTTACAGCTTAAAGGTATTATAGACCTGAGTATTTGGTATGAATTTCAATTTAATACCTCTACGCGTTTATGAGGAAATGGGTAGTAAGGTTAAAATTATTAAAAAAAAATATATTATGTGATGTAACTAAAAATTTATGGTTTTCGTAATTTTTCTTTTATCTATGCTATAAGACGTTGCTTCGTACCAAATTTCAAGATTCTGAGTTCACGGGAAGCACCCTGTAGGTTTTGATTCCCTTGCAAGTGTCGAAAATTTGCGGCATAAACGGCTGTATCTTTTGATTGCGTTGGCTTAGAAGTTTGATTTTTTCACAGCTTCAAGGGACAGTAGACCTGAGTAATTGATATAAATTTCAGCTTCATACCTCCACGCGTTCCTGAGAAAAAGGGTCTTGACAGACGGACGGACGGACGGACAGACGGACAACAAAGTGATCCTATAAGGGTTCCGTTTTTTCCTTTTGAGGTACGGAACCCTAAAAATGCCAAAAAAACGGCCATAATGTTGATATTCAAATACATCTGAGTAGCATTATCACAGCTTAATAGTTTAGAGCAGCGGTTCTCAATCTTTTTTGGAAACGGAACCCTTTTGGAAAGCGATAAGCTTTATGGAGCCCTATTTGAAGTACACACACCGGCAAAATTAAAGGAATGTTAGTTCATTTGGGAAAATTTTGGATTTTTTATTATAATATTGTTTTATTTTTATGATTTTATTTGAATATTTATGAATGATTTTTTTTCTATACTAATATTATAAAGAGGAAAGATTTGTTTGTTTGTTTGTTTGTTTGTATGTAACGAATAGGCTCCGAAACTACTGAACCGATTTCAATAATTCTTTCACCATTAGAAAGCTACATTCACCCTGAATAACATAGGCTATATTTTATCCCCGTATTCCCACGGGAACGGGAACCACGCGGGTGAAACCGCGGGGCGCTGCTAGTTTATAATAAACTTGTATAATGGAAAAAATTAAGAAGTTTTTGATATTTTACTTTTTAAGTGAATTTTACAAAATTAACGAATTTACATAATTGCGGTGTCTGTTTACGCTTATTCATGCTTAAAATGATGTCATAGTATGGTCCCATGGGGTAAATTCTACCACTCCTCAATCAAAGTCAATTTCAATTCGGAAACATTACTGGATAATCGTATCTTCCAATAAGGTCAATGTTATCGGCAGACGAGTTTTTACGTGCGAAGGCGTGGACAAGGCAGAAATCGGGCAACCAGCGCCATAGCGCCGTTTCGTAATACAAACACTGAAAAATCGTCGTCAAATTGCTTGTCAGACCCGAAAAAGTCTGGCCTGGAAAAAGTGCGCAGTGTGAGTGAACGAACAGTGAGAAAATGAATTGGCTTAAGGTCGTACATACCCGCCAAAGCCCCGAAAATCGAAAGTGAGTCACTGAGCAGCTCGATTTGCTCTCTCAAGGAGCATCGTCGTCGGTAGCAAACGCCTGACAAATTTACGTTTTGCGGATGACATCGACCTCTTTGCCCCAACAGCACATGAACTGAACACTGCAAGTCTTGAGGTTAGACTTCAAATGAATCGGCCAAAGACACAAGTCATGTTTAATGGCACGAAACGTAGGGTAGTGGTAGATGGGCAGGAAATACAGTATGTCGATGAATACATCTACTTGGGCCCGTAAGTGAGCTTCGAAAACAGACAAGACTTAGAAATCGATCGCCGCATTGATAACGCCTGGAAGAGCTACTGGTCCATGAAAGAGCATAGGAAAGGTGATTTACCGATAACCTTAAAACGGTGACTAATAGACATGTGCATCCTGCCCGTCCTAACCTACGGTGCACAGACGTGGTCTCTGACCGAGGCCCAGAACTCCAGGTTCAAGATATGTCAAAGGGCAATGGAACGCAGCATACTCGGATTCAAACGAATCGATAGTGCGTAACACCATGCTGCGTTCTCTTACCGGTATCACCGATGTCGGTAACAAAACTGCGAGGCTAAAGTGGGAATGGGCGGTTCATGTGAGTCGGATGGTACCTGAGAGGTGGGCCCACCGCCCACATAACAACTCAATGGGTTTCCGAAGGAGGGCATCGTCGGCGCATGCGAAAACATTGGCGGGACGATCTTACGCGAGATCACCAGACATGAGTCCACACTTTTGACCTTAAAAAATCTTTAGTTTTGTAAAATTACATACTTAAAATATCAACCTTATTTTTTTCCATGAAACAAGTTTATTATTAAAAAAATCCATTCATAAAATATTTAATCATAAAAATAAAACAACATTATAACAAAAAATCCGAAAGTTTCACAAATGAACTAACGTTTCTCTAATTTTGCCGGGTGTGTGTAGTTTATTTAATTTGTTATACGTATTGTAATCTTAGTATGTTACAAATTACGGATAATAAGTAGGTACTTAGTTACGTATAATCGGAATGGTAAATATCATACGCTAGGAACTAAAATGCTGCTACCCACGCCTTGTCGACCAGAGAGAGGTGTTTTTTTTTCTAAATACTCGCGGAACCCCTACAGGAGTGTCGCGGAACCCAAGGGTTCCGCGGAGCACACTTTCAGAAACGCTGGTTTAGAGAATTGGGGCCCTGCACAGATGTACTATGTTTTATTAAGTTTAAACTAGACTAGGTCTCGTAGCGTGAGAATACCAAGCGAAACATTCTAGGGAACTGCGAGGCGTGTTATTATTTCCCGACAAACATATTAAATTAGGTTCGAATGTTAAGCTGTAAATAAACAATTTGTTTAATAAAAAATATATTTTTATCTATAAGTACTAAAAAAATCTTCATCTCATCACGTCATTGATATCAAAGATTAAAATGATAAGAAACTACACGCAGATTAAAGATGCATTGTATACAAGAAACATAAAAACAGCGTGATTATACTAAATGTACAATATTAATGTAAAAACGTAATAGAAAAAAAATCCCGGCCTAGTGCGAGTCGGAGATACGCACGAATGGTTCCGTATCAAAAACGACAAAAAAAACATGTTTGTTATATGGGCCCCCTTAAATATTTATTATATTTTGTTGTTATAGCGGCAACAGAAATACATAATTTGTAAAACTTTCAACTGTCTAGCTATCACCGTTCTTGAGATACAGCCTGGTGACAGACGGACGGACAGCGAAGTCTCAGTAATAGGGTCCCGTTTTTACCCTTTAGGTACGGAACCCTAAAAAGTACGTGGTCAAGTGCGTGTTGGGCTGTGTTGGGTCACGCGCTGTGTAGCAAGTTCCTTTTTTTGTGTTTTATATTCACGTAATACGGCTGTACAATTTTAGATAAAACGTACTTGAATCTATAGGTTTTGCAATTTTTTATCTACTTCTACTATCAGAAAACCATAAATGAAAAAAAAAACGTGTGGCACTCTGGGACTGCCGCGGTAAAGCTATTGCATAGCAATTTTATCAACTAATTGTTTTTTTATTTTTGTATTGCAATCCTAACCTTAGAAATTTTGATGTCGTACTTGGGACTTCATACAATAAAAACTTTGTCTACATTACAATAACAACGTTTTGGAAAATTTACAAAAAAAAAAGTTTTCGATAAAAAAAAAAAAAAATTATCAATGTAAATATGAGCTTTAGAGCTCTTAAAATAGAGTTCAAAATTACTATAGCAAACTAAAAACGTGAGGTTTTTTCGTTACGGAATTTCTGGATTCAGTCCCCGCGCTCAAGGCCCGCGATAGAAGCTATGCAATAGCTTAAAAAATGTTTTACATGATATTAATATTATGTTTTTGTAGATTTAATTTCTTCCTTCTTTCTATTTATTTTGATAACTTTATATTCCCGATATAGGTACGTATATTATACTTGTATGCTATGGTACAAATTTTGCAGAACACTCTATTACAATGAACAAACAAATGGTTACCTTGGATCATGTATTAGCGGCGCCGCGCGGTTTAACCTACATTAGCTTCTCTCGTATTGATCCTAGCGTGATGTCATATAGCCTATAGCCTTCCTCGATAAATGGGCTATCTAACACTGAAAGAATGTTTCAAATCGGACCAGTAGTTCCTGAGATTAACGCGTTTAAACAAACAAATTCTTCAGCTTTGTAATACTAGCAGCGTTTTTCCGTCATAGTTCCCGTCCCCGTGGGAATACGGGGATAAAATATAGCCTATAGCCTTCCTCGATAAATGAGCTATCTAAAACTGAAAGAATGTTTCAAATCGGACCAGTAGTTCCTGAGATTAGCGCGTTCAAACAGACAAACTGTTCAGTTTTGTAATATTGGTATAGGTATGTAAATTAACGTAAAATTTGTATGAATCAGTGCAACCGAACATGCAGTGCCGAACAGACATGTTGTTTTATTGAAATAATAGTTTATTTAGTGCTAAAAATAGTTATGCAGGTGAGAGAGATTTGTTTACATTTTGTTTGAGTGCGGATATAATTTGTCTGTATTTGACTTGTAAGTTAAAATAATTGTAATAACTAATATTTTATTTATTTCTATAATCCAATTCCAGTTTAAATACTTAATTAAACTTGTTAGAAGTACATTTAACTTATTCGATTATTTATCTTTTATTCAAATTCTATATCATTTATTAAGTTAAGGCTTCAAAAAGCATTAGGTAACTTAGATCTAGACTACCGACTAAGTTACTACATCTATGTACAATTGTTTAATTTTCTTTTTAATTTTCATACGTAAAAACCTTTTTAGCTAGAAAACAAAAAAAAAACGTCCACCAATCAAAACAACTAAACTATTGAAATAAAACACTTAAACGGATTTTACATTTTCTGACGTTTCGGATTCTTTACAGAACCCGTGATCACAGAAGTCTTCTGTGACAAAAATCCGTTTAAGTGTTTTATTTCAATGTGTAGTGTTCGTGTAAATCAAAGATAACAACTAAACTACACGTAGCTTAACTTACAAATCGATCAACTACAAACTATGTTCCAGAAAATTTGTTTACAAAAATAGTTTTTTCATCCCACTAGCTCGGAAAGTATGTTTTTAATCCTCGATATCTGGGGGTAAAAGTCGATTTTAATCTCAAGAGTGGAAAGTATCGGGGTCGCTGTGACAGGCCGTGCAGGACCCAAGGCATTTTCGATAACTGGGAGTAAAAGTCGTTTTTGCGCTCTAGAGGTTAAAGTAAATTTGAATTTAGAACGTCGTGTGCACTAAGTGTGATGATGTTTTGAACACAAACCATCATACAACTTTTTTTTATTTAAAATTCAAACTCGGAACCTTCTTGGTGTACTTACTTTTATTTTTAATTTGCTTTGCGCGTGATATTTTCTTTTCACATATTATGTTTTGTGATTGTTTAATGTTTTCATTTAGTAATTTCCTCGCTGAGGGGGGATGAAAAATAATGTGTTGCACTCGAGTGCAAACAATTTTTAACCTTGTGCTCTTTTGAGTCCCTCGCTAACGCTCAGGATTCTTATTTTGAATCCCTCGCTGCGCTCGTGATTCAATTTTAGAATCCTTCGCTGGCTCGGTCCTCAACTGGAGCCCCGGTTAAAAAGCAACTTTGCACTCTTGTATAACAAATAACTATTGTGACTCAGTTCCAATGCTTATCGGGCCATTAAAGTTTATCAAGAATGTTATGTTTAATGATACTCGCTGTTACCTGTTAGTTGGAGTGTATTTCAAGGGTTTTGGACTTTATTGAGTTAAAAACATTGTAGTTTATGTATAAAGTATTAGCAGCGCCCCGCGGTTTCACCCGCGTAAATATAATATAGCCTATGACTCTCTGGGATAATGTGGCTTACCAATAGTGAAAGTTTTTTTTTTTTTGAATTGTAATCCACCTAATACCTGTTTGTACAAATCATATTGTGAATAAAGACATTTATTTATTAAAAAAAAAAAAAAATATTGAAATTGGTTTAGTAGTTTCGGAGCCTATTCGTTACAAACAAACAATCAAATCTTTCCTCTTTATAATATTAGTTTAGACTAGATCATGTATAAGCATAAAGTACTGGTCATTTTTCTGTAAAATGCAACCCCACCGATAGCCGTTAGGTACGGGTGCTTAGAGCCTTCAAAAGTGTCTCTATCTATCAGCTTATTGGATATATGGGGATAAAATTATGCTAAAAACCTTCCCACTGAATCACTCTATCTATTAAAACAAACCGCATCAAAATCCGTTGCGTAGTTTTAAAGATCTAAGCATACATAGGGACAGAGAAAGCGACTTTGTTTTATACTATGTAGTGAAGGTTATAGCTATAATATTCCTACGAGAACATAAAGTATGGGGGTAAAAAGCGGGGCGCTGATAGTCAGTCATAAGTGAAGTATAGGACTTGTATACAGGGTGGCCCAAATAGAACGGTCAGTGGGGGGAAGTCTGAAACTACAAGAGATACAAAGATCTGTTCTTAGGAACTATGTCATCGATTTTAGTAAATAAAAACTGCATTCAAAGATTTAGAAATAAAAAACTATTACCGACTCATTGCGGGAATCGAAAGCAGAAATTTAGAAAAAAAAATGTTCGTTTTTTAAACTAGAAATCGATTGTCAATATTACTAAGAAACATGATATCTAAAATGAGTAAAATGCATAGTCTATCAGTCAGTATATCACTGACTGACTGACTGACATACAACGCACAGCCGAAACTACTGGTCGTAGAGAGCTGAAATTTGGCACGTGTGTTTTTTGGGGGGAGTAGGCTACCACTAAGAGAGGATTTTTGGAAATTCCCCCCATAGGCGGAGAAAAGGGGGAAAAGCCCAAATTCTACCGGAAGTCATTATTCCTCGTGGACGAAGTCGCGGGCAATCCCACGGGATAAGGTTCCGCGCGGGTAAAACCGCGGGGCACAGCTACTTACAAATAAAAATAAATATTTATCAAACACATCAAATGTTACCAGAATTCTTTTCGTGTCCGGGTGACATTTATAATGTCAAATTAATTCTAGACGTAAAATCTAGGCGTTAACAAATTAAGTTATGACGTAATACCTAGCTCAAGCGTGATGTCATAATTTTGGGTACCAACGTGATTACTATTTTTACATAATTTTGACGACCGCGATGGCAGAGTGGTCACCATGCCGGACTGCGATCCGTAAGGTTGCGGGTTCGATTCCCGTGCGGGGTGAATATTTGTGTAAACCACAAATGTTTGTCTTGGTCTGGGTATGTGTGTGCGTAGTTTCTGATACCCTAGATACAAGTTACGAACTTATTTAGGGGTCAGTTACTGTAATGAGATGATGTAGTGAATGATTATAAAAAAATGTAGGTACTAAAAATGTATTGCAAACTTTGTTTTGTCATATACATTTTGGGGATGGAAAAACCATCCTTATCTTAGGGGTAAATATAACAATAGTTCCTGAGATTTAAACCATATATTTCCACAAACTAACATATCTTTCAGCTTTACTATAAGTAGTACTTAATTGTATAAAAAATAATTATAACAACGAAAAACAAATTGTTATTATCAAAAAAGCTGTTGATAAAAACCACAATTAACCTCTATTTAAACCACAAACATACATAAAAATATATACATTTACATAAGTATTGAGTATATAAACGTTATATACTTAATGTTAACCGCCGATAGCTGACGACCTTAGTGATGTCATCAGGTCATGAACGGTACATACATTACATACATACTTATATACATTTATTCAACACTAGCTATGCCCCACGGTTTTACTTGCATAGTTCCCGATCCCGTGAGAATTTCGGGATAAAACCTAGCCTATGTCGTCTCCCCGATCAAAAGCTACCCCTGTACCAAATTTCAAGACGATCGGTTCAGTAGTTTAGCTGTGAAAAGGTAACAGACAGAGTTACTTTCGCATTAATAATATTAGTAAGGATACATTTATTTGACACTAGCTGTGCCACGCGGTTTTACCCGCTTGGAATCTTATCCCGTGGGAATTTAAGGATAAACAATAGCCTATGTGTTATTTCTAGATATGAGGAACATCTGTACCAAATTTCATTAAATTCCATTCAGTAGTTTTTTAGATTCATTACGGGTAGTTAGAGCCCTCAAAAGTCTAACATTTGGTTTAACCAAAAAATGTCGTATAGCCCTCTGGGTTGTGAAGGTCTGATGGCAGTCGCTTCTCGTAAAATACTGTCATTCCGCCAAATCTGGTTAAACTGAAAATCGTCCCTTGTGAAAATTATTTTTTTTAAAAGACAATATAGTTTTTCGTTATTGGCATTTAATTAGTGAGATAGACTAGAATTTCGGAAATGCCTATAGTACATTTTATCACGAACCTATATGGACTATCCGAGATTTTTTAATCACTACATAGGTACCTAGTATAAAACAAAGTCGCTTTCTCTGTCCCTATGTCCCTATGTATGCTTAGATCTTTAAAACTACGCAACGGATTTTGATGCGGTTTGTTTTAATAGATAGAGTGATTCAGTGGGAAGGTTTTTAGCATAATTTTATCCCCACATTCCTGCGAGAACGGGAACTACGCGGGTGAAACCGTGGGGCGCCGCTAGTATTAGAATAAGTAGTTCCTGAGATTAGCGCGTTCAAGCAAACTCTTAATCCTTATAATGAGATTAGTAGTGATAAAAAATCGTCCAAGTACGAGTCGGACTTGCACACGAAGAGTTCCGTGCCAAAAACGACAAAAAAACACGTTTGTTGTATGGGAGATCCCCTTAAATATTCGTTTTATTTTGTTTTTAGTATTTGTTGTTATAGCGGCAATAGAAATACATCATCTGTGAAAATTTCAACTGTCTAGCTATCACCGTTCTTGAGATACAGCCTGGTGACAGACGGACGGACAGCGAAGTCTCAGTAATAGGGTCCAGTTTTCACCCTTTGGGCACGGATTATAACATAACATACACATTATTCACCCCATCATCTCATTACAGTAACTGACCCCTAACTAAGTTCGTTCGTATCTAGGGTATCAGAAACTACGCACACACTCATTCACATACACACCCAGACCGAGACAAACATTTGTGGTTCACACAAATATTCACCCCGTACGGGAATCGAACCCGCAACCTTACTGCAGTCCGGCATGGTGACCACTCTGCCATCGAGGTCGTCAATTCAAGATTCCCAAAAAGAAACTCCGCAATATCAAAACGAAGCATAATTGTATTAATTAATTTAGCCTTAAAACATTATCATTGCCAAAAGCGATACTAACATAACTGGTAATGCAATTATGAGTAATTTAATTAGGAATAGTTACGTAATTTTTGTTGAGACCTATGAGTCATTATTGATTTGTTAGACAATGTCTAGGCGTGTCTACAGACGCTTTGACCTAGGTTATACTCGTAATTATTAAAATATTCTATAGGTAGACCAGCTTTTGCCCGCGTGGAATAATGATTTCCAACAGAATTTGGTGTCTTCCCTTTTTTCTTCTCCTAGGGGGGGAATGTCCAAAAATCCTTAGTGGTAGCCTACTCCCCCCCAACAAACACATGTGCCAAACAGCTCTCTACGACCAGTTTCGGCTGTGCGTTGTCTGTCTGTCAGTACGTCACTCAACGGAAGAGTTTTATATATAATATAATTTTGTGTGTCTTGTCTTCACTACATAGTATAAAACAAAGTCGCTTTCTCTGTCCCTATGTCCCTATGTACGCTTACATCTTCAAAACTACGCAACGGATTTTGATACGGTTTTCTTTATTAGATAGAGTGATTCAAGAGGAAGGTTTTATATAATTTTATCTCCCACTCCCGTGAGAATCTACGCGGGTGAAACCGCGGGGCGCTGCTAGTTTATAGTGTTAGTAGGATATATCAAAATTCACAAAAAATATTTATGGATTCTATGGACCTATTTCACCATCTTCAAGTAAAGTTCCGAGTTCTACTCACAAGTTTTGTCTTTGTCACTTGATATTAAGTAAGAAAGAGACAAAACTAACTTTACTTGAAGGTCGTGAAATAGGCCCCAAGTATATAAAATGACGTAATCAATGACATCTCTCTCTCTCTCTTCCGACCCTTTATCCCATGTCTATTTGGGGTCGGTTTTCAGTTTAACCAGATTTGGCGGAATGTCAGTATTTTACGTGAAGCGACTGCCATCAGACCTTCACAACCCAGAGGGCTATACAAAATTTTTTGGTTAAACCAAATGTTAGACTTTTGAGGGCTCTAACTAACCGTAACGACTGTCGATGATGTTAGTACGACAACCGGGACCGACGGCTTTACGTGCCCTCCGAAGCACGGAAACGCTCATGAAATTAAAAGTCATTTTTAGTAATGTCCCATCACAGTTATGACGGTGGCAGACGTTGCTTAACCGCACAGATCACAAGTGATCCGCGGGTAGCACTGCGAGTAGCCATGAGAGCTTTACGTAATCATTGACATAACATAAACAAAATATAATTATGATCTATTTAACGGTTGATTGGTTTCATATTGGTCGCGGTACGATTACTCTATGTATTGTTCTTGATTTTAATACTAGCGACTTAACCTGACTTTGTCTTGTTCCTAGCCTAATAGCCTTAATACCTACGTAAGTACAGTCTCGGAATGAAAAGGTTCGTCAATTTTCAAATTGATTCGTATAATGTGTCGCGAAAACATATTACCTTTTGAAACTATGGTACAGAATAGACTCGGGTTAGGGAAAATAATGTTCTACTGCTCGATAATAAAGTTCAAAATTATTCAGATCAGTGTTGTTTGACAGGATAAATATTTTGTCAAAAAGATTTTTGATTAACTAAAACCTTCTTGTTGGTTCAAACTGCCATTATTATTTTTGTTTAAACTATTGTCAATCGGTCAATGTCATCATTGCAAAATATCAAAGAGGTTTTTAAGTATATGCCGCGCGCACAAGACAGTGTTTAAAAAAGGATAGAAAAATCAAGCAAAACCTTATTCGATAGCAAACGTCATTCTATTTATTTAAATGTTAGCATCACTGTTTCTTACACTTGTATGTTGGCATAATTGTTTCTTGCAATACTAGTGCAAGTGAAAACCAACTCTAAGGTGACGAACCTTTTCATTCCGTGACTGTACTTAGGAACATCAAATTCGTTGCGTAGTTTCAAAGATGTAAGCATACATAGGGACAGACAGCGGGAAGCGACTTTGCTTTATACTTTTATACATTTCATTTTTGATTTCAAATTTTCCTTATGTGAGGACACTGAGCCTGCTCCACTACATTTTAAATTGTTTTATATTGTAACATTATTTTGTAAAATATTTTAACGTGGAAATAAATGGTTTAAACGGTAAAGTATAACAAAAAATAAAAATTTAAAAAACCCCCAACACAATTACTTTCAAACCCCCATAACTTTTAAACGGGTCAACCGATTTTCATCAAACATGTCTAAGAACACTCGCACGTAAATCCCCTTTAATAAAAAAAAAACTAAATTGAAATCGGTTCATCCGTTCGGGAGCTATGATGCCACTGACAGACAGATACACATACACACAGACACATCAAACTTATAACACCCCTCTTTTTGCGTCGGGGGTAAAAAAATAACTTTTATAAATACAGACCACGGGATCGGGATTAATTAGAGTAAAACAGCGGGTCACAGCTAGTATATCATTGAAGCCGTAATCACCACGCTTGATTAATGCGAATTAATACTAAAGTGCTTTAAATTATTTTGTTTGTGTAAAATGTTTATCTCGGTCTGGGTGTGTGTGTGAATGAGTGTGTGCGTAGTTTCTGATACCCTAGATACAAGTTACGAACTTAGTTAGGGGTCCGTTACTGTAATGAGATGATGGAGTGAATGATTATGTTATGAATGAGTATTTAATCTTAATGAATCGTTTAAGATCTATTGGTTGTTTTTTCCTGAATACTTTCGTGGAAATTTCTGGATAAAATGTATCCTTTTCTGTACTTACCTTAATTTGGGTGCTTGTTTCGAATAAGTATAAGAAAGTTATCGGTTAGAATATTTTAAGAGTGTACAGATGATAAGAGTCAGTATGTATTATGTTATGATTTAGTTTTGATATATTTATTGTTGATATATATTTATTTGAGTTGGAGATGTTTGGGGGAGACCTTTGCCCAGCAGAGGGACGATGTGGGTTAAAAAAAAAAATATTGACATTTAATGATTGATGATTATTCAGATGTAATGATGTAAGAAGCAGTGCGCGTCTGCGCGTACGCATGTGTTAATAATATATTTATTTATGAACTCTTTATTGTTCACACCTTAAAAAATAAAAATATTACAAATTATGAACTAAACTAAGTGCTACAATTATGTTTTTTTTTTACTAAAATATGAATGTATCTTTATTACAGGGTTTCGAAAACATGTCATAGAGAAACAAAATAGAATCGGTCACTAAAAAAATCACGAAACAACACGATCGAACGAAAACTGAATTTCCAATTTTCTTGAACGCACCCGAGTGTGACAAAGACACGCCATTAGAAAGAGACGCAGCTGCTTTCCAAATTTAAACCAACGGAAATAGAAAAAAAATGTCTAGCTCGGCAGTTTTACGGGGAGCGGCGGCGGGGACGGACGCAGCCCAATGGTGGGAAAAACCATGGAAAACTATGGCTGATTTAGCCGAAGCCGTCGACGATCTGATATGCAGCTTCGATTATATGGACACAGCCATGGATAACCTCGTGATGCTTGTCTTTATATGGATCCTGTTCTTCATCGTTCTACTAGGTTTGGCCAAGTGGGCGTATGGTAGATTTCTGAAGAAGACTGAAGTTAAACCCGTGGAAGAACCGAAGAAGCCAGCTAATGAGATTGTTACAAGCGCGGACGCGGTTCTGGCGACTAGCGCGAAGGTTCGGAGTTCTTCGTTGAAGGCTAGCAAGCCTACTGGGTTCGTGCCTCCGACGCCGCCGAATAAGAAGCGCCTAGGTCGTATGTCACCAGGGCCTGAGCAGCTGACTTTGAAGAAGCATCAGACCATAATAGTGCCAACCTGTTCCGGGCCAGACCCGCCAAGCGTCCAGTGGGTGAATGACTTGTTGTCGTGGTTATATAACGACCTTGTTATTGTGAACGATTTAGTGCAGCAATGGATAGTGTCTATGAATGAGTTCTCTAAGAAGTCCGTCGAGGAGGTAAGGGACTTTGTTTGTTCTATTTTTGTCTATGGTACGGTGATGCTGTTTTGTTTTGTTGTGATGTGCAAATGTTTAATTAAAGATTGATTTCGTTACTTTTAAGTGTGACTAGCTGTAGGTACTTCGCGTATGATTTAAAACATAGATCATGGAGTAAGTTAAGAACATCCGATGATTTAGAAAATTCAGTTTAAAGTTGGATTTTCCTGTTTTTTTTCTAAAATCTAGCTATGTTAATATTATTACTTGCCTTGTGATCGCGATATAGACGAATTTTGTAAATATTGACTACTGTGTCCGATATTTTGTGGAACTAACAGACGTCAATTTTATTTATAAAATACATGCAGATAGACAAATGCCTTTCAGAAGTTTCGAAATAGTTTTACCTGTGCCATTGTTCACGAATTACTCATTTATTTAAAAATATCTTTTCTATTAGATATGCATTGCGGATTCTTTCGCGTTTATTATACAAGCTTTCTTCTTAAAACTATAAACGAGACCAAAACATTCTTTCAAAAATATGAGGATTAACAGTGATTGGGATTAGACAATATTTTTTTCAACACACTTGCTCATAAAGGGGTTCTTATTTATGCAAAAACAGTTGAATAATGACACGTTTTATTCACTAGTGAGTTATAAATTGTTTTTTTAAATTGCTTTCATTTTAAAAAAGTTTCGATACCAAAAAAAATTTGTCCATACATTTTAAAAACAAACTTCAACTATGTTTCCTTACTTTTGGTAGGTCTATGGTCGATTCCATTTATTCATTCATTCGATTTTTTTTAATAAGTAAGTATATTCTTTTAGTCTTTGGCCGATCACCATTGTTGTGTTGGATGCGCGCGAATAGAAAAACTGTTTATTTATTAGCGACGGCTCGGGCCTCAATAGCGCCTCGGAAGTAATCACCAACTTACCTCGCTTGTACCATAAATAACTATTTTTGTTTTAAACTTGTCAATAACTGATACTAATCTGGTCCATCTGGATCAAAAAATGATATTGAAGATGCATTAATTCACAAGTTGCTGAAAATCTGTAAAATTGTTCAAAACATTTATTTATTTTTAATTAAGTATATAAATAAAAAATTAAAACTCCCGATCAATCCCCTTTGAGGATTTTTTTATACCAGATCAAATGTGAAAATGAAGAAATACGAGTTTTTCGCGATTGTTTTATTTTGAAAATTTCACCTTCGAATTTTTATATTGACCGGTCTATAGGTACGCTTGGCCTAAACTTTACTAAGAATGAATGAATATTTTTTTTATTTACTTTTTAGAGCGTTATCAGGTTATTTTTATCAGTATTTACGTTTTATTTTCAACTTATTTGTTAGTTTTGATTAACAAAACCATATATTTTACATATTCACCATCCGTAAAAGTTATACAATTTCACAAGACTGTTCAATATCAACATGTCAAGCTAATCTGATCCTTATCTCGTTAACGTTTGAGTTCACTTTCAAATATCAATGTCATTGTTATTTCCTCTTCTCAACATGCAATAGAGATTGTCAATCTAAATTATGTCTTATTTGCTTAATGATAGAGGTTAGTTTTGAATGTAGAGTTAATAGGTCAGAAAGTCAATATGGCGGCCAGATTTACAACAAGATGTTGTGTTACTGTTTTAAATTAAATTAATTCGTTTATTTACGTTAATTTAAGAGGAATGGATTAAAAAGGTCTTGATAAGTGTTTAAATTTAGGTTTTATTTGTAAAAGCAGTTAGCAATTGGATTTTTTTTGTATTTTTCTCAACTAAAAATTTCAGTACGACTGAATCAAATTCTATACCTACCTACGTACTTACCTGCTTAATTAATTATATTTCGTTGTGTTGGTTAGAGTCAGGATAAGATTTGTGTAAGAAAAGATGAAGAAAATTTTAGAAAAACCTCGGAAAAATCCTGTGTGAAACTATCCTGAGTGAAAAAATAATTTTGAATTTTTTTGAGAAAATGCATTTTTTACTCACAAGTTGTAGATTTTCCGACATTACCACTAATTTGAATCTTTTGTGTGTATTGCGAATTGCGATACCCTTTTTTTAACCCCCGAAGCAAAAAGAGGGGTGTTATAAGTTTAACGTGTCTGTTTGTGTGTGTATCTGTCTGTCTGTGGCATCTTAGCTCCCGAACGGATGAACCGATTTCAATTAAGTTTTTTTGTATTAAAGGGGACTTACGTGCGAGTGTTCTTAGACATGTTTGATGAAAATCGGTTGACCCGTTTAAAAGTTATGGGGGTTTGAAAGTAATTGTGTTGGGGGTTTTCTAAATTTTTAATTTAATGTTATTATCTACATTTGAGCTCGCTTTTTACGGTAAGCAAAAATTTTAGCCATATGAGGCACTTTTTAGGCTCACATCTAGCGACATGTAACGACTGCCTAAGTGCCTATATTTAGGTACTCAGTTACTTTTACACCCAATCTACGCGAGTAAACCCCCAGGAAGTTGATAGTATAAATCTGAAATAGTTCTGAAATTTCGACCTGAATCCACAGGTCATTGACCTGCACACATTTGCATCAGTTTATAGTTTATGGTCTCCGCATACGACTGCAGTGGCCTAATTTCTGATTTTATTTTTAACTTTCATAGTTCGGAGAAAAATTTAATAGTTTTTGAAGAACGTCTAAATTTTGTATAGTTCGTAGAAAAGTCGAAAGTTTTTGACGATGATGATTAAAACTTTTAGGGCCTATTTCACCATCTTCAAGTAATATTCCGAGTAGCAACTCACATGTTTTGTCTTTGTCACTTGATATAAAGTAAGAAAGAGACAAAACTAACTTGGTGAGTAACTTAAAGGTCGTGAATTAGGCTCGTAAAGTTTGAAGAAAACTTATTTTTTCACCCCCGACGCAAAAAGAGGGGTGTTATAAGTTTGGCGTGTCTGTGTGCGTGTGTGTGTGTATCTGTCTGTCTGTGGCATCATAGCTCCCGAAGGATGAATGAAAAAAGGCGTGTGTATTTGACAAGAATTTCCATTAAAAACCACTCAGACGGACATTAGTTTAATCTCTCATTTATTGAATTCGGTTAATGATTATTTTAAAACGTATGTCATTGACATTTCAATTCCAATCGTAATTTTAATGACTTTGACATTGACAGCTCAGATCGTGTTTTGAATTCAGAATGCTTTTGACATTCGAACTCTCAGGGTTGTCTGTATGTGACCCACAGATTGTGGGTGTGTTCAAACCAAACAAGACTCTAAAGTCTAAGTTGGATAGTCTAAATTTCTATTGCTATTATAAGTACATACTTTTCATTCTGTCAAATCTGACAGATAAACAATAGATAGAAAGTTAGACCATTTAACTTACGGCTGATTTTTCCATCGCCAGACATACATGTAACTTTTATACGAGGAATAAAATTTTCATTTGAGAGCTTTAGTATAAAATTTAAAAAACCCCCAACACAATTACTTTCATACCCCTATAACTTTTAAACGGGCTAACCGATTTTCATGAAACTTGTCTAAGAACACTCGCACGTAAGTCCCCTTTAATACAAAAAAAAGGTAGCACTCCGGGAGTGCCGGCAGAAGTGAAAACTTCAATATTAACGTTGTATTTAATTATAAGTATAAAAGTACTATCATTTATGAGGTAGAATACAATGTTTATTTATTGCGCTATCGTACACAAACAGGCACGGTAGAAAGAGTGGGAGATACTAGTTCCTCTCCCTTCCCCTCGATCTTACGCTTTTTCGATCAGCATCACGTGACCCTGACGCGAGTTTGAAAGTTTTTACCCATACAAAAAAAAGTGCTCAGCGCCGCTAAAGAAGTTTTCACTTCAAAAACTAAATTGAAATCGGTTCATCCGTTCGGGAGCTATGATGCCACAGACAGACAGATACACATACACACACACACACGCACACAGACACGTCAAACTAATAACACCCCTCTTTTTGCGTCGGGGGTTAAAAATAAATAACCGTCAAAATTTCAAAATTATGTATTCTATACTAATATTATAAAGAGGAAAGATTTGTTTGTTTGTTTGTTTGTTTGTAATGAATAGGCTCCGAAACTACTGGACCGATTTCAAAAATTCTTTCACTAATGGAAAGCTATTTTATCAGTGCGTGACATAGGCTATATTTTATCCCCGTAATCCCACGGGAACGGGAACTACGCGGGTGAAACCGCGGGGAGCTACTAGTATTATATAAAATTCAGCCATTAGACTAGCAGACTGCCATCTACGTGTACACATAGGTCTCTACATGTGACCCTTACAAAAATGTGTTGCCAGATGCGACCCTTTTAGCCTGATTGTCGGGTAATAAAATATAATTCGAGTGACAATTATGTCATGTCTAAGGGCGTGACTCACGGCCTCACTGGCTTATTGGCAACGATTTCATTGTCAGGGTTGACGCGTTATATTTTAAGTAAATATTGATCTATTTTTTGTTGTGATAACAGATATTTTGATTTATTTAAAAAAAAACGTATGGCACTCGGGGATTGCCGCGGTAAAGCTATTGCACAGCAATTTTATCAACTAATTGCTTTTTTTTTGTATTGCAATCCTAACCTTAGAAATTTTGATGTCGTACTTGGGACTTCATACAATAAAAACTTTGTCTACATTTCTATAATTTTTTTTGGAAAATTTACAAAAAAAAAAATTAGGATAAAAAAATAATAAAAACGTGAGGTTTTTTTGAAGTGAAAACTTCTTTAGCGGCGCTGAGCACTTTTTTTTGTATGGGTAAAAACTTTCAAACTCGCGTCAGGGTCACGTGATGCTGATCGAAAAAGCGTAAGATCTAAATGATAGTACTTTTATACTTATAATTAAACACAACGTTAATATTGAAGTTTTCACTTCTGCCGGCACTCCCGGAGTGCTACCTTTTTTTCGTTACGGAATTTCTGTATTCGGTCCCCGCGCTCAAGGCCCTCGATAGAAGCTATGCAATAGCTTAAAAAATTTTGGGACAAAATGTATCCTGTGTGCTATTTTATTAAACTCGCTGTACCCCTGACTTTGTTCACGTGGTATTAGGCATGTTATATGACTTGTCAAGGTTGTTAACAAGTTAGGCCTTAATTAGCAAAGTTAATATATCTCGATAATAATTAAGTAATTTGGATTGTAATGAATTAATAATAAATTATGATTGTATCAATAAAACCTACTTGAATTTAGATTTTATCAGACACTATATTCATTCAAAAGACAAAGACCAAAATAATAACAAATATTTACCTCTAAGCGGAAACGAATCTGTTACTCAATTGAGTAAGATATCATTCATTATTGAAAAAAATGGTTAACAATTAATATTATTTCTGTCTTATTTAAAGACGTATTATGGCATCCCTATTTTTATTTTTAAACATTTATATTTCGAATGTTCAAGACAGCCAGTCAGACACAAGATGATGTCATCAGTGACGTCAGAACGCGTCATATTTTTAAATACTCTCGCATGGTTTGTGGAACGTGTTTGTATTTTAAAGTTTAATGATGAATAGAGGTATAGAGTGTTCAAATTCTATGGAATTTTTAATGAAAAACGTAAGCAAGCTGAATAAAATATTGTTATTTTTTGTTTTGGACCAAAAATATAAACGTGCTTACTTGTTTTAAAAGAGGATTTTAGTTATTTAAATTATTTAGTTAGCAAATAACACTACATTATTAAATGAAAAGTTTGTGGGATGTGCCTTGCAACACTTTTTTGTGTGTGTGAATGAGTGTGTGCGTAGTTTCTGATACCCTAGATACAAGTTACGAATTTAGTTAGGGGTCAGTTACTATAATGAGATGATATAGTGAATGGTTATGTTATATTAACCAATTATTTACTTTTAAACACAATAAATGAGAGTAAATAAACTGAAATTAATAACATTGTAATGATCACACTTGTGCACACTGTTCACCCTTGCTTGTATTTACTTTGTACCTTAATTTGTTGACCTCTATCGTCAAATATATTCATTGCTTGTTTATATTATTATTCATCCCGTGTTACTTAACTTATTATTTAAATGTAATTATTATTGCCTGCTTAAATTGTTTTAATGTAGTAACAAAATTAATGTTAGGCAAGTCCTAATACATATGGGGAATGTTATGAAACTAGGCTAACGTGACTTTTTGAACACTGCCTTTTGCCCGCGACATATAAAACCTTTTAACTTTTCAATTGCGAATTAATATTATTCGACACACTTGATCATAAAGGGGCTCTTATTTGTGCAAAAACAGTTCAATAATGACACGTTTTATTCACTAGTGAGTTAAAGACTGTTTTTTTAAATTGCTTTGATTTAAAAAAAGTTTCGATACCAAAAAAAAATGTGTCCATACATTTTAAAAACAAATTTCAACTATGTTGCCTTACTTTTAGTAGGTCTATGGTCGATTCCATTTATTCATTCATTCGATTTTTTTTAATAAAGTATATTCTTTTAGTCTTTGGCCGATCACCATTGTTGTGTTGGATGCGCGCGAATAGAAAAACTGTTTATTTATTAGCGAAAAATTATATTTCATTATGAATTTCTTCGCAAATGTGTTGAAAAACGTTGTATGGTACACGCGTGTATTGATGATTACTATCCTCGGCTATCTTCAGACCCTCGCCTGACGGCTCGGGCCTCAATAGCGCCTCGGAAGTAATCACCAACTTACCTCGCTTGTACCATAAATAACTATTAACGATTGTCTGTACTTTGGTTCTGTAGTCCTACCTATGGCACGTCTATTAGTAATTGAATTGCAATAACTATGCTATAGGTGCTGTAATTTTTCCGTAAAATGTAGGTAGGTACCACAAAACTGTATAAATTGTGGAATTATAATAGACTAGCAACCGCCTCGCGGTTTCACTTGCGTAGTTCCCATTCCCGTGGGAATACAGGGATAAAATATAGCCTAGTAGTTTCGGAGCCCATTCGTTACAAACAAACAAATCTTTCCCCTTTATAATATTAGTGTAGAAGGGTTTTATTTCGTTTTTCCGGTTCGTATCAACTGTGTTTTTCTCTCACTATAAAACGTGAATCATGATAATATTATGTAGAAAATATGTTCTTTAATCATCCTCGATAAATGTATTATCTCATTGTACAAGACTTGTCAATTCGGATTAGTTCCGAGTCAGAGGTTATTGCGGTCGAACAAACAAACTCTGCGTCTTTATCATATGTAGGTATTAGTTATAGAGAATGGACTCGTTATACCTAATTAAAGTATTAAAACCTCTCTTTTTACGCTAGAGCTTAAAATATAAATGTCAAATAACCTTATAAGAACAAAAAAAAATGCTGACTAAAAAAACCAACCACAAAAATGAGAAAAATTGGTCGGAAAAAGTAGGTAAATTTTTGATCAGTAATAATTAAAGGATTTTTGGAATAAACTACTTTAACGCAACTTTATTTTTATGAAAACAGGATAAAAATATTGAGTCACAATCTTTTCTGTGCCGGTGACAGCGTCGCTGTAATCGCATCTTTTGGTTGTCAGTTTATTGAAAATGTATCCAAATGACATTAGAGTCACAATGACAATAGGAGCTTCCAATTTTGGCAGCCGGCACTGAAAAGATTGTGACTCTCTATAGGATTTATGACAAAAAAAACTGCCTGTATCTGCCAGTATTTAAAATAACATTAAATTAAAAATTTAAAAAACCCACAACACAATTACTTTCAAACCCCCATAACTTTTAAACGGGTCAACCGATTTTCATCAAACATGTCTAAGAACACTCGCACGTAAGTCCCCTTTAATATACAAAACAAAACTAAATTGAAATCGGTTCATCCGTTCGGGAGCTATGATGCCACAGACAGACACGTCAAACTTATAACACCCCTCTTTTTGCGTCGGGGGTTAAAAAGAGTTCGAAGCAAAGAGTATATAATATATAATTATCTACGGTAATTCCGAATATTAGTTCCGTCCGTGTTATTCGCGTGTTTACGCACTGTATAAATAGCGTTATGGTTATATACATAGCTGTTACGTACCGTTACTTGGTTAGTTTTAGATTTATTTTTAACGTATTTATTGTTTTCGTAGATCGAAAGTAGGTACACAAATAAATAAATACAAAATAATTATTTAAAAAAAATTAACTCGTGTTAGCTCTTCTCCTATTAGGTCGTAGCGTAATGTTATGTTATATAGCCCAGATGTGTCCCGCGTAGTTCCCGATCCCGTGGGAATTTCAGGATAAAACATGTCCTTCCCCGGACCATAAGCTACCCCTGTATCAAATTTCAAGTCAATCGGTTGAGTAGTTTAGTCGTGAAAAGGTAACAGACAGACAGACTAATAGACAGTTACTTTCGCATTTATAAATTAGTAAGGATAAGGATATAGCCTTCCTCGATAAATGGGCTATCTAACACGGAAAGATTTTTCAAATCGGACCACTAGTTCCTGAGATTAGCGCGTACAAACAAACAAACAATCTCTTCTGCTTTATAATATCTACTAATATTATAAATGCGAAAGTAACTCTGTCTGTTACCTTTTCACGGCTAAACTACTGAACCGATTGACTTGAAATTTGGTACAGGGGTAGCTTATGGTCCGGGAAAGAACATATGATACTTTTTATCCCGAAATTCCTACGGGAACGGGAACTACGCGGGTGAAACCGCGGGGCGCTGCTAATATGTAATAGAACAGCTATACACTAGATATAGCTAATTAGCTACAGATATCTAAGTTAATATGAGAATATATCTATGTTACCAACCCAACCACTATCATCCCAAAGAAATCCCGTTACTATTTCAACAATAAAACAATAAATTCTTACGACAATGGGGGGTTAGACACGCTAAAGGGAAGGGGGGGGAGTCTTTATAGATTTTGGCCAGTTTCCAACATATTAGGTTGTGTGCCAAAATAATTTTAGAGGTTATTGGCAGCACAAAACGTAGCGTAGTTTGACATACCAATTCTATCACTGTCATTTTAAATTTCGATTTTAGGTGCTAAGCAATTGACTTACAAATAATTCATTAATAGTATCCTACTGTTAAAGTACTCGTAGGACTGACGCCCTCGATGGCAGAGTGGACACCATGCCGTATTGCCATCCGTAAGGTTGCTTCGATTCCCGTGCGGGGTGAATATTTGTGTGAACCACAAATGTTTGTCTCAGTTTGGGTGTGTGTGTGTGTGTGTGCCTAGTTTCTTTCTGACACCCTAGATACAAGTTTCGAACTTAGTGGTCAGTTACTGTAATGAGATGATGATTATGTTATGCTATACGTAATTATACTGTAATCTTATTGTTTTAGCCGTAGTTATTGGTTATCGTACTAACATCATCGACAGGTAGGAGCCCTCAAAAAGCTAAATAATTGAAAAAGAAATGTACTTATTACCTATAATTTAGATAACAAAGCATGCTACATGACGTCATCCCAAATCCAAAATGGCACCCACCTCAAAATGGCCGATTAAAGTCAAAGCATTTGTAACAATTAAAGCGTTTTGAACCATTATATTTTCATTACCATCCATAAAACGGTTCTAAAATAACATCTACTAACACTGAACACGGGAACGGGTACGCGGGGCGCTGCTAGTTGATTTATAAACCCGGTAACTATAGTGCTAATTAGGAGTATTTAATTACTTGTACGAACCTTGAAACATCGCTTGATAACCCATGACTAACATAACATTGATAACGTGTGAATAAAACTCGGCCTTGAATATAATGCCTTAAGTATTGTTCAGTCTTATTGTATTGCTAATTAGCATAATTTGGTCTTCAATTTGAAAACAACACGGTTTTTCATACAGTTTCTAATGGTTAGGTTACAAAAAATACTGTAATTCGTAAATAATTACATCATCGTATATACTTATCACTCTATAACATAATCAATCATTCACAACATCATCTCATAGTAACTGACCCCTAAGTTCGTGGCTTGTATCTAGGGTATCAGAAACTACGCACACACTCATTCACACACACACACCCAGACCATCATCTTTCTATACTAACAGATCCTAACTAAGTACATTGTCTGTTTCTAGAGTTTAAAGAACTATGGACACACACAACTATTTATCGACCTCGTATACAGAAAATAAATATTTTTTCTTTCTGTTAACACTGAATCTACCACCGATTCGGAAATGACGTCACGAGAAATATCGGAAAAAATGCGTCCTGTTTGTTTTCTTTTTATCTTTAAGGGAAGGTTCATATCTGACGGAACATGCATAGCGTATAATCAACCGATTATACGTTAGTGCGTTGAGTGTGAACGGTCAAGTGTTTTTCTATACATTTGTCTGTTCTGGCGTTACGCGACCGATAATACGCGACGCATGTTCCGTCAGATATGAACCTTCCCTTACTAGCAGATCTCCGCGGTTTCATCTACGTTGTTCCCGTTCCCGTGGGAATACGGGGATAAGATATAGCCTATGTCTCGCACTGATAAATTAGCTTTCCATTAGACGACCTCGATGGCAGAATGGTCACCATGCCGGATTGCCATCCGTAAGGTTCCGGGTTAGATTCCCGTGCTGGGTGAATATTTGTGTGAACCACAAAATATCTTTGTCTCGGTCTGGGTGGGTGTGAATGAGTGTGTGCGTAGTTTCTGATACCCTAGATACAAGTTACGGACTTAGTTAGGGGTCAGTTACTGTAATGAGATGATGGAGTGAATGATTATTATTATTGGTAAAATAATTTTTGAAATATGTTCAGTAGTTTCGGAGCCTATTCGTTACAAAATAAATTTAAAATTTAAAAAACCCCCAACACAATTACTTTCAAGCCCCCATAACTTTTAAACGGGTCAACCGATTTTCATCAAACATGTCTAAGAACACTCGCATGTAAGTCCCCTTTAATACAAAAAAAAAACTAAATTAAAATCGGTTCATCCGTTCGGGAGCTATGATGCCACAGACAGACAGATACACACACACAGACACGTCAAACTTATAACACCCCTCTTTTTGCGTCGGGGGTTACAAACAAATCTTTCCTCTTTATAATATTAGTAGGATAGTGAGGATTAATTATAATAATAGAGTCTGTTTATTTCACGTGTTTTTCACAACCATTTGTTTATTCTTGGCATCATTCGTGAACTTCTTTGACTGATATTATTTTTAAACTATTTATTCATGGAAGACTATTTTTTAGTACAGAATATGAATAATTGCATAGTATCTTTATCTGGCATTACTCATCATTAGTCTGACATCAAATCTTTCGCGTATTAATATTTTTTCTTGTAATTTATATTGTAACTAGCTATGCCCCGCGGTTACACTCGCGTAGTTCCCGTTCCCGTGGGAATTTCGGGATAAAAAGTATCCTATGTTCTTTCCCGGACCATAAGCTACCCCTGTACCAAATTTCAAGTCAATCGGTTCATTTGCTTAGCCGTGAAAAGGTAACAGACAGACAGACAGAGTTACTTTCGCATTTATAATATTAGTTAGGATCTACGAGTATAAGTAGTTCATATCATAATCCTACTATCATCAGTTCATAGTATAAAACAAAGTCGCTCTCTCTGTCCCTATGTCCTTATGTTTGCTTAGATCTTTAAAACTACGCAACGGATTTTGACGCGGATTGTTTTAATAGATAAAGTGATTCAGTGGGAAGGTTTTTAGCATAATTTTATCCCCATATTCCTACGGGAACGGGAACTACGCGGGTGAAACCGCGGAGCACCGCTAGTTAGTAGGATATATGGAAATTAACAAGCAACACTTAACTTAGGAATCGAACCCGCTACATAATGTTTAACGTAGGTCGATATGCCGTAAGACCACCGATGCATAAATAACGATGTAGTCGTTATAATTTATATCATAATGTGCGGTAATGAGTATGTATACTGACCTTGTCTGTAATATGATCGATTATAATGTATCGATTCGACTCGAGTTGTTCTTGAAGCGAATATTCCTAAGCTTTTTAACTCCTATGTACAGTCACGGAATGAAAAGGTTCGTCACCTTAGAGTCGGTTTTCTCTTGCACTAGTATTGCAAGAAACAATTATGCCAACATACAAGTGTAAGAAACAGTGATGCTAACATTTAAATAAATAGAATGACGTTTGCTATCGAATAAGGTTTTGCTTGATTTTTCTATCCTTTTTTTAAACACTGCCTTGTGCGCGCGGCATATAAAAACTTCTTTGATATTTTGCAATGATGACATTGACCGATTGACAATAGTTTTAACAGAAATAATAATGGCAGGTTGAACCAACAAGAAGGTTTTAGTTTATCAAAAATCTTGTTGACAAGACTTTTATCCTGTCAAACAACACTGATCTGAATAATTTTGAACTTTATTATCGAGCAGTTGAACATTATTTTCCCTAACCTAACTATTTACCATAGTTTCAAAAGGTAATACCTATGTTTTCGCGACACATTATACGAATTAATTTGAAAATTGACGAACCTTTTCATTCCGAGACTGTATTTACTACTCAATCAATCAATCAATTTATTTAATTCTTCAAATGTAGTTACAAATTATTTGACGTGGTCATCGAGACATTACTTCCCGTGGTAGTTACAATAAACTGTGTTACGGTGAAGTAAGGCCTCTCAAACCACGCTCACAAAAATATATAACTAACATAAGAATTTGTATACCTTATTAACTAACATATATATTTATATACTTAAATTTACAAGTTTAACTCGTATAATAGGTATTTTTATATGTATCCTGAGGGCCTACTTCACCATCTTCAAGTAACGTTCCGAGTACTCACAAGTTTTGTCTTTGTCACTTGATATAAAGTTAGAAAGAGACAAAACGACTGTCGAACATGTTAGTACAACAACCGGGACCGACGGCTTTACGTGCCCTCCGAAGCACGGAAACGCTCATGAAATTAAAAGTCATTTTTAGTAATGACCCATCACAGTCATGACGGTGCCAGACGTTGCTTGACCGCACGGATCACAAGTGATTCGTGGGTAGCACTGGGCCATGAGCGCATGTAAAATGAAGTAATCACTTAACATTATTATTATTCAAAGATGCAACTTTAAACAATCATTACTTAGTATTTACAAACAAAATGTGTCTCTTATTTACTTATTGTATTTATCTATTTACTCGTACTTATTTATATTATTTACTTAATATCAACTTTATGTGCTCAACGTGTAGCAATTATGTGCAAATATTTGTTTAGTAAAGTGTTAATCTGTCTGTGTACTTAAGTATTTATAAGAATGGCTGACTGACTGATCAATATGTTGATTTTTAACCCCCGACGCAAAAAGAGGGGTGTTTATCTCCCGAACGGATGAACCGATTTCAATTTAGTTTTTTTTTTGTATTAAAGGGGACTTACGTGCGAGTGTTCTTAGACATGTTTGATGAAAATCGGTTGACCCGTTTAAAAGTTATGAGGGTTTGAAAGTAATTGTGTTGGGGGTTTTTTATTTTTTTTATTTAATGTTATTATACGAGTATATACTTAGTATGTACCTACCTATGTTACTGCATAAATTGTATGCAGTAAACTGCTAAAAAGAGTATAATAATATAATTTAAGTGCTTATAAAAAATATTTTACCTGAAAAGCGTAATTTTAAATGTTCCATATTTATAACTAAACTTACCAAACTTAGCTCGCTGTCTGCAACCGGCAAAAAATCTAATATCCTTTCTTTCAATATTGAATAATAGCTTCCATTGTTTGTCTCGGTCTGGGTGTGTGTGTGAATGAGTGTGTGCGTAGTTTCTGATACCCTAGATACAAGTTACGAACTTAGTTAGGAGTCAGTTACTGTAATGAGAATGATTATGTATTACCTTAGACTTTCTTTCACTGTATAATATATTCTATTGCCATCCACTTAAGTCTCCATTTCCCCTGTTCCAGCAAGGTATTGGCGTGGAGCTGGTTCGCGCGCTCGACTGCAACCCGCCCAGCGTCACCAACATCTTCTGTGAGTGCGATTCCAAGGATGATGTTGTGAGTATCCATTTTTATTGTATTTTTGTGTTTTAAAAACAGATAATAAACTATAGTACGATAATTAGGGCCTTAAAAGCGTATAGATTACATATTGATATCTTTGATTTACACGAACACTACACATTGAAATAAAACACTGAAACTCCGTGATCACAGGAGACAGTCTTTTGTGATCACGGGTTCTGTAAAGAATCCGAAACGTCAGAAAATGTAAAACAAAATACAACCACGACAAAAATCCGTTTAAGGGTGACAAATCTACATCGAGCTGTGCTGCGCTGGGTCGAGCTGTGCTATGTTTGGTTAACTCGCTCGCCATATATTTGAATGAGGATACAATCAAAGCATGCTGTGCTGCGCTGGGTGAAGCTGCGCTCTGTCTGGAGTAAAAATTACCTAGCTTCAGAAACATAGCCCAGCTCAACCCAGTACAGCGCAGCACAGCTCGATGTAGATTTGTCACCCTAAGTGTTTTATTTCAACGTATAGATTACATTTTAAAACCGATCATGTTTTTCTTCATCGTAAAAGCGTCTCATAAACGTCATTATTCTCATCATCATCAGCTCATATAATGTCCCCACCGAGGGGCTCGAGCCTACCCTGAATTAGGGTGATTAGGCCTAAGTCAACCACTGGCCAAGTGCGGGTTGGTCGACTTCACACACAACCTTAGTACCGTGCATATGTATTCGAAAATTGAAAACACATTGGTACGTGGCGGAATTCGAACCAGGCACCTTCCGATCGGAAGTCAAAGGCCTTAAAACAGCTTTTTAGACGATACTTTTTTTTTAACGCGGTGAAAATGCATAGATCTGCATACCACCGTGAGCCGCTATTGGGAGGACCACGGGGCATGTAGGGCTCTCCCAGCCAGAAGGGCTGGGCCTACCCACTAACAAGACAGCGACTTCCGTCCGCGTTACATTGGGGTGCCGTAGGATCCCGAGATATTAGACGATACTAAAAACATAAAAGCTATTTCAAAGCTGAAGCAATTTTTATTCCACTAAAGTGATAACGATGGCCTGTCGTCTGCCTCAAAAGTTTAAACATTGAAATAGCTCAAAAAAATAATATCAAAAGAAACTTAGGGGACACCCGGATTTGAACCGGGGGCCTATCGATCTGCAGTCGATTGCTCTGCCACTGAGCTATATCCCCTTACAATAAACTATTCAAATTTATATATCATATTCTAAACAAAAGAAATCAACGTAGGCGGCTGATATGGAGACGACCTTTTGAAATATGAACGTTAATACGCTGGTAATAGAACAAAAAATAGATTGATAACAAAATGTAGGTTGGTTTTGTTGAACTTTGACTTTTTTCGTAAATTGTTGTGTCTGTTTTAGAAGTTAAATAGTGATTAGTTTTAAAATGTTATCTATACTTCTATACTAATATTATAAAGAAGTAAAGTTTGTGTGTTTGTTAAATTGTAAGGGGTAATCTCAGGATCTACTGAACCGATTTCAAAAATTCTTTCACTAATGGCAAGCTATATTGTCAGCGAGTGACATAGGCTATAGTTTATCCCTGTATTCCCACGGGAATGGGAACAACGTGAGTGAAACCGCGGGGTGCTGTATAATAATATAAATGAAAATGTCAGAATAAATTGTGGTCATTATATTGGAGTTACAAATATGTACTTACGAGTATTAAGATTATTTGCTTCATTTTTAAACCTTTAATTTATATTTAATCGTACAGTACAATCCACGGTTAAAATTAGACTGGCATATTATACATAAGGCCTATTTCACGACCTTCAAGTAAAATTACTCACCAAGTAAAGTTTTTGTGAAAGTGGTGAAATAGGCCCTTAGTGAACTAACTATGCGCCGCAGTAAAATTTTATTGACAGAGGGATAGTTTGCAGAAAGCGACATTGCTTAATAGGCCAACTCCAGTCAGACTTTTTAAAGGATCGATAATTCAGCCGTTTTTGCTCTAATTCTATATATATCTATCTATTCTATATATTATATCTGCCATATCGGTGGCCGAGTTCTGGTCCTCAAAAATATGAGTCGACACGCAAAGAAGAAGCTCTAATTCTTGTAATTATAACCGACTCTTTGGAGGACGTATCCGGTGACGGATTAAGACTTCATGATGCCCTAAGCAATCCAAGCCTTCGGGCCCCCCAGGGCTGTAGCTACAGTGCAATTTGACGACGAAAAAAAAGGTCAGCTAACACTGAGCTCGCTATGTTCAACAAGGTAGGGCATTTGTCATCTCAAGCATAGCTACGGCCCTGGAGCCCTCTATCCTTACCTATGTGTTCTAGTGCCCCCCCAGACGTGGTGCCCTAGGCAATTACTTAATTTGATCAAGGGTTGTAATTATGCTATTGTATTAATACGTTGTAATCAGCATTATCAGTGTCCTGGGCCTGGGTCCTAGGTTTTTAATATAAAATGTACTCGCTGAAGGACGCCCCTTCCCAAAACCGCTATTGATGATAAATGAGATAATTATATTAATATTATTGTCTGTCTGTTTGTCCAGACGATCACATGCGACTGCGACGCGACGCCAGCGTTCCAGGTGAAGGCATTCAGCCAGCGAGGGGAGAAGGTGGAGGTGTCCCATTACAGGGTCAATGTTAACAAGTGAGTATTACACGTAGCTCATCATCATCAGCTCATATAATGTCCCCACCGAGGGGCTCTCCCTGCCCTGAATTAGGGTGATTCGGCCTTAGTCACCCACAGGCCGAGTGCGGTTTGGTCATGGAGCACACAACTTTAGAATGTATACCATATATACTCGTATAACCCAGATGTGTGCAGGTTTCCTCACGATTCACCGTACGAGCGTCGAAATTAACGTACTTATGAATTCGTAAATTGAAAACACATTGGCACGTGGCGGGACTGGCGGGGTTCGAACCAGGCACCTTCCGATCGGAAGTCAACGGCCTTAACCCCTGCGCCACCGACGCTCATATACTAGGAATTAGGCATTTTCTTCATCGTTCCCTGGTGTTTTGATCACATAACAGAACTCGTGCTAAAATCTCCTTTTACAATCTGTCTCCATCGATATCGATGCGAAGTAACTCCTTAGGCGGGCAGTGACAGCTATAGAGTCACTAAGTTTTCTGTGCTAGCGACCAAAATTGGAAGCTCCTATTGTCATGTTGACTATAACGTCATTTGGATACATTTTGATTACACTGACAATCATCTGACAACCAAAAGATGCGATTACAGCGACGCTGTCAACGGAACAGAAAACTTGGTGACTCAATACTTTGGTTAATAACATTAACATCAGATTGAAAGAAAGTTTGGTCTACCTGTGTGTGCGTAGTTTCTGATAGCCTAGAACAAGTTACGAACTTAGTTAGGGGTCAGATACTGTAATGAGATGATGGAGTGAATGATTATGTTATGTTACCTAGTTGTTAAAGAAAAAAGAAAGACGAAAAGAAAAAGTATTTATTTTAACACACGCAAACATAAAGAAAATCACATAAAACAACAGATAAAACATAGTCAAGAACACATATAAATGAACTGAAACAATACATAGATACAATATACATAATAGGAAAGTAAGAGCAGACTAAAACAATAGTTTCTAAAATAAGATAGAATAAGAAGTTTCTAAACCCAAATGTTACTTTCCAGATTCCGAGCCAGGCTAAACGTGGTATGTGTGACAGACAAGTTGACCGGCGAGTTGAAATGTGACGGGTGGCCCGAGGTGAAGGTAGCACTTGCTCCCGTCGGCGCGCTGCGGCCAAACTCCTCGGAAAATAACCTGCAGCAACTTGTTAAGTAAGTGAAGTGGTGCTTCAGAAATACAGAAAGTAATGTATGATTTATGTTATGAAGCTGAAAAGTTAGGTTTGGTTAAATGAGCTACTGGATAATGGATAAAAACAGAATTATCGGTGGCCGAGTTAGTCCTCAAAAATATGAGTCGACACGCAAAGAAGAAGAAGAACAGAATTATGTTAAGAGTTGTTTGTTTCAATAAGCTTATCTTAGGAACTACTGGGTGGAATGGTCGAGGGCTATAAAACATCACGTTACGACCAACAGGAGGACTAAATGAAGGCGGATTAATCTGTGAAGCGCAGCTAGTTTTTGATCAGTTAACATGGTTTTAAGGTTATTTGTGAAAATTTTGCCTATTTCACTCTCGTTAATTACAATGGTCTGATATGGGACGTATTTGTCGCAGCGCATACAATAGCCTTTTTTCGATAAATGGAACAACACACTATTAAACAACTATCTAACACTGAAATAATTATTAAAATCGGACCAGTAGTTCTTCAGAGGCTAACGCATTCAACCGTAATTTTTTTTTCTTCTTCTACGTCATTCTCATTGTATTATTATTTAAGGAAGGAAGGGAGGCCTTTGCCCAGCATTGGGACACAATAGGCTGATATATATATTTTTTATACTTACTTTATATCTTATATTTCATTTTCAAGCAATTTTCGACCTTATTTCCAGTGACATAGTAGTGAGCGCGCTCCGCAACACGCACCTCCAGTTCAACCTGTCGATGTACCCGACCTGCCCGCGCCTGCGCAGATACGTCGACACCGCACCGCGACTGCCGCTACATTATGATGCTATGGTGAGATCTACTTATTTATTCCTCTTCTTCTTCGTGTCGATGGACAAGACATAAATTATGGGGCCCCAGTGAGAGGCTTCAATGGGCTGGCAGGACATGAGGTCCTCGAGAGTGCAGGAATGCGGACAGGCGACACTCCAGTAAATGGGACATAGTTTGTGTAGGTGCGCCACATGAGCAATGAGCATTTTATTATTATAGGAATAGTTAATGTGATAGAACATACTTAATATGAATAAAGAACAATACCAAGACATAAAATAGGATGATTTTTTTAAGTGGGCGTCCAAAAAATCCAAATCCGAAACTATAAGAAATATCGAAATATTGTGAAAGGAGACCCAGAATTCTCAGATTTTTATCCTTATTTGTGACCTAAATGGTAAAATAACTGATAATATAGTGTGTTTTTTTTTCTAAATCTACAAATTCGTTTCTTGGCCAGGATATCGAATGATGAATCGTTTTAATTTTTAACTAAATCAGTTTCAAGTCTCATATTACTATAATTACAGATGCAACAAGACCGCCACCTGTTCACGTCGACGCCGAACTCCACCGGTAGCGCCACACTGACGGGCGACAAACGACTGCTCGTCAAAGTGGTGGGGGCTAAGGATTTGGGAGGTAATGTTGGGATTATAGATTTTACTTTGCTAACCCGGAGAATTCCGTACTTTCAATAAATTTATCTGTATAAAAGTACACAAAATCATGTATTATGATATTGTCTCACCTTTTAAACCTTTCCTGCACTTCTACAAATAATTCAAAATCAAAATTAGCCAAATCAGTCGAGCTGTTCACGAGTTGTAGGGAGAGTAACGAACAGCATTATCCTATAACTTTTGAAGTGATGATAGTATCGTGGCATTTTAAAAATCTATATATTCAATACCTACTTGAAGATTTTTGAAGCATAATACGTAAAATACTGACATTCCGCCAAATCTGGTTAAACTGAAAACCGACCCCAAAATAGACAAGGGATAAAGGTTCGGAAAAGAGAATACTTAAAATCACTCTAGTCATTTTTAAAACTTTGTATATCCAAAGTTGACTTTAAAATCACACATTTTCACCTTAAAATCCAACATTAACAACTACATTTTCATAGACTTACCAAAAGCGTTCGACTGTCTTCAGGTAAAACCGGGTGTGTAGCACCATACTGTGTGGTCGAAATGGACGAACCCCCGCAGAAGAATCAGACTGCCTTCAAGAAAGACACAACTAGCCCGCAATGGGAAGAACACTTCTTATTGTAAGTAATTTTTGTTGGAGTACCCCAGGGTAGTTTGTTTGGTTCATTACTTTTTGAAGGATATATGAATGACTTTTGTAATTGGCATTTGTAATTGGCATTTGTAGGTTTTTGGATGATATTTAAGTCCATTACTCCGCCAATTTATTTTATGATTATTATTTATTTTCTCCCTAGGTTTTAAATTATGAAGATCTTATGAAATACGTGTTTATCTATTTACGTAATTTATTTATTTTATTTTACGTAATGACGGAGTAATAACGTTGCCTGAACTCATATTATACTTTCTGACTGATGTTAGAACCTCTTTTGCTGGTGTACCAATATTGTATTAAAAATGTCCATCTTTTAGATGTTAGTAAAGGAAGTCTGGGTTTGCTTAAATGTTTTATGGTAACAGAAACTTATACAGGCAATGATATAGGCGGTTGGTGTGTGAAGATGATACAGTGTTATTTGTTGTATTACTTATTTGTAAATTCATTATTTCCAGTGACCTATCGCCGCAGACTGCCGAGCTGCTGTTCGAGGTATACGACCGCACGACACCGCCTTCACCCGGCGGTGGAGTTACACAACACAGGTGAATATTAGTTCATAATTAATACAGCATTTTTTTTCAAGTCAGTTACTCTGTTGTCAGCATTTCTTCTCAGCTTCAGATGAAGGCAATACGACAGTAAATGAAAACGTTTGAAGTGCTAGTTCATTGTAAACAAAAATATTTCATTCGGTCTTTATACTTTTTTGTTATATCCGTGGACCTACTCATTGAACTGATTATCTCAGATATGCTGGGTTAGTTCAATGCTTGGGGTGAGCTATACATTGCTTAACAGAAATAACAAGAGAATGATTTTATTATAAATGGTTTTCGTAATATTGCAGGTTCCTAGGTCTCGGGCTGGTGGGTATCGACGAGCTGATGGCGGCGCCCTCCCAGAGACAGCAGATCTCGCTGCAGACGCGGCCCATGGAGGAGCACGACGTCAGCGGAACGCTCACACTCGAGGTGAGTGTACTCATACACACTCACATACACTTACTCACACCATGCACTTACACACACACACACACACATACACGCCCTCACACACACACACACACACACACACACATACACACCCTATCACTCACAAGTTCACCCACATACTTACACATGCACTTACTCAGACAGTCACACACTCACCCACTCACACATACACAAGTACGGAACTCTAGCTGCCTTATTTGCGTTGCATTTTTAGTCTGGTTTATCACTAAACCAGGTTTTACAATCATTTTGAATACTGTCAAAGTGACAGATTTGACGGACGAGGTGTCAAATGCTTACCAGGTTTTGTTAAACAAGACTAAAAATGCAACGCAAATAAGGTAGTTGAAGTCTATCGCACAATACATCTACACATCTCTACCATTGTCCCAAAGTTGTTGATGATGATGACTAAGTTGATGTTCCCGTTCCAGTTCCTGTTCATCGAAGGCGCGGACATCCCGGAGCTGGGGTCCCGTCCCGTCAAGATCAAGGAGAGTCTCCGGACTTTGTCTCCCCAGGGATTGCTCACTACCACTACCAAGACTATATTCAAACAGAATGGTGAGGTTTAAATATTTATTTTGTTGTTAGAATTGCTCGAACTGTGGTCGAGTTTGTCTGCCCCGCATCGGACTAACCAGTCACTTCCGTAGGTGCGTTTCAAACCCTACAACTCCAACGGACGCTACATAAAATCATCTCACGTGGATGTAAATGGCCCATGATGATGATGATGATGTTAGAATTGAAACAAAATGGCGAGGATTTGCGAATGTTTTGGGTATTAATGAAGAAAGGATAATAGGCAAAACGTCTCAAGTGCTGTAGCACTTCGTGTGATACATCATTCGATAGGTATTGTTAAGAGGAACAAATGATTCTACCGGAGTGAAGCCGAATTCCCCGGCAGAAAAAAGTTACAGCAACTCCTTGCATAAAATAGGCATATATTTTTTTTAAATGGCTGTAACTTTTTTCTGCCGGGGAATTTGGCTTCACTCCGGTAGAATAATTTGTTCCTCTTAACAATACCTATCGAATGATGTACCACACTAAGTACTACAGCACTTGGGACACACTCCATACAATCTGCCCATTGTCCTTTAGGGCGTACTTAAATCATCTGTTATAAATGTAAAAGTTGATTTGATTAAACGACTGATGATTAGCCACCTACAAACGACTGATGTTACATCATCATGCTTTTAAATATCTGAAAGAATTTTAACGAAAGACTTAAGCTTTTATTCTCAAACTAGCGGCGCCCCGCGGTTTCACCCGCGTAGTTCCCGTTCCCGTAGGAATATGGGGATAAGATTATGCTAAAAACCTTCCCACTGAATCACTCTATCTATTAAAACAAACCGCATCAAAATTCGTTGCGTAGTTTTAAAGATCTAAGCTTACATAGGGACAGAGAAAGCGACTTTGTTTTATACTATGTATGGGATCGGAATTTACAAGAAAATCAGCATAGCTAGTTAATGGTCATTTGAACGATGAAGATGTCAAAACAACTATTATATTTTGTTTTTTTTCCCATTACAGGTCACGATAATTCCCAACTAACAGAATCAGCGCTTCGCGAACTAGAACTAAGTCCAACCAGTGCTGCCAACAAATCAACACTAATCATTCACTCAGTACAACGGGTAAGTTATTATTGCACTAGCAACACCAAATTATTTGGTTTTTTATTTTCCCCCTATAATTATTAAAAAATACATAAATTGCCACAAACATATCTGGGCCCCGATTCTCTAAACTATTAAGCTGTGATAATGCTACTCAAATGTGTTTTAATAACAACATTATGGCCATTTTTTTTGGCATTTGTTGTCATTTTGGTATTCTCTTAGTGACAACTATTCCGCTGACTCAATAGCTCCATAAAACTTGGATGGTTGTCATATGGCTATGGTGTCTCAGTAGACACCATAGCCATATGAATACATTTTAGCAGAATACCAAATTTCTGACACTCTCGTTATGGTGCCTCAATATCAACATATTGTCTGATCAATAATGTCAAATTGCAGACTTAGGCCCCTGTGCCGGTGACAGCGTGTCGCTGTAATCGCATCTTTTGGTTGTCAGTTTATTGAAAATGTATCCAAATGACATTAGAGTCACAATGACAATAGAAGCTTCCAATTATTCAGTCATTTTGACTCTAATGTCATTTGGATACATTTTCAATAAACTAACAACCAAAAGATGCGATTACAGCGACGCTGGCACGGCACAGATATATTTGTGGCATTAAATGTTAATTTTAAAATCCCCTACTGGCAACTCTACTATGTCAGATATTATTACTGGTATCACAGAATATTGCCAGTTTCGTATTGGTATTGCCATTACAAATAATTTCCCTGATTTTTGTGGTAACACAGTGTGTATTTTTCCTTTCCATTTGCGTGCGTGTGCTGATTTATGTGGACCAATATATAGGAGCCTAAGAAATCTATTAAGGTAATCATTATTTAGTGTTTTTGTAAATTATATGTGTGTTTAAGAGGCTATAATTAATAAAAAACCATCTCTACCTAGAAAATGTTTACCGCGTACCATCATTTGTCTCTCTGTATGTACGCTTAGATATTTGAAATAACGGAATTGATTTTAATGCAGTTTTTAGCAATAGATTAACAGAGTAATTAAATGAATTTAATAAGTAATTAAATTAATTAAATTAATTTAATAAGTAATTAAATTCAACGCGGGTGAAACCACCATAGCTATAATAATAAATAAACAGCTAACTCCTCTGGCTCTCCTCGAGTGTTTTTCGTAGATTTTCCAACATTTTCTTTCTAAAACTTCTTGTCTTGCTCTTGTATCACTCTATCTTTTGACGACAACCGCATTAAAATTCGTTGCGTATTTTAAAATATCTAAGCGTACACACAGAGGGATAGACGAATTTGTGTTATACAAAACTAATCGTTGCAATTCTTTTTGTAATTAATAAAATATCAAGTAAGTATAAAAAATATGAAATATAGCCTCTTAATAATGAAATCCCCTTTTGAAAGTTTGATTAACTTGTTAATATGTTTGCATTGTAGATATAGAACTACCCTCATTGTGATATTTATTGCATGTTAGGGCAGACATGTTGAATTGGTATTTTATTAAGTTTTTATTTGAGAATAACTTTGTTTTAATATCCTTTTCGGCCCGATTCCTTTTAAAAATGTTAATATTTCTTCGTCTTTCAATAAACCATTATTGGTTCTCAACTCGACGAAATCGATATAGCTATTTATTGACATCCAACTGTCAAAATATAATAAATATAGCCGCCATATTTAATTTTATCAAATCGTACTACGCCATATTCATTTGGTCATGCTCGCGAAATCGATATAGCTATTTATTGACATCCAACTGTCAAAATATAATAAATATAGCCGCTATATTTAATTTTATCAAATTGTACTATGCCATATTCATTTGGTCATGCTCACGAAATCGATATTATTTCGTGGTGTCTATATCATTTATCACGCACAGTCATGCTAGGCAGGCAAATGTTATAAAATTAATCACGTGGTAAAATCCAATATGGCGGGTATTTTTATCAAATTTTGACAGTTGGATGTCAATAAATCGCTGTATCTATCGCGTTTTCGAAGTCATGCTAGCCTAGCTGGTTTTCCAATTTGATAAAAAAAAATATGACAAATAAATTTTAAAAAATATTAGTCAGTCATTTGTATAACTAATTTATATTTTTTTAGTGTAAGTACTTTCATATAATTTTCCCCAATTCAACATATCTCCCTACCCCGTGTGAGTGTTACCACTAACAAAAAACTCCCCAAAAAAGGTGGAAATGACCGAATCCGGGAAATTCATCGAAGTTGAACGAGACGCCACAGATAACGTAGCGAACGGGAACGGAACTGTACAGACCACAGACAATGAAAATAAGATTAATAATGAAAAAGTCGAAGATTTGAAAGAGATTGATAAGAATAAGGCTTCTGCGAGCCCGAATCAATCTCCCGGAAAAACAGTAAGGATTAAGGAAAATGGCGCGAAAGTGAACGGCGAAAACGGAGATATGGTAACATTTATGTGTTTTTGTACTAATTTATTAATAATTTTGTTGTTTTTGGCCTGTATGTGTGTTTCTGTATATGAATGTATGTTTGTATTTTGTGATATTTTTACATACAGGTAATGATTAAATTAAAAAACCCCCAACACAACTACTTTCAAACCCCCATAACTTTTAAACGGGTTAACCGATTGTCATCAAACATGTCTAAGAACACTCGCACGTAAGTTCCCTTTAATACAAAATAAACTCTAAACTGAAATCGGTTCATCCGTTCGGGAGCTATGATGCCACACACAGACAGATACACACACACCCACACACACACACACCCACACACACACCCACACACACACCCACACACACACACCCACACACACACACCTACACACACACCCACACACACACCCACACACACACACCCACACACACATAAATTATGATGATGTTATCAAAATTAATTAGGTGCCCAAATGGCAGTCACCATACCGGACTGTCAAATACAGGCTTGTGGGTTCGATTCTCGTAAGATGTCAATATGACTCATGCCGAGCTGTCAAACAGATTGTTCCGGGTTCGATTCCTACGTCGAATATTTATAATATCCATAAAACTTGATCTGGGTCTATATGCGTACTGCGTAGATTCAGATAATAAACCTTGTTTTAATTATTTAATAATTAGTAGTCAGATAAATATATAAACATGTAAGGTTGATTAATTTCCGATGACGTTACAGCAAGGAGACTACGTGAACCACGAGACGCCCCCCGAGCCAGCCCCCCGGAAGAAACGGAGAGACTTCTTCGGCACTATTAAACGAAGGTAAGAAAAAAAACTTTCCAAAAACACACACCCTGTATTATCGCGCCATCATATTAAAGTTGCTAATAACAAAATTAAATTCTGGAAAGTAAGTATCTATAGTATTTTTAGTGTTTTCGGTTATCGTGTCCTCGGCTATCTTCAGGCGTATATCCTCAATAGCGCCTCAGCGGTAAACACCAACTTTACACACTTGTACCATAATGTAGTATTATTGCCCTCAGACTGGGTAGATCCCGCACGCGCGGCCAATCAATGGAGTTGACAGACTCGGAGGCAGAAAGCCGCATTCGCAGCGTTAGCGCCGAGAGGAACAACCACGGTAAGACATACACTTCTTACTAAGAGCCTATTTCACGACCTTCAAGTAACGTTACTCACCAAGTAAAGTTAGTCTTGTCTGGCAGCTGTCCGACGGTTGTAGTCGGACTCAGGTATATTGGGTTAATTGCTCTGTAAATTTCGGCTTAGGTGGCTACTCAGCCACTAAAAACTCACTGGGTGAGTAGCCACCTTGTGATTTTCTTAGTGGTCATCTCAGCCAGTACTTTAGCCGATTGTGGGTGAGCCAACTACCAAATTTTGGACGTCGTCCTCTCACCCACTTTATTAAACTTAACCTAAGAGACCGTACTAAGACTGTCAAATGTTACATTGTTTACATTCTCTTGCGCGATTCAGGACTCTTCAGTTTTTAGTTCCTAAGTGGCGGATAGATGTCGCCATTATAGTATTACGACTTTGATCACCATCTTTACACGGTATACATAACGTGACAATTTATTTTTTTTGACAGAGCGGGACATCTGCGGAGTTAAGTAATAAAAAAAGTTAGATATTAGTGTTATACAAGTTTTTTAAATATAGAACATGGAATAACTCAAAATAATCAAAGCAAATAAGTAGTGACGTGAATTATTTTTATATTTATCGGCTGAACACATTTGTTTTAAAATATCATTTCGAGCGAGAAAAATACATTTTAAAATATTGTTTCGTGTGTTTGCAAAAGCGGGACAATTTCAGCCTCGCGGGGGACACCGGGACAGACTGCCTGAAAGCGGGACTGTCCCGCCCAAAGCGGGATGTATGGTAACGTTAGGAATACACTATATTAACATAACTCCATTCCCGTTCCAGATAAAGCGCTCGCCCTGCCTAATAGGAACGTGTACTCCGCCGGCGCCTCGCCCGCGCAGTCTGGGGATGAGTCGAGGACATCACGAAGGTACATGCACACATACATATACATACAATAATAGATTAATTATGGGGGTAGGGGTAACAGTATTATCTCTTGGGGTACAAGTTCAAATTTAAATAAAAAATCATTCATTCGTTTTGGGCCTCAAAGAAACACTTTCGTGTATGAATGTTAAATCTAATATATAAAATTCTCGTGTCACAGTTTTCGTTGCCATACTCCTCCGAAACGGTTTGACCGATTCTCATGAAATTTTGTGAGCATATTCAGTAGGTCTGAGAATCGGCCAACATCTATTTTTCATCCCGAAATTCCTACGGGAACGGGAACGGGAACTACACGTGTGAAACCGCGGGGCGCAGCTAGTACACTATAAATCTACCGCCCGATTCTGAAGTCATAAAAGGTGATGAGGCCTTACCTAACCACGGGCCAAGTGCAAATTGGTCGACTATTATATCTTGTTCGGTTTGGTTTTGAGCAGTAAATTATGATTTGACGTTCACAAATGCCTCATTGAGGCCTTTTAATTGAATAAATTATTTTGACTTTGACTTCAAAATCCCACCAATATAACGCTAATGTCAAATTAAATAATTGTCTATAGGTAGCGCTATTTTAATTGGACACTTATTCAACATAGAGAGTGTGCTTTAAACATCTACTTTAATAAAAAAAAACTTCTAAAAAACTGAACCACGCAGGTGGATTGGCGGGCAAAAACTAGTCATTATAACAGTACATAGTGTTTAAGTGAAAAAGTGTGGCAAGGCTACATTATAATTTTATAAGCTTATTAATTAATAAACAATTTAAAACATTCACAATTCTGATGTTTTAAATAAACCAAACTTAGTTTATAAACTATATCTGTCCTTTTCACTCATTCAATACATGAAAGAGATGGTGAGACATCAAAATTGTTGCCACAGTTAAATTAATAAAACTTTATAGTCACAATCTTTTCTATACCGGCGGAAAAAATTTGAAGCTGCTATTGTCAATTTGAGTCTAATGTCATTTGGATACATTTTCAATAAACTGACAACCAAAAGATGCGATTACAGCGACGCTGGCACCGGCACAGAAAAGATTGTGGCTCAATACTAATATGCTTTTAAAAATAATGCCGTCTTGCCATATGAAAATAATTATTGAAATTTATACGCTGGTAACATCGGTGCTAATTGTGGTATTTTTTCTTTTTTTCATCTGTCAACACTCATTCGCTGGGGGTAATGGCACTCTGCAATATGGTAACACTGGTATCACACTAATTTATAATTAAAAATGCATGGTATTTTTTCTTTTTATTTAATGCTATTTTCAAATTCTAAAACGCTTTTTCTTTTCTATCTAATTATACTTTTGAAATTTTGCACTTTTTTGATAATTTTTTTTATATTTCCAACTGTTTTTAACTGTTTTTCATTGCTTTTTTTTCAATTGACTTTTGACATTCCAAAAACACACTCAACATTTTCCATTTTTCCAAATTCACTATTTTCCAATAAACCATTCCAAAAACACACATATTCCAATTTTTCAAACCTCACATTTCCCAATTCCACAAACATCTAAAAAAACTTCCATCTCCAACCATTCCAATTCCTACCCTCATCATTCCAATCCCACCTACCCTCATTTTTTTCCATCCACATTTTATTACCAAATTAATCCAAAAGATCCTCTCTCAGCGAGGTATCCGGGATCAGTACAGCATCAGCTCGGACATTCATCCACGAAGCCTCAACTCTCGTGCTGGAGACCATAGAGGCGGGGATCAAGAAACACTACTTAGTGCCTCTGACCATAGCCCAGCGGTCAAGATGGCGGAGGAAAGGCGTCAAGCTACATATTTACAACGAACACACGTTCATTGCTAAGCATTTGAGTGGGTTAGTATCGAAATAATAAGAAATCTATTACAAGATTGTATTTAGTGTCACCTGTCCCGTTGTCTGTAATCAAATCTTGCAAGCCATTTTTCGACCACTTCTGGTTATCCGATTGAGCTGTTTGACATACTTATGTAGTCCCATGACAATGCAATAAAAGCTAAAAAAAACTTGTTTTTAAAAAGGTTTTTTTTAAATTTATTCTTGTTTTATATTTTTGGTGCAAGATTTTTGTTATAAATGATGAAATTGGTGAAAACAAATTACTAATAACTAGCTGTCAAATCTGACATTTTCATACAATTTGACAGGTGAAAATCAACATTTTGCTACAAAATACAAAGATAAATTTTATATTTATGTGTATGTTTGTTACTCTTTCACTCTGAATAGATGTTCGGATGAAGTTTGGTACAGACACGAGTAAAACCGTGGGATTTTAATAGTGTACAAGTTTTCTATTTTCTCAAGTTTCGCTCTAGTTTTTAATTTAATTAGTCAAGCGCGATGAATATCTAGATTGACTTATTATACAAAAAATAAATGCAGTGAATTTTACGGGTTTTAAAAAAATCATAAAATAATTTATTTAACCATCTATTCCACAGCGGCACAGTATGCGAAGTTTGCAGTAAAACAATCGCGCGAAGAATCGGCAAACAGGGCTACGAGTGCCGTGACTGTCTCCTCAAATGTCACAAGCATTGTCACGTCAAGGTGACAGGCAACTGTCAGCAATCAACTGTACACAATATGGAGCTGTAAGTTGTAGTACTTAAGGTCTATTTTACAATTAACAATATGGGAGGGATATCATATAGTATAGGGCTGATTTTTCCATCGCCAAATATTGAGCCACAATCTTGTCTGTGCCGGCGGCCAAAATTGAAACCTTCTATTGTCATTTTGACTCCAATCCAATGTCATTTGGATACATTTTCAGTAAACTGACAACCAAAAGATGCGATTACAGCGACGCTGACACCGGCACAGAAAATATTGTGACTCTATAATAAAGGGCCGATTTTTCCACATAAATTTTATTCGATGAATTGACGTTTGACAGTTTTTGTATGAAATAATTGTCAAAATTTTAAAATAATTCCTCGAATAAAGTTATATGTCGATTTAAAAATCAGCTCTAAGCGAGATAAACTTAATTATGGAGGGTAGAAAAGGGGAGTCCTAAAAATATTTCTACATAATACTCTTTCAGATAAAGATTATTATGTAAAAATTATATTTACTTACACAAAATATCATAAATAGCTTAGTTCATACACATCAATTGAGGTCAATCATTTAACCGACTGCTAATATCATATTTGTTATTAAAATCAAAGAAAAAAAGCTAAGCTACACTTCATTCACCATAACCAAATAACTTCTCTACAAAAATCATGAAATTCTAAAAAAAATGGCAGTTCTGTTCAAAATCCACTAATATCCTGTAAGATCTCACTATGACAAAGGCCTTACTATCACTGACAATATGAATACATCAAGAAATAACAGTCTTATATACGCTTAGCGCGTGTTGGTGACCTCAAACCCAATAAGTTGTAGGTAAAAATGGAGTCCACACTTCGAATACCTACTTGAAGCATACCTATATGTATCACTATCGCCTCTCTGTGGGCAGGCTCTCTCTTTCTAACTAAGGTAACCTCTAGAAAGAGAGAGTCTGACTAAAATGAGAGATCGGCCCACAGTGACGTAGGTATTCGACTCAAGCTGTTGTTCCAAGTGTGGGCTCCATTTTTACCTACAACTTCATGGAATTCATCATGAAATAACAGTCTTATTATACGCTTAGCGCGTGTTGGTGATCTCAAACCTGTACCATGTTCTAATCTGTCACTGTCATTTAAATGTCACATACAAGGTTTCAAGAAAATTGGCATAATTAAATTTGACATTTCTCCATAACTACACAACCATGACACATTTTGTAGTTATAAATATGTAAGCTTGTTGATAATAAGCTAGTAATTGTAGTTTTATGTTGTATTTTACTTTTATCTTAAATTAAATGTATTTTAAAAGCGAATAAAGAAAAAAAATATTTGTATTTAAAAGAAAAATACAACAACTTAGCATTATAAAGTGTTTACAGAGCAAAGTATTTTACTATAATAATTATGTTAATAGTTCTAATTAAACTCAAATAGAAATATAAAAGTAATCTTAAAATCGAAACAGTTAAAGAAATATCTGAAATTCTAATCATGTATTTATGTTTAATCTATACTAATATTATAAAGAGGAAAGATTTGTTTGTTTGTTTGTTTGTAACGAATAGACTCCGAAACTACTGAACCGATTTTTAAAATTCTTTCACCATTGGAAAACTACATTCATCCTGAGTAACATAGGCTATATTTTGTCCCCGTAATCCCACGGGAACGGGAACCACGTGGGTGAAACCGCGAGATGCTGCTATAATCTATATTGAACTAAAATCCTACCTGTCCTTGAAGTAAATAAATAAGTATTCAAAATTAAATCTTAATGTTTCACACACATTGAAAGTATTTTTTAAAAACCCATTTTAAAAAATCAAATAATTATATATTTTTTATTCTAATAGTTTATTTCTGTTTTTAAGAATTTACTTAGGTACTTTGAATTAGAATCATGAAGTTAAAGGTAAAAATGGAGTCCACACTTCGAATACCTACTTGAAGCATACCTATATGTATCACTATCGCGCTCTCTGTGGGCAGGCTCTCTCTTTCTAACTAAGGTTACCTCTAGAAAGAGAGAGTCTGACTAAAAAGAGAGATCGGCCCACAGAGACGTAGGTATTTGACTCAAGCTGTTGAGCCAAGTGTGGGCTCCATTTTTTACCTACAACTTCATGATTAGAACATTCTATTTTTTTCTCAATCTTACGACCTACACCGCCATCTATCGCCACCAAATACCTTTGCTCTGTAACCACTGGTACCGAGACCATATAATCGCTATAATTCGCTTGTCCGTTTATTTTCAACGCTGCCAAGGTCTCATTCCCATAGCTTTGGAAATGGAAGGTATATCTGACCATTTATTTATTATACTATAAGATATTTATTGTTTTTGTGAACAAAACTACGTATGAATTAAGTTTACCCATAAAATATTTGGATCACACTAGCGGCCCGCCCCGGCTTCGCACGGGTCCAATTTTCCCGTTGATTTTCCAGATTTTTTTACATAAGAACCTTCTACAGATTATTAGAAAACTACAAAAGAAATTAGCCAAATCGGTGTAGCCGTTCTCAAGTTATAACTTGAATAGCGTCAGGAAGGAAAACCCGACTTATTTTTATATAGTAGATATATGGTTAATCACAAAAAATAGCATTAAGATGTTGATTGTTAAACACAATTACATTTTAATTTTAGCAGAAATAATAAAGATTTGTAATAATCGTGTTTGGGCAACACTGTAGCTGTCAATTTGCGCTGTTAAGCGACGTCAAATCGCGTAGTGTCGAAAATAGATCGCAAAAGATCGCAAAAATGCACAGCAGATGGCAAATTTTGTGAGGGGCAACTATAGAGGGGATAATACTCGTGTTTTAATAGACAATATTGTTTATTTTGTAATGTTTAAAAGCTGGTTGGTAATTAAATAACTTAATTTATAATTAAAATCGCGAATTTAGGTTCGATGTGGTTTTGTTCATAAAAATATTTAGACTCACTTCTGTATCTATATTTTCAGTAATATTATCATCATAATAAACACATATTTATATAAAACCTAATTATAATCATACACAAAATTGTTATTTTATCATTTTTGTAATATTATTGTATAATCATAATTATAATTTAACATATTCATATAATAATTGCTATTTATACAAAAGCTTTGCGTTTATTTTAATCATTTAATAACGCAATTTTAATCATATTTTAAAGTAATTATTGCAATATTCATTTATTATAGTGTTTTTATACACTTATTTATATAAGTAACTACACATTATGTATATTTAGATTTATATAAAAATACAAAAATTAAATTCAAAATTTCAGTTTTTCTTAGTTACATATTTTAATGTGAATAAAAAATAAGATCTGATTAATAATTTAAACTAAAATTAAAGCAATTGTATCTTACAAAATATCATAATTATTATGTTATTGTATAAATTAATAATTTGAAATTGTATAAATTAAGTATACAAAAACTAAAAAAAAACAATAGAAATTGAAATTATGAACTACAAAAAATAGCACAAAAAAAACATGTATAAATTATAATAATTAATATTTATTCTAAGCATAAAATATAATAATTTTTTTAGATCCATGCTCCCCGTTCTAAGCGAATAGAAGTAAAGCAAGAAGACTGCCAGAATAAAAAATAAAATAAAAAAATTAAACGTCAACAGATTATCACTCAGGTTTAAAAAGCATAATTTTTGTCGTTAGCTTTTGTTATTTTTGGAGCACGTTTCTATCATTTTTTAATGCACTTTTCTAAATTAATTGTAGTTTTTATTACTACTAATAATTATCTTTTTTTTTTTGTAGTTTGGTGTTGTTATTATGGTAGAATATTAGAATAGAATAACAACAATTTATACAGTATTTATACAATTTAACATTTCGGTAGAGGATTATTTTGGTTAAATTGGTTGATTTTAGATAGTTTTTTTTTAATAAATACATCTCCTAAAAAATGATGTTAAAATCTATGACAGAATCTTGTAGTTACTAAAACTCTTCTGAGTGTCAGGTGTCTAATAGGGTAGTTTCCTGGGTAAACAAATTGCAATTCTAATTAGTCCGTCAGATAGATGTCGAAATAATATTAGACACGTATTTTTTTGTTTCATCAAATTAATAAAACTGACTTCGTTATAACGCATTAAAGTTAAGGAGTGGGGCTTGTGACGTCAACTGTTGGTCAAAATTGTAGCAATCTGTGACGTTTCACGAGTTTTCGACGCACTGTATTGTCTTAATTATTTGTTTACATGAAAAATAAAAAATACGTGTCCAATATTTTTTGGAAAACTAATAGACGGACTAATAATTTTTTTGCTACTACCCTATTGTCTATGGATGATGGTAGTTAGTTATACTTACCATAAGGTGACTTCTATGCTCGTGTGTTCTTTATATTTTAACCATATATATATTTTCTTATTTTGTTTTATTAACACATCAATTTAATATAATTTAAAAATAATTTATTAACTATAATGGGTTATTCATTAATTTGTACTTATTTGTTTATGAATATGTTGTATTATTTCTTATTTTTTTTAATTATACACTTTTTATACAAGTTGTATAACAAATTGCATGACTGTTTCGGCTGTTGTCAGTAATTTAAAATATGCATGTTTTTATGTATAAGAATATTTTTTACTTTGTAGGTTCTTACTAACTCAAACAGTCAAACACCCTTCGGGGGTTTTATTTTATTTTTTGTTTATTAACTCAGTAATATTATTTATGTACTTAAAAAAAAAGTTTATATTTGGTAGAAAAGTCCCAATTTGTTTTTATTTTTTCTTAATCTTTACTTTTGATTGTTATTTGAAATCAAAAGTGCTTTTGATAAATTAAATATAATCTTAATCACATACTTGTGACATATTTTTGCATCTGTCTTGGCGTGTGTATGAATGTGTGTGCGTAGTTTCTGATACCCTAGATACAAGTAATAAACATAGATAGGGATCAGTTGCTACATGAAGCTGTTTGTTTGTTTTTTGCATGTATATTGTAGGTATATGAACGTTTTTATTTTCTACAATAAATTAATATATAATTTTCTTTTCCAGAACTTATATCTCATCACCATACGCCGACAAAAATATAAGAATGTTGTGATAAAAAAGCCTTTGCACAACGTTTTTTAAAGAATTCTATTTATTAAACAAATAAGTATATACAACGTTAAATAAGTACAATTGTAACCGCTTATGTACATAATTATTGTAAACAATAGGCTTTTTATATTGTTATTATATATTTATTTATATACTGGGGGAAATGACAGTAAATAGATGAAATGAAGTGACCTTAATTTTTGTATGTATACAGTTTTCAGCTATTAGAATCTTCAATTAGGTCTTTAACTTGCGTGAAAAGTACAAGTTAAGTAAAACTACTATATTTATTTAAATATAGAAACTTTGCTCTTTAAGTAAAGACCTAAATATTTTATAAATTACTTATAAATAACAAATTTTCATAAAATTATTTTTTTACAAAGTTTCATACCAAGTTCTGGGTTCCTATTTCCACAAAATATGTAACCTTACATAAATGAATGATAGTTGAATTTATTTAATTAGTCTTGCATGGCATGACACTGCAAAACTACAGAAAATCCAACTATCTTAACTTGTCAAACTGTCGTTTCCTCCACTATATTTTAGTAATAAGGATATAAGTAGATGGATATTGAAAATGCTGTCTTAAAAAAATAACTCGAATTCTCGATTCCCGCTTCAAAACACTGCAATTTGAATTAGTAGGTACTTAGTATAGATATCGCTAGATCCCACCCATAATAAAGAAATTTTATATATTAGCTACATTTATATGACAAATTCTAATTATGACTGTGTAATAATCATAATTTTATGATTATGATAAATTGTAATTATGATTATGATAAATTGTGGTTATGAATTTATAATTATGATTATGATAAATTGTAGTTATGAATTTAGAATTATGATTATAATAAATTGTAGTTATGAATTTATAATTATGATTCTATTGTCATTAAAATTATGATTATAATTTTATGACAATGTTATGGACTAAAATTTTATGACAAATATGTTAACCGACAGCCAAAAAAGAGGTTCTACTCGAAGCTACCTCATTTCTCGACTAAAATTTATAAATTGAAGTTACCATTACCTTTATTTGTTGATTAATAATAATAACTAAAACACAAAAATGTAGTAAAATTATGTGCTTTTGCGCATGTCTACTTAAGTATATAATAAAATAATAAGTGCAATAATAAAAATAAAAAATTACTTAATATTGAATTAATCGCGCTTGTGCTTAAATTGTATTAATGGATATATGACTAGAATTATATGTATAACGTCAGACTTATATTACAAATATTTTAATTATTTTTTTCCTACAAACCAAATGAGTAATCTAAAAAATTTATGAAATTTTAATGCGATTTACAAAAAAATCAGTCAAATATTATTTTTAATAAATAAAAACCGCGATTTTTATTGTATGACACATTATAAATACCAATATAAGCAGGTTTATTTCATTAAAAATTGATAAAGGCCTGAGCACACTTGCGATTTTTTGTCGCATTATCGCGCAGTTTTGCTTCCAGCCGCTCGCTAAACGCACAATATAAGTTCAAGTGCTATAAACGGCGGTCGCACATTGCTTTAATAGTGACCATATTATCGCAGAATCGCGCAACTGTGCTGCATAAAGTCGTTCGTTTGCTTTCGGCCTTAAGTTAACTACATATGAAATGAGCCCGAAATTTTTTTATATCTTAATTGTTTTTTGTTAACCTTATTATTTATTTCTGTGTTAAGTATATAACATTTGTTATAACGACCAAGCGTTATGTAACGTTAATATAATATTGTAACAATTTTTATATAAAATATTGTTTTTATGTGTACATGACATTTTTTTTAATGTTAGATTTTATATGGTTGTCTATGAAACGAAATATTTTTATCATTTTATTTTATTTATTTATTTATTATTGTTTAAATGTTGCGCGACGTGTTCAGTGTAATTTTATTTCCTTTTTTTTTTAATAAAAAAGCCTTTTTGATGTTTTTGTTTTATTTTTTAACCTGTAAGTAGAAATTTTAGTAGCAGAATATTTATTCTAAGTTACTCTTTCACATAAAAACAAGTGAACCGATTTACACAAAATTAGATATTTTTTTTTAGAACTTAGAACACAGCAATTTTTTTCCCAATCTTACACCGAGATTTACGCGGATAAAGCCACGAGGCACAGTTGTATCAAGCTTTTTATACCTCGTTCATAAAAAAGGAAATATCTATCCATTATACTTGAATTAGATTAAGAGTAACTTAGCTATCTAACCTTTTTTACAATAAGCGCTTCCTTTTAAAACCTACTATCAACTATTGAGTCACAATCTTTTCTGTGCCGGCGGCCAAAATTGGAAGCTACTATTGTCACTTTGACTCTAATGTCATTTGGATACATTTTCAATAAACTGACAACCAAAAGATGCGATTACAGCGGCGCTGTCACCGGCACAGAAACGATTGTGGCTGACTGACGTTTCATCAGTACTAATGTAGGAGCAGTACTGGTGCTACGAAAAGCAACTGATGCTACGAATAGTAACTGATGCTACGAATATCGACTGATGCTACGAATAGTGACTGATACTACGAATAGCGGATGATGCTACGAATATCGACTGGTGCTTCGAATTGTGTCTACGAAACAATGCTGATGCTCCGAATCAAGCGACTGAGGCTACGAACAGTGACTGATGCTACGAATAGCGACTGATGCTACGAACAGTGGCTGATGCTACGAATAGTGGATGTTGCTACGAATAGTGGATGATGATAGTTATTATGTTATTAGGAATTTTCTATTTATGTTTCACACACTAATTTAAGGTAATCTGAAAATGCTACGGTTCAGCATGATCCTGAGTTCAATTCCTAGCTGAGGTAAAAAATTTGATTTACAATTTAATTTTTACCAATATTCAAAAATTTTGTTTTTTTAAACATAATTATCGTAAATTTATTGTGTGAAACATTTTTTCTGAAAAATTTTGATTATGAAAAAAAAAAATTAATAATCTTAATTGCTATAGGTAGTAAATAAAACAATATAAGTACATTTATTTATTTATTGACCATCGCTGTTAAACACTGTACATAATATATACTTAATTACATAAGCTACATAGGTTATGACTCAATAGACGTTACTCAGCCAACCAGTCTGCTGGCATTATTATTTATAATTACTATTAATTATATATACGATTATTATTATTATATAATTGTTGGGTTAAGGTATACATATACAAAATGGAAATAATAGATGTTTTTTATATTGCTTATTTCAAGTATTGGTAATTAATTAATAGATAATATATAGGGTTTGTAATAGAAGTATACGTAGAAAATTAATAACATACAGAAATTATAGAAATTTTGAAATAGAAAAAATAAGATATATAAAAAATGTATATAAATGTATATAAAAATGTGTATGCATACATAAAATAAGTATTTAACCACCATAAAAGGAATATAAAAATAAATATTATGAATAAAACAAATTAATTTAATAGTTAGTTGGATATTATTATTAAATTAAATAACCAACTCCGTAAAAGACCAACATTCGAAATTTAATTAAATTTTGTAGCAGCCATTCCAAAAAACATGTTAATAGACACACACGAACAAACATACATCCAAACACACATTTACACACATATTTCGAAAGGGTCTTTTAAACGTGCTGTAATAAAATTAAATAAAATATTAAATAAAATTAAAATAAAAAACAAAAAGTCGACACATCACAAAAAAATATAATTGGAAAAAAATATATGTACAAATGTATGTATTTATGTACCGGACTAATTACATATATGTTTTATTATTACATTATAGTATTAATAATATGGTAACCTACAAACTACGGATCACTACTGCATTTAGTACAATTTTTTAATAATTTGGAAACTCGTTGCGAAAATATTTCAAAAAGTTATTATTCAAAATTATCAAGTTAAAAAAATTGACAATGATAGAGTATAATAAATAATAGCGTAATTGATGTATCAAACGTAAACTGAAATAACGCAATGGCTGAATGCGAGGTTGCCGTGATTGTTCGAATAAAACTAAAAGATAGAAACTAAATAAATGTATTGTCTGTCACAATGTTGTTCTTAAGAAAATAAAATTGTTAAAATGTTATTGAATGCACCCTAATAGACCCAGTATTGAACTGAACTTACGCATTGTTACTCCGTTGAACCGGAGTTCCGCATTGATAGCGCTGAAAAGGAGTACTATTTTGAACGCTACTGGTAGCAGAGAACCTCACAAAATCTTGCTAAAACGGACCACATAGATTTATAGTTGAAATGAAATACCCCATTAATACGGTATTACTTGAACCGAATTACCGCATAGAGTTAACAAACTTCAAAAACTCGTACTAAATGAACTAAATCATATATTTTCCATTAAAATCATTGTACACTGCATGCTTAACTGACATTAAAACATTTTTTTTTCTACAAAAATGTGTTTTAAAATCTCAACCATGATATTATATATTAAGTTTTAATTTAGTCATGTTATCTATCCGTCTTTTTCTTACTAGTAACATACATTATTATCTCTATCTCTTTCACTTTAAGACAATATTAAGAAAGTGATAATACATTATTATGTAACTTTTAATATATAATTTAATTTAATTCGAGTATATAATACAAACTCGATAGCGTTCTAAATACAATCCAAAAATTCATCCGAACAGTCATTTTTATTATTAATGTAATTATTAATTATTATTGTTAATTATCTTATTATTAAGTTACAAAACCTTAATTACACTTAATAAGCGAATAATTATAATTAATAATCATAATTGAATTTTATTAGCAATCACGAATAAATACTTTTCTTTGACGCAATGAGACCAACACACATACACTGTTTTAATTTAAAAAATAATTAAAATAAATAAATGTTTAATTATTTTTTAAGTTTTGTACTCACCAGCAATGGCAACACAGCAGTTAGACAATTTATGTTATTATTTTTTATTTAATCTGAAATGTTATCCTATTAAAAAGTTGATAAATTTACCAATATTTGTAGTTTCTAAATTAGGAAATGTCAAATTAGACATTTAATTATTGCCAGTAGTATTGCCAGTATTGTTCTCACGCTATTTTATATTGTCTAAAAACTGTGTTGCCATTGCATTCCAACTAATTTGGTAATTGTTAATGTTATAATACTTTTTATTAATTATTAAAATAATAATATTAATTATAAATATCACTAATAGTTAATCACTTAGCCGACTTGCTCAGCGAGAATAAGGAAAATATATAGAAAATATTTTTAAATAAATGCATAACGTTTCATTGGAATTATTTCGTTTTACTGGAATTATTATTGATTATTATCGCATTATTTTTACGTATATGTTTTAATTAAAGAAAAAATATTACAAAAATATTATTCATAAAAAAATCTGAACACAAAACAATATATTTTTGTCAAAAACAAATATCTTCATAGCTTAAAATTTGAAATTTAAAGCTTCATTTTAATAAGTAGACAAAGCAAAGTATATCTATCAATTTTGTAAAAATGTGCTTTAAAAAGCACAAAATAAAGTTCACATTAGCTTAAACGTCGTGTCAGTAATAATAATCCATTATAATAATAGGCCTAAAGAACAAAATTATAAAAATCTTTTCAAAATTCCTTTTAACTTGTACCAAAGCCATACTTTTTATAAAAACATTTATTACGAAGCGGTTTAATAATCGTATATAACAATATCTATTATTAATAATAATTATTACTATAATATTACAAATTCGATGGCGTTTCAGTTTTTTAATTTTACTAATCATTCTTTGATGAAATTTTGTATATTGGGGAAGAATTTAGCCTATATTTTGTATTAAATTTCACTTAAAAAATGTGGATAATCGGGGTTAATAATAATCATTATTATATACGATTAGTATTATTATTATATCTAATTACACAGCGTATTATAAAATCTTATTTCTAATTTAATATTTAGACCCATTTATAACGTACATATTGATACAAGATAATTTATATTTAACGTTATTTTTTATTATACATACATAATGTTTTTTAATGATTTTTATGTGGTGTAGTAAATATTCAGTATTTTATACAAATAGTTTTTTATGGTGAACTTTATTATATTTTTTGTTTATATTATTTATTACAATTGTGATTTAAGTATCACTTTTTTTCTTTTGAATTTTTAGTATTACCAGTACATGAATTACCGATTCAGTGTGGTCATACAATAAAAATAACATTGTTATTTTTTGTTTTTGTATACTTTAACGAGGTCTTAACACCAAATCGGTAATTAATGTAATAAGTTAGAAAATTTCAATAAATTATGTAAAAAACTGAATATTTACAACAATGGCGATGAGAAATTATATAATAAAAATTATATAATAGTAAAATTATATGTAATAAAATTTATTATTTTGAGAGAATATTGGATTTTGTCGTCTTAAAAATAAAAAGTAAAATACAATCCATCTATATGTATTTTACTGAAAATCTTCCAAAACCGATAAAACCCAGAAGTCTTATATCTCCCAAAAAAATAAATACAAAAATAAAAAAAACCGTAACATTCCCGATTTTTTCGGAAATTTACTATTTTTTTTGTTTCATACTTAATATTTTGTAAACATTATTATATAACCCTTTAATACATTATATAATAATGAATTTATATATTAAAACGAAACAAACATGTTTAAGGCCTGGGCTATTCAATCGAATATTCAGGACCGCGAAATATTCGTGTGTGAACCCATAACTTATTTAGAAATTAGGTGAAATTTATTTCTAAATAATTATAATAAATATTAGAAAAAATGCTTTTTTTGCGGAAAAATATACCTTAAGTCCCTACTATCCTTAAATATATACTTTCCGAGCTTAAAGTATATATTTAAGACCTATATTCAACACTCTACATAAACACCGCAAATATATGTATTAACAATAACAAAATATATATTAAAGTTAATACAAATATAAGAAGATATCGGCGAAAATCGGAATCTTTCGGAAATTACCGTTTATTCGTTCGCAAAGAAAGAAAGGTGTTGATTACTTCCAAATACGATTGAATACACGTCGAAAAACGCTTCTTTATTCAAATGTTACCGATTAATTCCTAATTTATTTTAATAAATAGTGTAAATAGCATAACACTAGGAATTATGAATTTAGACTTTATATCAAAATAGATTACAATTAAATTACTATAACAATGTCATAAAAAAGCATTCGGAGTTTACCGATTGAATCGACAATTACCGAAACTTTTGATATTTATGTAGAATGTTGAATGACTAGCGACTGCCCGCTGTTTCTGCTAAGACATTGAAAAATCTTAAACCAAACTAAGATAAATCGATGTCTTTTACCGAAATTGATTCGATAAAGGCAAAAAAGACGGACATTTCGCATTTATTAGTAGGGATTAGATCGAAAACAGTTAAGTAAAATAAGAATTCAAAAATACACTTCAAATTGCGATTCACGATCAGAAAATCTGATCTATGTGAAGATGTTTTAAGTTAAAGGCAAGTTATCATGAAAATGTATTATAAATTCTTATTTATCTATCGGTAAAAACTATACTCATTGATAAAGACGAAGCAGGTTCAAATCCCGCACCAGTTAAATGTTTGTGGGAGCCAAAAAGGTAGGTTTAAATACTGTTTTAAATATCCTATATGCACAACGCGTACAGGGTACATGTTTAGATTCTTTTGCTATTATTAAAAATGGTTTAATTTTTAATTGAATATAACGGAATCTTTCTAAGATATATCACTGGTAAAATCGATATATCTGAGAAAGATTTGACTAAGTTGCATGTTACAGCGACTTCTGTGTATCAACGTCATAGAAGTCGCTATTACACAATTTAGGTCGACAACAAGAGATTTACTAGCGACTTCAATATAGCAAGAAAATATTGAAGTCGCTAGAACGTCTCTGAAGTCAAAGTTCGAATCAAGTAAGAAAACTTACGTTAAAACTTTTAAAACGTAATACGTAGAAATGCCCTAAAACGTATTACGAATTAAAGACGCGAGATGTTTAACAATAAGTTTAATTACAAGAATCAAGTAACTGATAAGGTTATTTAGGCTAAATTTTATCAATGAGAAATTTTTTACCGACTGATTTTAAAACTATTTTCAATCCATTTAAGGTATAATCTCGAAAAACATTTTAAACTAATATCTATTATGTAAAGCCTTAATATGCGATTGCTTTAGACGCGGCAACGGCAGGCGGCAGATGTTGATGGTGTTTGCCGCGACACGGCAATGCTTTGCCGTATCAGTGGCCTTTGCCGTCCGTCCTCGGCAATCGCACAAGGGTGTCTATAGATATAATGACACCCTCAAATAGTAAATTTACATAAAAAATCGAGAATTTTAAATTATAATATTTGGAACAAAAATGATTGAAAAATGAGATGATGATGATGATGATGATAAATTACGAAGGAAAGTAAAAAAACGCTTTTTTTAACTTATTAAACTAATTTGGCAATTTGATGTTTTAAGGGTATACGTTACGTTATAATAATAATTTAAACTTAAAATATTAAGCTTTTAAAAGGGGGCGGCAAAAAATATATTTTTGTGATATTAATAGGACATAAATAATAATACAATCCACGCTATATTTACAAATAACTATATAAAAGAGGATTTTACTGATCGCTGAAATTAAACTTTAAAATCGCGCGGAAATAAATTGCTTAAAAGAATATAAGTTATAAGTAACGATAGATTTCGTAATTCGCGAATTCATCAAAAACATGTAATATATAACACATATATATATATTTTTTTATAAATAGTTAAAAAAATATTTATATAAAGTATTATTTATTACTTCTTAATACTGTATTAGTAACTAAGGCTTGTGTAATGACATAATTTACAAAACATAATCTTAAACGATGACTTAAAACTTTTTGAAGTCGCTGTAATATTACAAAATTCGACTTATGAGTTATTGTAGCGACTTAAATTGATTAAATTGAAGTCGCTAGAATATGCTTTCAGCACTCAAAAGAATGTTCTGTCGACTTCAATTTGTATCAAATGAAGTCGCTACAAAATATCAGAAGTCAAACTATCACAGTGACTTCAAAGAAGTCGCTGATATCGCTTAATATGAGTTTATGTAAATAATGTCAATTTCACTTAAAACACAACAAAATAATTAAAATTTCAAATTCGGTATTGTGTTGAGCAAACAAACCTAATTTGTTAATTTTTATATTAAGATGTGTCTGCCTTAATATTAATAATACAGAACCAGAACTTAGGTTTTAAACTGTACTGAACAAGAGATTTATATTCGATTCTCTTTTTGTGTAATATGGACCTTAAAAACTATTGCTAAACCAAAAATGATGCAACACAGATGATTGAAATTGTAACCCTCTCTCTAGGCTAAGGGCAGGTCAACAGTAACCTATTAAATTTTGGATGGTTATAAATATATAGAATTTTATAAATATATATATAGACTTATATAAAACAGAGATTTTTTCAAACGGGCCATATTACACAAAACGAAAACGCGAATAAAAAAGTCTCATACGTACAAACATTCAAATATCAAAAAACTGAACGAAAATTGGGTCTGGACTTGAATACCCAATTAAAGTTCATTTCAGCGAAAATCGTTTGCGCGATTTTCGTCGAATCGTTTTCGATATTCGAATAGCTAAAACCGCGCAGTTGGTAAGCGCTAGTTCGCGAATTACTGGAAGAGTTGAAAATTAAAAGGAAATGTAATAGATAAATTATAAATTAAAGTAACCAAAGAACTGGCTCCTGAGCACCCAGGATACGATTATCGCATGGCGAATTCGATCGCAGCCCAGTCTGTGCCTCAGGGGTGGTCGCTAGCCAGTCGGACACAGGCGTCCTACCACCAACGCTTTAAACTAAAAAGAACTGAAAATTTTAACTAAAATGTCGAAAAAATAAGAAAAAAACAGTAACATCAAAAAAAAAATTTAAAAAAAAATATAAAAAAATGGAAGAAAAAAAATGAAATAAAAAAAATAGTTAAAAACGTTGTGATTTTAAAGTTGAATTCAGTTTTATGATTTACGGATTAATAAGTATTTTTAACGACGTGAAAAATCTGAAAACAAAATTAATGCGTATGGTCCGGGAAAGGCCATAATAGGCTATGTTTTATCCCGAAATTCCCACGGGATCGGGAACTATGCGGGTGAAAACGCGGGGCAGAGTTAGTGATAAAAGCTATTATAATATATTAAGTGAATATCTTCAACGGTTTTTTATATTAAGAAAATCAAAATATTTTTATTATCTCTATTTTTTCATAAGTTAAGCAGAAAAATGTTGCCAATACAAAAAAATCTTTACAAAATGTGGGAGTATTTTTTCCTATGGAAGACTGACATGGTAACACTATATTTTTTTTTACTTTCCTTCGTAATTTTGGTATATTTATATATCTAGTAATACTATTATATACCTTATTGTACATTAATAGTATTCAAAATCGCTTAACGTTGATTTTTACTTTCAAAATGAGAGGCCATGTTTTTTACTACGTCACTACATACATAGCTCTCTTTCTTTTCGTATAAGAGTGAAAGAGATGAAAGATTGCTTTTACAATACAGTGTTTTGCTTTTTGCTATGCCATTGAAAATTCGATCATATTGATATAGTTTTATGGTATAATTTTCTTTGTATGACTTATTAGTACTATTGCACTGTTTCTTAGGCAATTTTCGAAACATGGTTCTGGTTTAAGAACACCGACATGCTATGAGCAAGCGCGGTACACTTATTCCTCCTAACTGTATTAATATCATAGAGGATTTTGCATAGCAGTGGGATCTTTCAGGCAAATTGTTTACTTTTTATTATTAAATGGTATTTATTTTCATAGGCCATATGAAAGAACGGTTATCCAAACATTTAAGTCCTTTTAAACCTTTAAGTGAGTGATTTAAAAAATCTAAGCACAGTTTAGGCTGCGGTATGTCAGTCAGAGTGAATTATTAAAAAGTATAAAAATGTAAAATTCTTATAAAAAGGCTTTTTTCAAAGTAAAAATCAACGTTAAAATACAAATTTTAATCCTAACACTTAGTTTTACGGAATATCGTGTTTTCTCTTTCACACACAATAACTAACACGTACGAGTGAATGAATAAGATACATACATTATTTTTTAGGTAAATGAGTATAAAATTAAAAAAGAAATCATTCGATACTGTATCGATTATAAAATCGATTTTATATATAAACCGATTTTTTAATGCGGCAATACTGTTTTTTTTTAATTGTCGTTGTTTTGTAACTGTCACTTGTCAAAGTCATTTTTCGCGGTTTTTTCGTGTTTAATTATGTAAGTATAATCCTTATTTTGTATAATAATTGTATATATGAAGATACTATATCTTCCAAATCTACAACCAGATTTTTTTATTGCAAATTATTCAGCTTTGCAAAAAATGAAAAAAATATTTTTTTACTAAAAAAAATAATTCCTTGATAATGTACTTTTAATTGACAAAAAAAAACGTTTTGTTGAATAAAAAAAAGAAAAAAAAACCTTATACTAAAGAAAATTGTTAAAAAAAACTGTTAAATATAAAAAAATACATCCTAAAAAGCTGAATAATTCACAAAAAAATTACACAGTAAGTAAATATGTACGTATGCATTATACATTATATAATAACTACAACTGTTTTTATAAGTGAAGTCGGCGGCGATCGACTAGGCAGCACTCACGTTACAGCTAAACTTATCTACGCGAAAATTCCGCTTTCATTGCTGTGGAAAAAGACGAAAAATTTATAAAATTGTGGATAAAAAATGGTTGAATTTAAAAAGGTTTGTGCTTACACACTTATTTTAATGTTACTTTCTGAGAGAGCCAAATCTCTAGTCATCATAAAAAGGGATGAATATTTTAAATTTGATTTTTTTTTTTCAATTTATATGACTTGAAATTTTGTACAGGGGTAGCTTATGATCCGGGAAAGAACATAGGCTATGTTTTATCCCGAAATTCTCACGGGATCGGGAACTACGCGGGTGAAACCGCGGGGCACAGCTAGTTTTCTATAAATATTGAATGAAGTACGAGAGAAAGATACCCATATGATTATTTTATTGTTTTATCCCGAAATTCCCACGGGACCGCGGGGCACAGTATACCATAAATGACCTACCACCATCTTATGTCCTACGACTCACCATCTAATATCTCCTTCTTCATCTGCGAGAACTGTTGCCTCATCTCTCTCATCATCTCCTGTTTGAAGGAGTCCCACTCCGCGGCCGACACGCACCCGCCCTCGCCGCCGCCGTTCACTTGCTACACCACAAAAGTACATACATAACTTCAATTAAGTATACATAGTCCTGCCCCCCTAGCATGACTGTGCGTGATAAAATATATCGACACCACGATATAATATCGATTTGGCGAGCATGACCAAATGTAATAAAATTAATCAAGTGGTAAAATTAAATATGGCAGGTATTTTTATCATATTTTGACAGTTTGATGTTGATAAATCGCTTTATCTATCGCGTTTTCGAAGTAGCTAGCCCGGCTGATAAAAAGGATGAAGGGGATGCTAACTGCTGAAAATATATGCATGAGGTATTAAACCATATTTTTTTCAATGTAGTTACTTCAATTTGTTTGATGAAACGTGCAAGAACTCATCGTAAAACAAAGGATTAAAATAGACGCTCTCACACGATTGGAAACCGATTTTGATAAAATTCAATAACATAGAAAAAGAATATAGATGGATGAAAATAATAAAATATCCGATTCTCCAAAGAAATTACTAGGTATCCTTTTCTAAAAGCCGCATCAAAATTAATATAGCATCACACTTAAAAGTTCTGGGCAAAAAACCTTTTTAAGGTACGTACCTTGAGTATAGTCTCCTCACTGGCCGAGCCGAACCTCTTGCGCACAGACCGAGGGGATTGCGCTTGTGGTTGCGCAGGCGAGTCTGAGTTAGCTATAAGTATAGTCAGAAATTAGTCATCATCATCATCAACTCGCATGAACAGAAATGTTCTATCACAAATTGTTCAATCACCTGACGCCACCTAAATCATCTTATGTAGATGTATAGGCCAAGCAATGAATGTTAACTGAAAATACTTACAAGAATTCCCGTTGCAGGCGGCCGGGAGTCGATGAGGTAATGTAGCTGATCGTTCCCAAGTTTTCAAAGGAGTTGACGTCACAGAACTCTCGTTTGAGGACTCCTGTTTGTAAAGAGAATTTGCCTTGTTGTTGAATGTCTTTTGTGTAAAGAGTTTATAAGACTGGGCCCAGGATAGATCCTTGAGGTCACAGTGCCCTGAGGTCACATAGCTAACTATTTTGAGGTAATTGTTTAGATATATTGATAAATCTAATATAATATTACAACTGATATAAATGAACATAAAAATGAAATTAGTTGAAGTTTTCTTGCGAGTGTAACTTATAAACAAAATGTTTGGTTTCCAAAGATTTTTCTAAAGCTTACGAAAATAATACAGTGGAAAATTTTTGTTATGAGTACTTTGACGTTCTAGTCCGCCTTTTTGTTATTCCATTAAATTACCAATCACTTTTTTTTGTTATGTTTTTTTTTTGTTGGGGCTCCTGTCTCTCAATTAAACACATAAATTAAGACTATACAGGAATGGAATAGTTACGTGATACATTACCTCAGCGCGGTCGAGATGCGCGCGGCGGCGGGCGAGCGTCTTGGCCATCTCGTTCATCATGCAGTGCAGCGTGGGCCGCGCGCCCTCCCCGCCCGGCGGCGACGCCGCCTCCGAGCTGCAGATGGAGCTCGGCTGCGGCTGCTGCACCACATTAACATAACATAATCATTCACTACATCATCTCATTATAGTATCTGACCCCTAACTAAGTTTATTTATTTATTTTAAGTTCGTAACTTGTATCTAGGGTATCAGAAACTACGCACACATTCATTCACACACACACCCAGACCGAGACAAACATTTGTGGTTCACACAAATATTCACCCCGTACGGGAATCGAACCCGCAACCTTACGGATGGCAGTCCAGCATGGTGACCACTCTACCATCGAGGTCGTCAAGCTTTGTGTATTGGGGCTGATGGGCTAGTTTCCTTTGGGGGTTTGGTAGAGCCATCCTATACCTCTCTTTTCCTTAGGGATTTTCCCAAGGCTTAAGCATATGGTGGAAGAAACAATACTTCAATCGGTCGAGCTGTATTCTAACTCACAATACTCTTATACCCTCATTTTCTTGGAGATATTCTTTTATCAAAGCTGGCGTAGAGGCTTTGGCTAAAGCCACTTCTGAACTAAAAGCGAAAGAATAAGACAAAAAGCTCCAATCACTCGAGCTGTGTTCCAGATGTAGTTAGAATCGGCAGTATTCAAGCGGCAATCGATTTTTAGATAGATTATTGTCAATGCGTGTCAATTTGTGTACATTTTTAAGTTCCTGTAAAATTTTAACTGTAACCTAAAGAAAAGTCACTTTTCTTACTGGCGGCTCCACATTAGTGCCGTGAAGCTCCGTGAAGAAGCGCGAACGTTAATGTGGACGGTTTTCGCGGTGTTCACGCACGTTCACGCCTGTTCCCCGATCACAGTCAGTCGTTCCGTGAATTCACGGCGAGAATTCGCGCGTGAATAACGGCCCTAATGTGGAGCCGCCATAACTTAAAAGTGACATATCCTGTAACTTGTAGACCCTTACCTTAGCCTGCCTCTTAAGCCGTGCCTGCTGCAGCTGCTGCGCAAGCCCTGACATGTCAGTGGCGGGTGCGGGCGGAGGCGGCGGGGGCGGAGGCGACGCCACGCCGGCGCCCGGCGCGGGGGGCGGAGCGCCCGGCGCGGGTGGAGGGGGCGGCGGCGGCGGGCCGCATGACGCCACCGGGGTCGGGGGCTGGGGTAATAGACGAAGATGTAGGCTAATAATATCTGTTTGTTAAGTGCAATTTTTTTCATTATAAGTCACTGACGTTGTAACCATTGATACTGTGATTACTGACGATGTAACTATTGACATCGTGATTGCTGACGATGTAACCATTGACATCGTGATCACTGACGTTATAACTACTGACGTTGTAATCACTGACGTTATAACTACTGACGCCGTGATTACTGACGATTTAACCATTACATTGACATTGTGATCACTGACGATGTAACCATTGACATCGAAATTACTGACGTTATAACGTGATCACTGACGTTGTAATTACTGACGTCGTAATCACTGTCGTTTTAAATATTGTGTATGTTTACAAAGTTGTCTGTCTGATAATATTTTTAAGCTACATATTTAAAGATTTAGTTCTGTGACTGTACTGACTGTATGTCTGTACTTGACACGCGAGAGAACATATTTGTAAATATTCCTTTGTAGTTTTTTGTATGTTTTTAGTGATACCTAAACACTTAAATAAAGAAGAGGTATTTGAAATAGCATCAAAGAATGTCCACTTCTGGTTCTGATTGGTTTGTAAACTTTGAAAATTGTTATAGCCTGTCAATAATATACCAGTTACAATATCACTTACCATTGGCTGCGGCTGTGGCGCGGCGGGCGGGGTGGGCGGTGCCATTGGGCCCTACATGGTAAAATATTACTGTTAGTTACGGTAAAGTCAAGAAGAAACATGTGTGTTGCGTGTGGTTTGCTGATTTGTGTGTACATGTGTATGTGTGTGTGTGTGTGTGTGTGTGTGTACATGTGTATGTGTGTGTGTGTACATGTGTATGTGTGTGTGTAATTCTAAGATTGGATTTGCATGAGTTTCAGAATTTATGTGTATGAGTTTATGAATGCATGTCTTTGGTTTATTTTGTGCTTGATGAATCTAATATTTTTTATGCGCCTTATATTGAATATGTGATCTATGGATTTATGTGTGTCTCTTAATACATGTGTATGAATCTATGTATAAATGAATGTGTGAGATTTGTAGATGTAAGTAGATCTCTTAAAGCTTGTATGAGTCCAAAGATGTGTATGAATGAGTCTGTGTATTTGTATGTGCGTGTGTGCATCCGTAAAAGTATCTATCTAAAAATTTGTATGTATGAGCCTATGTATTGTGTTGTGTCTGTGTATGTATGACTCTGTGTGTGTATACTCACGTTGGAGGCGGCGGGGGGCGCGGGCGCGGGCAGGTTCTGGTGCGGCGGGACGGGCGGGGGCGCCGGCGCCGCCGTTAGGGACATGTTGCCCGCCATTGGAGCGCTATGGAACGACATAATGTTGGAGTACCCTCATTTGGTAGAGTTAATTATGGCACAATATGTCTGCTATTTTTGACATTTTACATTTTTTTACATTTATTTGCTATTTTACATTTACTTGATTTTCGTTTATTTGGATTGTTGTTTCAAGTATAAAGAAATTTAAAATTTAATGAATTTTAAAAAGTTTGATAAAATCAGTGAGTATACAGACAAAGATTGGGCGGAATATTGTGCATATTGTGCATTAGTAGATCTAACGAAAGTCCTTTCATTTAATCACGTCATAACTTCTGCACACTTTCTTCACAGAGTATTTTTGTTTAATATTTCCAAAAATTCTCAACACTTGCTTTTTCAAAATTATTTTTTCCAATAATATCAGTTCAAACCACGTTTTTCTTCTGTGGTTCAAACCTATATATTCCATCGTCATTCCACGTATCCTCACCTGTTGGTACGATGATGTCCCGGCGTGGGCTGGCTCGGCTGGTGAGGCAGGGTGTGCGTGTGATGTACGCCGTGCGGGGGCGGCGCCGGCGGCGTCGGTTGGGGCGCCTGCACATTGGGGGACATGGGTTCATAATGGGGGCTTGGTGATGTAGTTAATGGGGATGTTACGTAGTTATGTGATTTAAGTGGGTTCATCTTTGTTGCAGTCGAATCGGTTAACAAGAGACTCAAAAAGACGAATTCTCATTAAAGAACCCTTGGAAAACTGCATAAATTGCCTATGTTTATGTAAGGTACTTTGCTGTATTTACCTAGCTAGAAAATATCGGTATTGCCTCTAGTAAATCTTGAAGAAATGTACATGAATCAGTAATGCTAATAAAAACCTGTCTCTTGGTAATCCAACTGCTAAAACACAGAACCATTCTCACTAGCTCAAATTCCTGAACCCTGATCCTACCTCGTTAGTTCCTCATTCCTTACCTGATGATGCTGATGGGGCGCGTGGTACTGACTCGCTCCCACCGGGTGGTACTGCTGGTGGTGTTGGGGCGCGTGGTACTGGGGCTGCTGTAGTATCGCCGCGTCCTCTCGAGTCATTGTCCTATACATCACATTTTGTAATTATCCTACTAATACTAAAAAGCCGAATGTTTGTGAGTGATGAGGATGTTTAGATGTATGGATGTGTGGATGTTTGTTCCTTTTTCACGCAAAAACTACTGAATGGATTTTAATGAAATTTGGTACATATGTTCCTCATACCTAGGAATAACACATAGGATAGTTTTTATCCCAAAATTCCCACGGGATAAGGCTCCACGAGGATAAAACCGCGGGACACGGCTAGTTTTTAAATAGTCTTGCTTTTGAATGTAACTCGCCTGATGGAAAGCGATGATACAGCCTAAGATGGAGCGTGCTCACCTAGAATATACCGATGCACTCGTGATTCAAAAAGACCCAGATAGTATGTTTCAGTTTATTTAAATATTTTCATATTTAGCCCGCGATATGAAATTTAAAAGCTGCAAACGGTAAATCGAAGACGGGCTGATCCTGCAACGACTCCAGAAGCATAGCTCCATGTATGCTTCGTCTGAAGGACGTCAATGGGTGGGGTTTGAACCCAAAGCCTTTCACTCGCCAGGTCGACGCCTTAGACGTCTCGATGGCTATTCCCATTTTGACATTGGTATAGGGGAACAGTAATTAAAAAGTAATTGGGTTTTATCTGTTAAAGACTGGTATGTTTACGATAGTAATGTTATGTGCTTTGGAAATTTCCGTCCACGTAAATTTGTTTGTGAACTTCTATTACCTAAACCGAAAATTAAGAAATAAGAGTATTTGAAGATGTTGACAGTAAAAAAGTCAGTTCACCAAGTTTTGGATACTGCTAGAAATGTGATCAAATAACAAGAAAAAATATGGCTGTGATTTACTTCGCTCGGGAATCGAACTCGAAAAGGTTTGCAGTCCAGCATAGCGAAAACGAAAACTATGCCATTAAAAAATAAATTTCCCGAATCGGCAATTTCCGGTTATATTCCTAACCGGTTATTTCCCGAATCGGCAATTTCTGGTAATTTCCCGAACCGGCAATGTCGATGTTTTGTCTCAAAATGTTCAATTTTGTTACATGATATTGTATGAAATGCTAACGTTATCATCTATACCTAATGTCACATGATATTGTATGAAATGGTGATGCTATCATCTATACCTGTACCCCATGTCTTCGTCAAAGTGTGCGTTGTGTCCGTTGTACGGCACCGGGGGGTTGGGGGGCTGCGGCGGGGGGTTCGCTGCCGGCCCGCTCGGCTTGTTCGCCAGGATCTGGAATAAGGGGTTAGATGCATTCTCCTAGTTTAGCTGTGGGGATGATCGGTAGTGATGGTGGTCAAGATATCCAAGTAATGTTAAAGTATGTGTTGGTTTCTACTCTGTTACTTTGTTTTGATATACATATAATGAGATTTCGACGACCTATGGCCTTTTAAGACAAAATAAAACCTTTAAAACATCTGGCTCTAATAGTTTTTGAGGATCCAACAACTTAAAATGTTTAAAACCTTCTTCTACAAAAAGTCAATATTCACAATACTATTTTTAATATTATAAAAGCAAAATTTTGTTTAAATGTGTACATGGATGTCCGTTCCTCTTTCCTGTAAAACACTACTGGACCAATGACGAAAAGTGCAGATGTTCCAAGGAATTTTATCCCAAAATATCAACACGAACGGGTGCTGCTTGCATAGTGTACATTAATAAGTATCCAAGGCTCCTGTAGAAATATCAAACGTCCCTGTAAGTTCAATCTACCTCCAACATATACTTTGTACGTTCCACTTACCTCCAACATATACCCTGTAAATTCCACTTACCTCCAACATATACCCTGTAAATTCCACTTACCTCCAACATATACCCTGTAAGTTCCACGTACCTCCAAGATATGCATCGTTACCTCCAAAAGCCTCTACATGTTCCACCTACCTCCAGCGTATGCATCATGGCCCTGGCGAAGCTGTCCGCGTCTTCCCGGCATGAGAAGTTGAGGCCGTACACGTGCCTCGCATCGCGCCATTGGTGGAACGTCGCCGTCGCCTGGTTGTACTTCAGACCTCGGACTATCCCGCAGTTGATTACCACCTGGGTGAAGGTTTAGTTACGGATTTGTAGTAAACTAGCTGGTACTTTTTGTCAGTGTTTTACCCTGACTGGTATGTTCAATTCTATTTCCAATCAGGCTGATATTATTATTATATACTAGCTTTTGCCCGCGACTTCATCCGTGTGGAATAATGACCGCGGCAGAATTTGGAATTTTTCCCCCTTTTCTACCCTTAGGGGGAAATTTTCAAATATCCTCTATTAGTAGCGTACTTCCCCCAAAAAAACATACGTGCCAAATTTCAGCTCTACGAGCAGTAGTTTCGACTGTGTGTTGTCTGTCAGTCAGTACGTCATTCAGTAACGGAAGAGTTTTTGTATACCGATAGATAGATTTCAACTCGAACTGGTATTTTAAGCTGGGATATAGACTGCTATAGCATTTCTAGCCAATATTCCAACTTCAACTGCTTTTCCAACAGGGTTTTTACTATTTTTTAACCCCCGACGCAAAAAGGGGTGTTATAAGTTTGACGTGTCTGTGTGGGTGTGTGTGTATCTGTCTGTCTGTGGCATCATAGCTCCCGAACGGCTGAACCGATTTCAATTTAGTTTTTTTTTGTATTAAAGGGGACTTACTACGTGCGAGTGTTCTTAGACATGTTTGATGAAAATCGGTTGACCCGTTTAAAAGTTATGGGGGTTTGAAAGTAATTGTGTTGGGGGTGGTTTAAATTTTTATTTTTTCCCTATAATATACATACCTCGTGATCGTTGAGCTTCCTGCCAACGACTCTGAACGTATTGTGCTGCGTATGATGATATATGTGTACTTTTGAGAGCCCCGAGCTCGAACCGGAGGGAACCCAGCGTTTTTGTGTGTCGTCGTAGACCATCACGGACGCACGGGCGCTGCTTATCGATTGCTCGCTGCAACAACGAGAAACATATTGTTACAATATATTCATTTATACTTGGGAGGAATCTGCTAACTCTCCCGTCGACTGAGGAGTACAGAAAATGGTGGATGTGACTAAGGGCTGATTTTTCCAACGCCAGATAACTTTGTTCGACGAATAACTTAGAAATTTTGACAGTTATTCCATACAAAATCTGTCAAACGTCAATTTTATTCGTCGAATAAAAGTTATCTGGCGATGGAAAAATCGGCCCTAAATAGAATAAACGAAATAAATAAAAGAATCACTACATACTATAAAACAAAGTCGCTGTGGCTGTGTCCCTATGTATGGTTATATTTTAAAAAATACGCAACGGATTTTGATGCGGTTTTCAGCAATAGATAGAGTAATGGAATCAAGAGGAAGGTTTTAATTTTGTCCCTGTATTTTCACGGGAACGGAAATTACGCGGGTGAAACCGCGGGGCACTGCTACTGATTTATATTTTATAGAAAATAGCTTGGTTTCATTTATTTTTAAGTTCATATATTTTTTAAGTTATTTTGATTGTATTTTTGTTTGTGTAAACTCACATGCTCTGTTTAATTGTCTAATTTTAATAGTGGAAACTTCGCTGGTTTATTTTTGATATTTGTACTTAATTATTTAATAACTGTTTGTTTTTCCCAATTAAATAAAAAAAAAGTCTAGGCATCATTAAAAACCTTTGCGTCGGTGTATGAAGAGGGGTAAAAAAAGATTAAGCGATTCACCTGTTTCGCGCAAATTGACATCAAACAGTTTTTTAAACATCTCAGGATTCATTTTTTTTGCCTCTTTCTCTAAGCCACTTATTTACCATGGCAACATAATTGGCTACAAGCAATATTAATGAATGTTTTTGAACCGAAAAATACACCGCAAAATACTTTTCTATCAACAGCTATGAAATTGAATCGGAGCGCGTTCGCGACTGCAGGCAGCAGTGTAGCCGCGCTCGGAATCAATTTCATAGACGTTCATAGAAACAAGTGTTGTCGCTTACAGTTTGCGGTTGCAGTTTGCGGCCCGTCTTCGAATTGTACCTTTACGTAGCCCTATTTTAACTCCAAATTGGTAAAATACATAGTATCAAACGTGGTTTATGATAAAAAAACAGTACAGCCACCTTGGCCCTAAATTCCAACACATAAAGACACATTATGTAAACGCCTCGTTTAAAGTTGTGTAACGCACTTAAGGTCAAATTGAGGAATCGATTACGATACGAGACACAATTCTGTGAGGATTAAAACTTGGTTAGTCGAGTGTTATTCTTTAGTTATTTGCCTACTTAGTATAAGACAAAGTCGCTTCCTATCGTCTGTTCTTGAAGCTTAGATCTTTTAAACTACGTAACTGATTTTAATGATCTGTGTTGTAGGCTTAATTAGCAACGAATTTTATGCAGTTTTCTACACTAATATTATAAAAAGGAAATATTTGTTTGTTTGTAACGAATAGGCTCCGAAACAACTGAACCAATTTCAAAAATTCATTAGGGAAAGCTAATTTAAACATATTTCCACGGGAACGGGAACTAGGTGAGTGAAACCGCGCGGCTATACTAGTCAATAACAAATAGAGTAAAAACATATAAGATCTCACTATTGAGTTCTTATATATTTTTGCTCTTATCGAAGACCACAGTGAGGTACACAGTTTCCGATCCCTTGGTAGTTTCGTAAAATAAATTTAATTGAAATCCGTTCTATCATTTGACCGTAAACAAATAACAAACACAAACTTTCGTTACAATATTAGTAGGCAAATCTCAATTTTCCCAGTAATTTAAATTAAAAAAATAACAATGCCTGCAAGGCATTTAAAAACATTACCAAACGCCTTTAATTTATCAATCCCACTGTAATTTCTCAATCGTGAAGTTTTATAACAGCGTGGGTCTTATTTATGATGTCCGATTTTAATATACTATACGTGCGGTTTAGTACGAAGTTTCGAAAGCGAATTGTATTATATCCGGACGATTGAATAGAGGTAAAACATATTGGGAAAAAAATTGGAAGAAAGTTCCTTTTCGCGCGTTGCGAAAGAACACGGAAAAAATTAAGACCAAAAGTTGTAACGACCCCTTTAACGACATTTAATTCAAAATTCGAACAGCGCGTTTAGTTTATTTAATTCAAATTTCGAACAGCGCGTTTAGTTTATTTAATTCAAATTTCGAACAGCGCGTTTATTTTATTTAATTCAAATTTCGAACAGCGCGTTTATTTTATTTAATTCAAATTTCGAACAGCGCGTTTATTTTATTTAATTCAAATTTCGAACAGCGCGTTTATTTTATTTAATTCAAATTTCGAACAGCGCGTTTATTTTATTTAATTCAAATTTCGAACAGCGCGTTTGTTTTATTAAATTCAAATTTCGAACAGCGCGTTTATTTTATAATATAAAAAGGTACTGTAACCTATGGGTAACTCTTTCGAGTAAAAACTTTTTTTAAAAGGAACTTCGTTCCATCCTTTTGTCCATTGACACCTCTCAAGTTTTTTTGCTTAACTTGAAATAGCCTTGTGATTGATGGAATGCCATGATAACCTAACGCTCATTGCCAATATTCGATCTATATGACTTTGCTTGTCAACGGATAGAAACCATAGAATAAGGATCACGACCAAGATTCTCTCTGGTATCTGTATATTATCAAAGATATACTCGTAGTCACCAAGTTTTCTGTGCCGGTGCCAGCGTCGCTGTAATCGCATCTTTTGGCTGTCAGTTTATTGAAAATATATCCAAATGACATTAGAATCAAAATGACAATAGTAGCTTCTACTTTTGGCCGCCGGCACAGAAAACTTGGTGACTCTATACAAACTCTGTATAACTGTCATTTTAACATCCCAATAGCATGTCAATAGACGCAATCAAAAGAAATTGAAAAGGAAATAATTGGGGGATATTTATCCTCTATTTTATCGGTAAAAAGAACTGAAAAGATTCTGTTACTTTGAGGTACTTATCACTATGGATACGATCGATTTCATCTCTTCAATAGGCACGTGCCGTTTTCTCTTTAGTATTTTTTTTCGCCCCAATTTAATGGGGCTTATTTGGAGATTTTTATGTTGTTGCTATGTTATGTTATATTCTTCTTCTTCATATCGATCGACAAGACTCTTTTACCAATTAATTACTATGGAGTAAGAGCCCGCGACTGCCTGACCTTCGTTATTTTATAACAGCTGAAAGTTTTTCGATGTGTGTCCCCAGTACAGGTAAGAATGATCCCCACCCATGAAGCTGAGGCAGCCGTGGCGGTAATTTGTTTTATCATCACTACATTGTATAAAACAATGTCGCTTTCTCTATCCCTATGTATGCTTAGATCTTTAAAACTACGCAACGGATTTTGAAGCGATTTGTTTTAATAGATAGAGTGATTCAGTGGGAAGGTTTTTAGCATATTCCTACGGGAATGGGAACTACGCCTTAAAATATTAAAACACTTTTTTTTTTAAATGTATTAAAAATGTTTCGCCTTAGCCGGAACTTGAACCACGAACAATACTGAACCCGGTTTTTTTTTTAAATCCTTAAAGTGTTTGAAACACTTAAAAAATAAAAATAAAAAATACACTATAAAAAAACAAATAAAATTAAATAATATAACCTCAACTAAAGAAATTCTAACTAGAATATTTTGACTATAATCAGATAAAACATACACGTGTACATCAAAGCTAATTTAAATTACAAAACCGTTTACGTCAACGCGCTGAAGTCCCGTATATTTATTCATTTATTCGAATTTAAATGGGAGATAAAAATAGAATTATGTAAAATCAGAAAAAACTTTTGACACATTGTTATATAAAGTAATAGCTGCGCCCCGGGGTTTTACCCGCGTGAATCCCAATCCCATGGGAATTTCGGGATAAAAAGTATCCTATGTGTTATTCCTAGTTATAAGGGGCATCTGTACCAAATTTAATATAAATCGATACAGTAGTTTTTGCGTGAAAGAGGAACAAACATCCAAACTCACAAACATCCAAACATACAAACTTTCGCATTTATAATATTAGTAGGATGTACAATAAAGATATATGGAGGTGTAATCAATACGCTTGCTCAACGATGCGTGTTGGTGACTTCAAACTAGAACCATGTTTGGAAAATACTAAACGCGACAATCGACCCAGAAAATAATTTATACTCAAACAAAATTCTAAAAATAAATTTACCCCAATCGGGAACCGAACCGCGACCAAATATCAACAAACAATTGATAATACGGATGTACACAACTGTTAACAACTTCCGGTCCATAAAAGTCATAACAGTGACTTTTATGTAAACAACAAAAATGTTTATAATACGAACAGTGTTCTTATTTTGAAGGAGATGGTAATGGCCAAGTGATAACGCGACTTATAAAGTAGCGGGTTCGGTATCTTTAGAAAAAAAAATATTTTTTCTGATTAGGGGTAAGTTTGCTTAAGTAAAAATTTTAAAACCACAATTCTATTTATATCCTCTATAATCATAACTAATATTATAAATGCGAAATTTACTCTGTCTGTTACCTTTTCACGGCTAAACTACAGAACCGATTGACTTGAAATTTGGTACAGGGGTAGCTTATGGTCCGGGAAAGAACATAGGATACTTTTTATCCCGAAAATCCCACGGGAACGGGAATTACGCGGGTGAAACCGCGGGGCGCAGCTAGTTGTCGTATAAAATCAATAAAATAAAATAAATAAACAACTATTTCGCTTTTACATAAGTACAAAACATGAATGTTTTTGTTGTCAAAGCAAAAGATTGCCGAGTTGCGCTGGTTTCCACCCCCTATAATCGACCGCCTGTTGCTCGTGAGAGGGGTGAAAACATTCGGGGCAGACGCGAACTTAGGGGTAGTACGAACACGCTTTATAAGTAACTGTTTAGCTTTATTAAGTAGCTCTTATCTATACTAATATTATAAAGAGGAAAGATTTGTTTGTTTGTAATGAATAGGCTCCGAAACTACTGGACCGATTTCAAAAATTCTTTCACTAATGGAAAGCTAATTTATCAGTGCGTGACATAGGCTATATTTTATCCCCGTAATCCCACGGGAACGGGAACTACGCGGGTGAAACCGCGGGGAGCTACTAGTTTATAATATATTGAAATAAAAATAGGTATTCTAATTGTAATATTTTATTTTTAAGGTGTGTACAAGAGTTTTTCTATCTACATTTTTGTCGTGCTTATAATATTTCTTTAACATTTTTCGACACGACATGACACGATAAAATCCGTTTTAAGTATTTTGAAAAAATACAATCAAAATTATATTCCTCAGCTAGGACTAAAAAAAATGAAGATGTCTTTAAATTAGATTTTAAATAAAATACTTATATAAAAAAAATGTATTTTTTCAGAGCACGTTCGGTGTAACCCGGTCGAAACGTCGAGGTAATTTTAATAATTATGTCATACGCGATTAAGACCTGTAAATTATGCAAACGATGAATTCCGATCTTCTTTTCCGAACCTTTATCCCATGTCTATTTGGGGTCGGTTTTCAGTTTAACCAGATTTGGCGGAATGTCAGTATTTTACGTGAAGCGACTGCCATCAGACCTTCACAACCCAGAGGGCTATACGACCGAGATGAATTCCGATCGCGAATGTTTAAAAAGTGTGTTTTCAAGCATTTAAAAACAAGTAAGTAAATAGTTTTATTTCAATGTCCAATGTTCGAATAAATCAAAGAAATAAATAACTGTAATATAATCTAGCTTTAATAGGTCATCACGCATGCCTATTAACAGATAACCCGGCTAGGGAGTTGGGGTAAATTCCCCGAAATACCTCCACCTCCCCACTTCACCCCATAGCTTCACCCCATCTCGACTTCAATAGAAAAAGCTAGGATGAACTGCGCATGTCAAATATTGGACATGTCATCGATATAGGTAATATTATATTATGTAATAATATCAATTGACGTCATCAATTTTTAATTATGGCTGCCGAAAGATTTTTATTACTAAAATTGCAATTTTAATACATATAATAAGATTTTGTCTAAACTTTTTAATGATATTTTAAGTAAAAAATATCTTAAAATAAACATTTTAATATAAATCCTAATTATGTGGGTCATAAAAAATATTATGCCGCCATCTTTGGCAGCCATATTAGATTTAGATTGACGTCACTTAGCTAATCATGCATTGTCGTTTATACTACGTATGTTTCATTTCTGTTACCAATCTTACTTTTTAAGGTACAGAATATTTTCTATTCATTACAAAAAAATATTTTAAAGATTTAAAAAACAACATCTAAATATCAAAAAAATATTTTAAAAATAAATTTAAACATCATAAATAAGACATACCACTCTCTCAACGTCGGCCATTAGGATGACGTTTCGTACATTTATCGATTTTAGCATAATATTTAACATTTAACAACTCCGATTTCCGGACTATTACTTCAATAACTTTAAATATTTTCGACCTATTATATTTTGTTAACCTCGGTTGGTACACAGATAAATTTGTCATATTTTTTTTTTATTTATTGTTTTTTTTTATTTTTTTTTCTAGAAATAGGCTTGCACTTGACTGTAACTCGCCTGCTGGAAAGCGATACAGCATAAGATGGAGCGTGCTCGCAATGAAGGTACCGATTCACTCGCGACTTCAAAATGATTTAAAAGTATTGTAAATGATTCAAAAGTTGTTAACACTTAAAAAAATATGTTGGTAACACTATGTCCGAGCAACAGGCGCGAATGTTATTGTATAACTACGCCACACACCCCCGGATTCTCCCTTCTTTCCCCCCTACCCCTGTGACCCTAAAAACAGGGGGGGAAATTCCCCGAAACCCTTAACACCCAAATTGCTATGCCATCCTTGTCTGATATAAAAGCTACATATATCACCATCTCACTTACACAAAGCTACTTATTTAAGCCATAACGCAAGCGCAGTTGGGATGCTGCATAGACCCAAATCGTGTTCTCCTTGTCTAACTGCCACGTCACATATAGTGCCTTGTCACTCTTCCAGCCTACGTAATTAGTCCACGCATGCGCTGTTCGGAAGTGCGTCACATATTTTCCCATCCTCCCGAACCACCCTTCGATAAGGATATTGAAAACAACCTTGCCAAAAACAACCAAAAAAAAAAGCCTTGACCTAGAATTCTACTGCGCATGTCACAAAAATGGAAGATTCTGTCATGGCGGACTTAGTTCACAAAATGGCGGATCGTATGCTTATTATAACATGTGCTGCGCAATTTCCCGCGTGGTTCCCGTTTTCAGGAGAATGAATATTATTAAGATAATGATACTCGATAAAGAAAAGAAAAAAAGATGTAGCTTCTAATGGTGAAAGAATTTTTAAAATCGGTGTAGTAGTTTTTGTGTTAAATCGTAAAAATCAAATCTCATACTTCCAGCTTACGTAATTAGTCCACGCATGCGCTGTTCGGAAGTGCGTCACAAATTTTCCCATCCTCCCGAGCCGCCCTTCGATAAGGATACTGAAAACAACCTTGCCAAAAACAACCAAAAAAAAAAGCCTTGACCTAGAAATCTACTGCGCATGTCACAAAAATGGAAGATTCTGTCATGGCGGACTCAGTTCACAAAATGGCAGATCGTATGCTTATTAGAAAATGTGCTGCGCAATTTCCCGCGTGGTTCCCGTTTTCAGGAAAATGAAAATTAATAAAACAAAGACAATGATACTCGATAAATAAAAAAAAATATTTTTCTAATGGTGAAAGAATTTTTAAAATCGGTCTAGTAGTTTTTGTGTTAATTCGTAAAAATCAAATCTCATACTTCCAGCCTACGTTATTAGTCCACGCATGCGCTGTTCGGTGTGCGTCACATATTTGCCTATCCCCCCGAGCCGCCCTTCGATAAGGATATTGAAAACAAGCCTTGACCTAGAATTCTACTACGCATGTCACAAAAATGGCAGAATCTGTCATGGCGGACTCCGTTCACAAAATGGCGGATCGTATGCTTATTAGAAAATGTGCTGCGCAATTTCCCGCGTGGTTCCCATTCTTGGTAGAATAGGGAGATAAAATATATCCTCTTTTATCCTCTTAAAATAAGATGAATGAATTTTTAAAATCGGTTAATTATTTTATGAGTTAAATCGTAAACAATCCGTTCTTTATAATATTGGTAAAGGTAAAAATTTTAACAAAGAAATCTTGCTGAAATATCAATCTTAAAGTACCTATAAACATTAATAACTAACATTAAACATATCTACGTTAATATTAAGAAATAATAACTAAGAAATAATATCAACAACTTACTGATCCGATAAATAAAGGAAAAAGCTTTCGTAACTATTTATACTCATAATAACACTGAACTAAGTCATTTTCCGAACAACCGTATTTGATTGAAACTAGTCGCATAATAACACTCGTGAAAAATACTTTAAATAAGTATAAAACAACGTTTATTCGCGACGCGGTTTAAACTTGAATGAAAGCAACAGATAGCAAAGCTTAGGAGGTTGGCTTGGGGGTGGTTTCCGCCCACTATCCACCCCTTTAACACCCCCTCGCTACCTACCTAACTAACCCCGGGCGTCCGAGCTCGTTCTATTTATAGAATTCAGCCCAACGCATGTTTGTTACGTCATATATGTGTTGCAATAACCCCCTTTAAGCCCCCCCAAAAGGGAGATTACCTGAAACTACGTTATATTGATTTATAGCATTCAAATTTCGTGTGTGTGAATTTTTAAATTGAGTTTGGTATTTTTTATGGACAGTTTGAGGGATATTTTTTTGCAAAATAGTAAATTAAGTTGAAATGATAAAAGTTATATTTGTATTGAGACAAAGTGTATTCTACCGACAAAAATATTATTTTAAGAAACTTCGAAGTAGTTGTTAGACGCTGAGGGCGCAAAAAATGACTTAAAATTTTCTTGATTACGTAAAAAAAGACAAAGAAAATTAATTTTAAGTAATAAAAAAATTCTTACCCTTCTCGACGACTCCGCACACGAGAAAAAAACGCAAAATCAAAAATAGAATTCTCGAACAAAAAGATAATACAAAATAATATCGATAAACAAAGACTACGGATCCATTTTCTGGGCCCGTTCACGCAGAATCGCGTGGGCCGTGGTCTCGATGCCATGGTACACATAGAAATAAAGACACAGAAAAAACACGAATTGACACAGAAACCACTTGTAGCTCATCTGACGCGGTTGAGCTGCACGAAATACTTCCCAGTACTCCCCGTTATCATTTCTGACGATATAGAACGCGTTACGATTAGCTGACCGGATCAAAATTAATAAGTCTAGGAGTATAATCAAAATTAGCTCCGCAATCAAAATCTCCAAGGTTATCATCTTGACAGCAGATGGGAGAAGACTACAAGATATTTTTGGATACAGGGCCTTTTATACTCTTTGGTATACCCCCTGGGTCTACCCCTGCCTCCAGCCGCCCGAAGCCCACTGCCACCCACTTACCACCTCTTCTACCCCTCTGAAACCCACGCTCAACAAGTACAAAACATGTTTCAGGCAAATATTTCTATAATTTTTGCAATATTGATTGCATACCATCCCTATTGAGTGATTGCGCATGTCACTTAATTGACACCTGCGTACTGGGAACAGATTATGTTATGTAACGAATGTTCTAGAATGATTTGATTGGTGCAACGGGAATTGGACTTTATTGCGTTGGGGATTAAAGTTGAGATTAAATAAAGCTTTTTGTTAGGAATAAAGGAACAAAGTTCTTAAACTTTTCTTAAACATAACGAATTAAATATTTTTCTTTGTTGTAAAAGAAATAATTTAACAAATTTTGTAACAAATACACATACAACAAAAACGGCACAATCTAAGTAACTTTTTTTGTAAAGCTGCAAAGTTTCTTTGTTTGGTTAAACGCGCTAATCTCAGGAATGACTGGTTCAAATTGAAATATCCTTATGACCTTTTATCGAAGAAGGTTATTATAACTAAAACCAATAGTAAAAACAAAGACCTCGATGGCAGAGTGGTCACCATGCCGGACTGCCATCCGTAAGGTTACGGCTCCGATTCCCGTGCGAGGTGACTATTTGTGTGAACCACAAATGTTTGTCTCGGTGTGTGTGTGTGAATGAGTGTGTGCATAGTTTCTGATACCCTAGATACAAGTTACGAACTTAGGGGTCAGTTACTATAATGAGAAGATGGAGTGAATGATTATGTAAAAGAAGCAGTAAAATAATAAAATTTTTACTCACCGTTGAATTTCAGACAGATACGATGTACTAGTATTATATGTCTGCGTGTATAGTACATCCTGAGTGCCTATATACAATAGACCGTCCACAATGAAAAGTGTATTGCGGGTGATGTTTGTGTTAAAGTTATAATTCATATTTGTCAATGGTCTTCTGTGATCACGGGTTCTGTAAAGAATCCGAAACGTCAGAAAATGTAAAACAAAATATAACCACGACAAAAATCCGTTTAAGTGTTTTATTTCAATAATTAATATTTGATTTTTTTTTATTTAATAATTGTAATCACGAGTTAATAGTTATGAACACGAGATATCTTAATATTGTTATCAAGTCTTTCAGTTTTTTTTGTATGTTAAATATTATAAAGCGATATCTAAAGTATTTTCAAAGTCAAATTATTTGATTAATTAGTCACACAATATATTTATTTTTATTTACAATTCAATACCAAAATCAAAAAGTATAATATAAGTTTATTTAAGAAAACTTCGCACAAAAATCACGAAATGCCGTTACAAGATCGAAATTGTTAAAACGTTGACCACGAAAAAAAATCTATTATGAAAAATGAAATAAATGACTAATAAGTAACTTCCGAAATCACGAATTGTTATCAAAACCACCCGAAACTTTCGAAAACTTTTCCACTAAAATCACGAAATCCCGTTACAAGACCGAATTTTTGAACTAACTTCACGAATCGTTAAGACGTTCTTAATCCTTGCATATATCGTAACAAGACGGTATTCTTGCATTAACTGAACAATGATAAGAACAATCTGGTCTTATATAAACATCCGGCCTTACTATTACTACCCCGAGAGCCCCGCGCCAACAAGTAGAGTGGGCGGGAAAAGTAATGCGCATGTCACGGAGTTTTGTCTATGGCGGGATGAGCGATCAATACTCGATGGGCGCTAAAATGTGGTGAATTTTTGTGATTGATGAATATTATTTTATATTCATTTTTTGGTTTAAATTTTTTTTTTAAATAAAATAATTATTTGAAAATGGAATGACTTTAATATGTTTTAGGCATTAAAAAGTTGCACTTTTTTCTATAAAAAACTAAAATATAGGTTTGTATTTTGTTATTTTAAAGAGTTTTTAAGGGTATGAAAAATAATGTAGTTGCAAATATTTATTTTCGGGCGAATAATATTTTTTAAAGAAACTTAGACTTTAAACTTTTAAAAACATGTAATTTATAGAATAAATATTTTAACCTTTAAAAAAAAATCAGCAAGGCGTAACTAACCAAACCAAACATAATTAATTACAACAAAACAGACCATCACGAATTACATAAAAATAATAAACAATATCAGAGAACAAAAATTTATAAATATATTATTTTTCGAAATAAGAAACCAAACATTTTAAATTAATATTTAAAACGAGTATTTATACTAGCTGCGGTTTCACACGCGTAGTTCCCGTTCCCGTAGGAATTTCGGGATGAAAAATTGATGTTGGTCGATTCTCAGATCTACTGAATATGCTCACAAAATTTCATGAGAATCGGTCAAGCCGTTTCGGAGGAGTATGGCAACGTAAACTGTGACACGAGAATTTTATATATTAGATAATATAGTAAGTACTTATACCATGAAGCATACCAAAACCTAAAATTTAGAAATGCATTTTTTAAAAACCTCAAATAAATCCTTAAATAAACCTCTTTTCAAAACCAAAACTTTTTACAACAAATTCTATATCTAAAAAAAATGGCGCTAGAATTTCACAACTAAAATTCTTTGTCCAGAAAACTGGCGCCATTTTCCGCTTCACCAGTTGATCACAACAAATATACATCAGTTTGTCTGTCGAAGCTTGCCGTCCCCCCACCTCCTATAGGAGGTTACCCCTCAACCCCCTTACACGTGGAAAAGGGGGTTGGTTTCCCCAACTCCCGTTTCCAACCCGCTCACCCCACCCACGTTGCAATAGGAAAAATTCCAGAACCTTCGATGTTTTTGTCTCTTTCTAAGTATGTGTTTCTGTCTCTTTTTATTACGTAATCGTGTATTTTCGTTGTTGTATTTTTCGGATTTTTTTCTTGCTTTTTTATGCAACATATTTTTTTGGTGAGAAAATTAAAAAAAGTTTAGAAAAGTATGAATTTGATTTTTCTATCTCGTGTTATAACAAAAACCTCTCTTACGAACGATACCAATATACATAAAGAAAAAACAAATAAAATATACAATATGTAATATTAAGTAAATGATAAATAAACTAATTGGTATCATCCTTATGTACTACCTAATTAACGGTTGATAAATAATAAAGAAAATATCATTATCCTTATAGTAACTTGATCGCCCAATAGACAAAGGAAATTCCTTTTATAATAAATATGGATAATATTTATTATAAAAGAAAGGGCCTATTTCACGACCTTCAAGTAAAGTTACTCGCCAAGTTAAGTTTGTTTTGTCTCTTTCTTTCTTTATATCAAGTGACAAAGACAAAACATGTCAGTAACTACTCGGAACGTTACTTGAAGATGGTGAAATAGGCCCTAAAGTTACCGTTACTCCGCAAGTATAAATTGATTGATTTCAACCAATACTAGCAGCGCCCCGCGGTTTTACCCGTGTAGCTCCCGCTCCCGTGAGAATGCGGGGATAAAATTAGGCTAAAAACCAGCCTCTTGAATCACTCTATCTATTAAAAGAAACCGCATCAAAATCCGTTGCGTAGTTTTAAAGATCTAAGCATACATAAAGACAGATAGTGGGAAGCGACTTTGTTTTATACTATGTAGTGATTGTGAGCTACTCTAAGAGATACCTATTTATTTTTTCTATAACTCTCTTCGATCAACATTGATCGGAGCTGCTGTTTATTTTTAGACTTCCCGGGTCGCGAGGGTTGTGGGCTGGGGGATGAACGTAGGCTGTGAGGGAGACAAAGGAATGTTCTCGAACGTTCGAAGGGTGGCGGGCGGAAAGATCCCGTTAAACAAATATTTTGATGGAATATTTTCTCAATTTGTGCGCCGTATTTTCCTGGAATATTTTCCAATTAATACGTAGTTTCGGTTGTTGGGTTGCGACATGTTATTTGGGGTTTTGATAAATCTTTTTACTTTATATTTTTACGTAGCTTTAAATAGAGAATTGAATATGAAGCTACAGAAAATTATTATTACAAATAATCCTAAACTACTACTTAAATAATTTTTTATTTGTTAATTCAATTTGATTTTTTTTCAAGACAAATAGATTTTTTTTAAATATTTTATACTAATACTTCAATAAATTTTATTTGTTATTTTTTTTCAGAGTAATTAGATGATTGTTATTTTTTTTTTTCAAAACAAAAAGAGAATTTAATGTATTCAGAACATTTTTTTGCAAAACATGTACCTTTCTCGTGATATTTTGGAAACGGGATTAATACAAGATATTAATTTATTGATATACATATCAACGCTATGCACAACCCGATAAGCTTAACGCCTTATAGCGAGGCAGCTATTCTAAACAAAATGGCTGCCCCATTACTATTTTTTAAAATCTAAAAGAACACGATATGTTTTAAACATATTCGCATTAATGAAAAAAAAATCGCCATCTTTAAATTTCATAAAAAAAAGAAAAAAACATCGACTTGTCGCATTTGACGGTAGTTGCAAATTCTAAAACGCACAGCCTTAAAAAATACAATCAAAAATAAACCTTATGCACTTAAAAATAAGACTTACGACGAGTATATCTCCACCGTTTTGAGTGACTTGGCCACGATTATCAATTTTCAATTTAACTTTAATTTCGACTTCAACACTTATACCTAGTTTAATTAATGTTTCATTATAATAATCCATAGAATTATTTCCATTATTATTTGTCATTTTAATTTTATTTTCATTTATACTATATAACTTTTCTATAACGCAGAACACGAGATCTAAAAAACTTTTCAAACTAATAAATAGACAAAATTCACTCGAGTACATTTTTTTTTCTTTTTTTACCCGGAATATATTATAAGGCCAATTTCACGACATTCAAGTAAAGTTACTCACCAAGTAAAGTTAGTGTTGTCTCTTTCTTAATTTATATCAAGTGACAAAGACAAAACATGTGAGTAGCGTTCTTGTACTCGGAACGTTACTTGAAGATGGTGAAATAGGGCCCTAAGTTAGTTACTTTGTACTTAATAATCAAATATTTTTCAATTTAAATACAAAATAAATGTTTTAAAATATATTTCTAAGTAATATCAGTAAGGATTCCAACTATAGCAACAAAAATTGGTTCAAAAATACGTTTTAACACTAAATAAGCTTTAAAATTGAATTTTAAAGGAACTTCACGTTACTTTTCAGTTATTTTATCACTGTATCTTCAAAATAAAGGTATTTAAAAAAATGTTTGTCACATTGTGGTTCAAAATATATATTTTCAACTGTATTATAAGATATATTTAATGGAAGTTAATTTATCACTTCAACATCCAAACTAAGGTTTAACCATTACTTTTTCACTTTTAAGTCCAAATCTATCTTTCTAACTATATTTTAACACTTTACAGCTCACTTTAAACCGTTTTTAATACATTTAAACGATATATAAGTCCAAACAAAACCTTTAAAAATATATCTCAAAGGGAGTTTAATCCCGGAATATTCCAGTAACCGGGCGTTTTCCCCGGGACACGATCGCAAACTGAGATTAGGGTGGAACGAACGAACGACGAGGAAACACGAGTGCGCATGCATTCATGAATTGATTTATTGCACTTAAAAATGCATGCTAGAGTATTGTTATATTATATACTTTGATATATATATTTATCTGTCTATCTTAATATGTTTTCCTACCTGTGTCCATCGTTTTGGGCGGATAACTACGTTGTACTGTATGCGTAGCTTTCTGCGCAAGCTGGGTTTCAGTTGAGTCGCTAGTCATCATTATTATACTGTGGTTGAGTTGATAGATTTGTGAGTCTCGTAATGGTTGCCTTTAATATAGACAGAGTTACATAATTAATTCTTTACAAGAAAAAAGAGGATTTTCTTATTGATATCTTTCATTTACACGAACCCTACACATTGAAATAAAACACTTAAAACGGATTCCGATTCCGAAACGTCAGAAAATGTTATACAAAATACAACCACGACAAAAATCCGTTTAAGGATTTTCTTAGTTTATTGTAAGCTATTTGCACCCCTCGGCTTTTGTTATATGTACATGATTATAAACTTATAAACATCCCTCTTAAATCAGTTTCTGAAACATAGTTGAAAAGATCTAAGTGTACGAACGACTTTGTTTAATATTATAAAGCTCTTTCACGCAAAAACTACTAAATGGATTTCAATGAACTTTGGTACAGATGTTCCTCATACCTAGGAATAACACATAGGATACGCGGTTTTACCTGCGTGGAACCTTATCCCGTGAGAATTTTGTGATAAAAAGTGTATCCTATGTGTTATTCCTAGGTATGAGGAACATCTGTACCAAATTTCATTAAAATCCATTCAGTAGTTTTTGCGTGAAAGAGGAACAAACATCCACACATCCAAACATCCACACTCACAAACATTCGGCTTTATAATATTAGTAGGATTAAGACAAAAATGTGTATTATAAAAGACAATAGAAGCTTCTATATTGTGTATCTAATGCACTTAAATCCATTATGTACTTTGTCTAAGACCTAAGCTTACTAACAACGCACTTTGTTCTAAACAAAGACTGCTTCATAAAAGCCAATATGACATGAAAGAAACATGTATAAGGCAGTGTTCCAACCGCGGGCGAGTGAGCGATGAACTATCGGCGAGTTTCTCGCCCAAGAAAAGGACAGTGAATGTACATTCCGTGTAAACGAAAGAGATGCACATATTAATAGTTACTCGCTGGCGGTGTGCAAAAATTATCTAAATCACTACATAGTATAAAACAAAGTCGCTTTCTCTGTCTCTATGTATGCTTAGATCTTTAAAACTACGCAACGGATTTTGATGCGGTTTTTTTAATAGATAGAGTAATTCAGTGGGAAGGTTTTTAGCATAATTTTATCCCCATATTCATATCGCGGGGCGCCGCTAGTTTCATACATATAACTCAAAGGTTGACTGACTGACTGACTGACATAGTGATCTATCAACGCACAGCCCAAACCACTGGACGGATCGGGCTGAAAGGCATGCAGGTACATGTTATGACGTATGCATCCTCTAAAAAAGGATTCCCACGTAATTGTGAAACTGTTACAAGCTAGTAAATAATATGTGCATCTCTTTCGTTTACACGGAATGTATGTTCACTGTCCTTTTCTTGGGCGAGAAACTCGCCGATAGTTCATCGCTCACTCGCCCGCGGTCGGAACCCTGCCTTAGATACTCTTGTGGCAATATGATATCCTTTTATATCGATGACAGGTCTGTTAATTAGTGAGGGGTATCGAAAACAACCCCTGTGATGTCTAGACATATTGATCAAATGATCCGGGACGAGCCCTCTTTGTGGGTTGAAATTACAGGTAGAATATGGTACAGATTTTATAGGCGTGATTTCGGGATGAACAAATGTATGTTTAAAATCCGTTTAAGTGTTTTATTTCAATGTGTAGTGTTCGTGTAAATTAAAGATATCAATAAATTTATGTTTGTTTGTAATAAATATACTGAAATTGAAATAAAGAAGATATAATTATTGGTTTGGGAGCTTTTAAGTATGGGATTTGTGTAAATTAAACATATTACGATGATGTATATTAACTTCAATTTTAAGCTAAATCTACAAGACCAATTTGCCTATCCTGCAGGCCACTAATTAAGTGGTAATCAGTCAATCAGTCAGTATAACGTATCAAAATAAAACTATTCTTTAACGCAAATAATATAGTAATTAAGAATTACGAATATCACGCACAAAACCAGATGCCAATCACTAGATCATAATCCCTATCCTTCGATTGACCCCACGTAATACAAACAGATAATCATCCTAAGTAAGTGGCTTTGTTATAGAAATGATAAGACACACACTCCTAATTCGGTATCGAGTTACTAACATGACAGGGGGGAGAGGTCACCTAATGGATACTGTATCACACTAATATACCTACATATATTACAATTTGCGCCCCGCGGTTTTACCCGCGTTCCCATGGGAATTTCGGGATAAAAAGTATCCTATGTATTATTCCTGTTATAAGGAACGTCTGTACCAAATTTAATCTAAACCAACAAGCCCCGACACAAAAAGAGGGGTGTTATAAGTTTGACGTGTCTGTGTGTGTGTGTGTGTATCTGTCTGTCTGTGGCATCATAGCTCCCGAACGGATGAACCGATTTTAATTTAGTTTTTTTTTTGTATTAAAGGGGACTTACGTGCAAATGTTCTCAGACATGTTTGATGAAAATCGGTTGACCCGTTTACAAGTTATGAGGGTTTGAAAGTAATTGTGTTGGGGGTTTTTTAAATGTTTAATTTAATGTTATATCCTGGTATGTCCAAAAGTAAAATAAACTACGCGAGTAAAACCGCAGGCGCTAATAACGAAAGAAAATATGACGTATTTTCAACTCATATAGGGGGAGGTCACCTTACCGAGGTTGTCTATACCTATTAAATATTGAAACACGTGTCCCTTATCGCTCCTCTCAAGGTATCTCGGTCGCTAAGTTACGCATCATCTATTTTGAGATGAATCGATAATGGTTCGTATCAATGTTGTTTCTTTATCGCGTTTTGCGATATTTTATGAATTGAGTGACCGAGGGGTTGGAATGAAATCTGTTCGTAAAATGTTGTGTATAATAATTTGAATGTTGTAAATCGTAGTTTGTGTTTAATTATGCTATTAGCCATCAGATATTAAAATGTTTGTCCACTTTCATACAAAATCTTTGTGTACTATCGGCGCTCCGCGGTTTCACCCGAGTAGTTCCCGTTCCCGTAGGAATATGGGAATAAAATTATGCTAAAAACCTTCCCACTGAATCACTCTATCTATTAAAACAAACCGCATCAAAATCCGTTGCGTAGTTTTAAAGATTTAAGCATACATAGGGACAGAGAAAGCGACTTTGTTTTATACTATGTAGTGATGATTTTTCTATGATTGTAGTAAAATTGTAGTATTAAAATGTGTTGTTTGCTTAAAAGTTCTTTAAAGGATTGTCTATGGAGATTCTTTGTTTGTAGTATGTTTAATATTTGGTTTAACACAAACATTTCGTATCGTCTAGGAAGTGGAGGTCTGATGGTAGTTGTAAATAGAAAAAATACCCTTTTTAAAAACAAGCTTGTTTTATCTTTTATTGCATTATCATGGGACTTACATACTAAATTTCAATTTAGCATACTAAATTTCAGCTCAAACGGGTAACCAGAAGTGGTCGAAAAATAACATAACATAATATAATCATTCACTACATCATCTCATTACAGTAACTGACCCCTAACTAAGTCCGTAACTTGTATCTAGGGTATCAGAAACTACGCACACACATTCACACACACACAAACCGAGACAAACATTTGTGGTTCACACAAATATTCACCCCGCACGGGAATCGAACCCGCAACCTTAAATGGCTTGCAAGATTTCATTACAGACAACGGGACAGGTGAAACTAAATAAAAGCTTGTAACAATACTGTCGTTCCGCCAAATTTTTCTCAATTACCGATCTCAGGTTCGTATGAAGAATGGGCCAGTTATAGGTATATGAAGATGATAAAGTGATTGATAATGTCATATAATAAGATAACAATATTAGGGATAAGATAACAATATTAGGGATCTTACAAGCTGACATTATATGACAAAGAGCCTTTTTGTGTGCTATGCATAAGCACACTTATTGTAAACTAGCATCGCCCCGCGGTTTCACCCGCGTAGTTCTCTTTCCCGTGGGAATTTTGGGATAAAAAGTATCCTATGTGTTATTCTGATGTATAAGCAAGATTATTGTAAAGTTTCATTAAAATCCATTCAGTAGTTTTTGCGTGAAAGAGTAACAAACATCCATACATACATACTTACAAACTTTCGCCTTTATAATATTAGTATGATAGCTTTTACCCGCGGCTGACATGAAATTTTATATTTTAATTCCACAATGAGACAGCTAACGCCATCTAGTAGGAATAGGGCAACAGCCATCGTGAAAATGATAATATTTAATTTACTTATCATTATTTTTACATAACAGATATAAATAACAAATACAAACATCCAAACTCACGAACATACAAACTTTCGCATTTAAAATATTAGTAGGATACATACTTTTATGTCCTTGATGCATCACTTTTTGTACTTAAAAAAAATTATCAATTGAACGATCAGTTACATTAAGGGCCTATTTCACCTTCAAGTAAAGTTCCGAGTACGTACTCACAAGTTTGGTCTTTGTCTCTTAGCCTACTCCCCCCAACAAACACACATGCTAAATTTCAGCTCTCTACGATCAGTAGTTTCGGCTGTGCGTTGTCTGTCAGTCAGTCAGTACATCACTCAGTAACGGAAGAGTTTTATATACATAAAAATATACATATATAGATAGGTTTGTCTTCGTACCCACCCACTATATTAATTAATATTCATAAAATTATACTTGCAAAACGTTTTCACTCCAAAGATTTTCAGATTAACACCAATACTGACGTCTCAGAGGGTGCGTCCATCTTTTTGATCGACATTTTGTATTTGTTGCCATCATGGCGATTATTTTCTAATCTGTTGTTTTGCTCAGTGACCTATAAACACCCTCTCTGATTTACATTTGCGTAGGAAGGGTGAACTTATGACGTGGTTATTTTCTTGTTAAAATAATATTTTGTTAAACACTGGTCCAAGAAAAGTAAAGTATTGGTCTCACAATAGATAAGGCTAAGTTAAAAAATAAGGAGTGCTAGATTGGGATGGTATGGGCATGTGATGAGGAGGCCAGAACACCATATTGCTAGGAGAACTATGGATCTGTGTGTGAAAGGAAACTTTGGAAGAGGGAGGCCAAAGAAGGGTTGGATGGAGTGTGTGAAAAGGGATATGAATATGAAAGGAGTGAATGAGAGTATGACGAGTGATAGAAGCGAGTGGAAGAGGAAAACATACTGTGCCGACCCCACTTAAGTGGGACAAGGGCAGGGAGGTGATGGAATAGATAAGGCTAAGGTCAGACTTCAGTAAAGCATGTAAGGTCTTACTGCAGAGCAAACGTCTCTCACTCACTGATGGGTATAACATAGGCCAGCAAATTTAATAAAGCCTTTAAGGTGTTACCGCAATGCAAAGGCCTCTATTACACTGGTGGTAACTGGTATTAGTATAGTGAAGAGGAACTGGCACAATCATACTTGCTAGTGTGTGTTGGTGATTCAAGTTTGGCAAATAGCTAACATACATCGTTAGACCTTTGCTGCCTTATTTGCGTTGCATTTTTAGTCTGGTTTAGCACTAAACCAGGTTTTACAATCAATTTTGAATACTGTCAAAGTGACAGGTTGGACTGACAAGGTGTCAAATGCTTACCAGGTTTTGTTAAACCAGACTAAAAATGCAACGCAAATAAGGCAGTTACAGCCTAATCGTGTATAAATTATGTCGACGTTTCTGTTCCCTTTTGACCACGGTCAGTGTAACTAAAATCCCAAAGTTTGTTTGTTTGAACGTATTAATCTCAGAAACTGCTAATCCGTTTATTAAACAAAGCTATTAGTGATAGAAAGGGTGGGTGAAACCGCGGTACTAACGAAGTATACACGAAAATATCTATTTCTTTTTTAATTTTTGTCTGTCTGTCTGTTTGTTTGTTCCGGCTAATCTCTTAAATGGCTGGACCGATTTTGAGGGGCAGGTAGCTGATTTAATAAGGAGTATAGTATACTTTTCGTCCGCAAATTCCCACGGGATAAGGTCCACAAATAGCGCCTCGCGATTTCACCCACGTAGTTCCCGTTCCCGTGTGAATACGGGGATAAAATATAGCTGATGTCACGCACTGATAAATTAGCTTTCCATTAGTGAAAAAATTTTTGAAATCGGTTCAGTAGTTTCGGAGCCTAGTCGTTACAAAAAAATTTTGAGAACCGCTGGTGTAGACATAGGCCCACAAAAACGTAGCGCCACTACGCTATGGCGGCCATTTGCCGTTATCCCAAACAATATTAGCTCATAAAGATGTTACAAATGATTATTATATTATTATTGAGAGTTCACGATCACTACAAACGGACCGACGACGTTTTTTGTTACTACTTTCTTGGTAGTAATTTTGAAGCTTTCGTTGTTGCTTAGTTCACTTCGTCATTATTCGATGTATTTTATTTGATTCTAGCTATATTCTAATAATCATTCACTACATCATCTCATTATAGTAACTGACCCCTAACTAAGTTCGTAACTTGTATCTGGGGTATCAGAAATTACGCACACACTCACCCAGACCGAGGCAAACATTTGTGGTTCACACGAATATTCACCCCGCACGGGAATCGAAACCGAGACCTTACGGATGACAGTCCGGCATGGTGACCACTCAGCCATCGAGGTCGTCATATACATATAGGCTTTAGTCCGTGGTTTCACCCGTCTAGTTCCCGTTCCAGTGGAAATGCGGGGATAAAATATACATAGATTTATATCCTTGATATTCAATTGACCGGCATCAGACTTTTTAAACGTACATAAGTTTTTTTTTGCATAAGTACTAGAATCGAAATCGTCAAGTAATTTAAGTTTGGCTTTCATAGTGAGTGATATTGAGCCAGAATCTTGTCTATGCCGGTGCCAGCGTCGCTGCAATCGCATCTTTTGGTTGTCAGTTTATTGAAAATGTATAGAAATGACATTAGAGTCACAATGACAATAGGAGCAGTCCCAAATTAAGCCTTAATCAAATTAAGCAATTGCTTAGGGCACCACGTCTGGGGGGCACCAGAAACCACCAGAAGAAGCACAAACTTCTTAGTTTATCAACCCTCTGTCCTTATATCTAAGGACAAAGGGTCCCCAGGGCCGTATGGTATGTTTGAAATGATAAATGCCCTACCCTTGAATATAGCGAGGACAGTGTTAGCTGAGGTTTTTTTTTCTCACCGTGCCTCAAATTCGACTCTAGGTCCGAAGGGCATGGATTGCTTAGGGCATCATGTAGTCTTAATCCGTCACGGAGCATGAATAGGAGCTTCCAATTTCGGCCGCCGGCACAGAAAAGATTGTGACTCAATTAATCAAATATTTGGCTTTAATATAACCTAATTTTAAAAGGATTTAAAACCAAAAAGATAAGAAAAGGTTTTAATACATATATGATGTAACTTTAAATACCACGCGGACGCTCAGAGGCAAGTTATTACAAAAATAAAAAAAGTCACGGATTACGACATAGTTTCTTAAGTAAATAATTGTTTTTGAAAGTTATATAGTTACCATCGCCCCTAATTTAAATTGATTTCGCAATTTTGTTGGTTAAGAAATACTGATTTTTATTTAAGGTTTTATTTAAGTATAAGTTTTTGAATATCAATGACTATGATGATAAAAAGGCTAAACAAAATATGGATTATTATATCCGAAATAAATATTATAAGAAAAAGTAAACTATTTTAACGCACAAATTCATATGAAAGTCATTCAAAAACAAAAAGAATTAACAGAAAAATGTTACAAGTCAAAATAATAGAGATAATAAAAAATCAATTTAATAAAACATAAAAATGACTAAGACATGTTTCTGAGGGCCAAAAGGTCGCTATTTCAACAAAATACAACAAGATGCTGTAGTATTGAAAAAAAGGGTAATAAGTTAGTAAACTAATGTTATATACCTATTACCAAAAACATATTAATAAACAAAACTAAAAAACTTACTGTGCCCAGTAATCTTCCCAACTCTTCTCCTTCGCAGAACCATAACCTCTTGGCAAAGTGGCTGTTCTTTGCCAACCATTCAAACTGTTGGACGAAACCCTCTTATCCGGCAAACTGACCACAGACAATCTAGAATTAGGCTCAGACCTAAAAGATTGTAACGAACACTGCGATCCTGATTCCTCCTTCCTCAATCCTATATTAGGAGTCTGATATTCGCTATAATTATTCAAGCTTTGCGTATCTTCCATGTTTAGCGGTGGCCTACCACTTTTGCGATAAGCAAACGTATCAGACTTGCTGAAAGACGGTGTTTTTTTGACCATTTTCGGCGATTCTTGCACGCTTGTCAAGGAAGGCATTTTGTTTTCTCTTTCCAAGTCTATTTCGTGTTCAAGTTGCGTTTGTACGTGGGCTAACATTTCTTCTAAATCGCCTAAGTCTGGATCTATTATCATTTTAGTACGACGCATTGTGTAGATTTGTGTTTTTTCTACACGAAAATTGCTATCCAAATTACTTTGGTTGGTCAAAGCTCATGGCATATGTAACAGACTAATATGTTCTAAGGTAACACAGAATTAAACAATTATTTTTGGATCACTATTTCACTGTTTTGAATACACTTATTGATGGGTTCCATACACATTTATTTCTTGTTTTAAACAAATACTTTGCTAAACAGATGTAGCCTTTATAAAACTTTCAGCAATGATTTTTTACCATAATTTCACTTCAAAAACACAATTTATTGATGGGTTCTCCAAACATTTTATTTATCCTTAATGCAACACTCTTCCTATTTACACTTATATCTTCAAAACTACGCAACAGATTTTAATGTGGTTTTCACCAATAGATAGAGTAATTCAAAAGGAAAATTTGTATGTATTATTGACATTAATAATACACAGATAAATAATAATAAAACGCGCGCGTTTGTCAACTCGTGCGCACACGCAGGCAAACGACGCGCGAATGCATAGTTTTTATAATCATTTCCTTTGTAAGACCAATTGCCTTGATGCGTCCGTTATCTTTCACTTCTATTTTGAACCTTATTACAACGACTTAAAGGCTATATTATGCGTTTTGAAAGGACATTGACGGATCGGTGGTATTTTTTTTGTTGTTTATGTAATGTAATCCTTATCTTTGAGAGATAAGGTTTAAAGTCAAGTGGTTAAAATATTGTTTGGGTTACCGAGAAAGCAATGCTTTACGGTTTACGCAGATGTGCCAATAGTTACTATGTAATGGTCAATTTGAGGAAGGACATAGTATTTTTAATAATAAATCCTACTAATATTATAAAGCCGAATGTTTGTGAGTGTGGATATTTAGATGTGTGGATGTTTGTTCTGAATAGATTTTGAGAGGATGAATGATTAAAAAAAAACGGATTTTTGTCGTGGTTGTATTTTGTTATACATTTTCTGACGTTTCGGATTCTTTACAGAACCCGTGATCACAGATGTAAAAAGTTTACTACCTTCAATATTTTGAATATAATTTTAAATACATTGTGAATTTACCACAGATTCGGTAATACATCAGCTGAGAAGTCAAAACGACTTACTATTACTGTACCTCTCGTCACAAATATGAAACAAAATGCAAAAAAAAAATGTTTCAAGCTGGTATCGAACTCGTAACCATTGACAACGCAATAAGCCGTAAAAGAAGAAAATTGAAAAGGACAACCTAATTTCGAGTCAAATGAAAATGACACGTGGAATGTAATTCAAAGAAATATATGGAACACGTGTATAATAGGTAAAAAATAGCAAAATATACAGGGTGGCCCAAATAGAACGGTCAGTAGGGGAAAGTCTTTAACTATAAGAGAATGCATTTTATTCATTTTATATATCATGTTTCTTAGTAACATTTACTGCTTAAGACATACATAATCGATTTCTAGTTAGAAATAACGAACATATTTTTTTTTCAAAATTTCCGGGTTCGATTCCCGGGGTGAGTAATAGTTTTTTTTTAAATCTAGATATGCAGTTTTTATTTTCACTAAAATCGATGACATTTTTCCTGAGAACAAATCTTTGTATCTCTCATATTTTTATACTTCCCCTCACTGACCGTTCTATTTGGGCCATCCCGTATAGTTTAGAAAAATATGGAATAATTGGTCCCCCAATAGATCAATGGGAATAATATAATAAATAATACTTCGTTATAGGTAAAATTGGTTTTCATGAATACGTCAAATTAAGCACAAGGGTTCGTTAATTCATTTGTCCTTAAAATAGGGCAAAAGAAATGAGGACAAAACGTCACGAAAACATTTCTAAGAAATTGTATTTCAATTTATTTGGAAATGTCGCCCACTCATGCCTTATAGATATATTTATTATTAATTTTGGTGATTCATAAAGTATATTGGAGTTTAGTTATATATTTTTCCATGCAACGAATTTTAGTAGTTTAATATAATGATTCAAGAGGAAGATTTACGTATAAAGTTATTGTGTTTCTCTTAGATAAGTAGTGTACTCATTTACCGAAATTTCAAGGGAATATTATTGCATGTACAGTGCAACTATTGTTGGGAAACTTAATAAATAAATAAATCACACATTATATGTAACTACATCTATATAGGTATTTTATCCTGGAATTCCCACGGGAAACGCTCTGGATATACCAAACTAGGTACTACAATGTGTACATATTTATAAACAGTATTTTTAACCTCCGACGCAAAAAGAGGGGTGTTATAAGTTTGACGTGTCTGTGTCTGTGTGTATCTGTCTGTCTGTGGCATCATAGCTCCCGAACGGATGAACCGATTTCAATTTAGTTTTTTTTTTGTATTAAAGGGGACTTACGTGCGAGAGTTCTTAGACATGTTTGATGAAAATCGGTTGACCCGTTTAAAAATTATGGGGGTTTGAAAGTAATTGTGTTGGGGGTTTTTTAAATTTTTAATTTAATGTTATTGTAACTGTATGTTATCTTATGCTCAGACGGAAGCAGTCGTGTGATAAGTCAGTTTCATCATTGTACATTGTTTTTAACTAATCATACCTAATATTTATATTATGTTACAATAATATTATTATATGTGTGTAATACTAGCTGTTTAACGTGGTTTTCGTCGTGTAAAACACGATGGGAGTTGCGAGATAAATGCATGATTATTTATTCAGCTTACAGCTTCAAAGAAGTACTTAAATCCTAACTAATATTATAAATGCGAAAGTAACTCTGTCTGTCTGTCTGTTACCTTTTCACGGCTAAACTACTGAACCGATTGACTTGAAATTTGGTACAGGGGTAGCTTATGGTCCGGGTAAGAACATAGGATTTAAAGGGTAAAAAGGTTTAAAGGGTATAAAAATAGGGTAAGACATTAGGACTTTTTATCCCGAAATTCCCACTAAATTGAAATCGGTTCATCCGTTCGGGAGCTATGATGCCACAGACAGACAGATACACACACACACACACAGACACGTCAAACTTATAACACCCCTCTTTTTGCGTCGGGGGTTAAAGAGAGACAAAGCTTTGGTCTCAGAATTTCTTACTGACCATGCTAAAACCAGTACCTTTCATTTCACTAATACATGACGCTGATATTCAGTGACAGTGATACTTATTATTCTGCCACTAAGCATAAGTACATCACACAAATAAAAAATCATATTTAGTCTCTTTGCCAGCCAGTTACCATGATAATCGAACCCGCAGCCTTATGTTAGGTAGCCACTGAGCTACATAACATAATCATTCACTACATCATCTCATTACAGTAACTGACCCCTAACTAAGTTCGTGACTTGTATCTAGGGTATCAGAAACTACGCACACACTCATTCACACACACACCCAGACCGAGACAAACATTTGTGGTTCAAATATTCACCCCACACGGGAATCGAACCCGCAACATTACGGATGGCAGTCCGGCATGGTGACCACTCTGCCATCGAGATCGTCAAACAAGAGAGGAATCACACATCGTACAAACTTGTAATTACTCATGATTATCCATTTCCGTGGGTCAGTCCTGGTAATTGTGTAGCAAATGGAGTTCATTTGCTTTTTGTATTCCAATCATTACGTCTTCGGATGTGCTTCCTGGCTATATTAATTTGAATTACATTTAGATTTTTATGTATTCTTTTTGTATGCGTAGTTTCTGATACCCTAGGTACAAGTTACGAACTTAGTTAGGGGTCAGTTACTGTAATGCGATGATGGAGTGGATGATTATGTTATGTTATTTTTAAGTCCTTTATATGGTGGTAACATAGGTATTCTGTTTTTTTATTTTTCAAGTCTCTCATAGGTTGTAAGTTCGATTTGTTTGTTGTAATGACTTCTACTGTTAAAATAAGTTTTGTTTGATTTATAATCAGGTTTTCGAACATGGCTCAAACAAACTCTAAACGTAAATAAAAAATGGTTATAGGAAACAATGTATTATTTGTCAGAATTTGGTGTAAACGGTCCTTAAAACATTTATATCTCAACTTATATTTCGTTAAAAATCCAACATGTATAGGCTGTGTAATTTGTTTACGAATAAATAAAAATATTAATGTTCACCCATTTCGAACAGACAACTCCATCTATCGGGAACGCACAAAACTAAATCATACTTCGAACAGAACCCTTTTCAAACCGCGAACCTTCCGTGACAAACTGGAGCGTAAAAGTGCAAAACTTCACCGCTAGATGGCAGTGTTAGTCTAGACATTATTACAAGTTTTAGTCAAGTCTAGACTAGTCTGAGACGAGACTAAAATCAATAGTTTAAATACCTGACTTAGCTATAAATAGCTAGACTCTTAGTAGATCTAGACTAGTGAAAACTACTTTTAAGGCGCTCCCTAAACTGAACTGAAAGGCAGACCTTTCTCTAGCTGATGATATTAGTACAAACTATACAGTTAGGAACTGTAGATAGACATCACTTAAGAACCTATAAAAAGTCTAGATGAGCTAGCCTATCACTACATAGTTTAAAACAAAGTCGCTTTCTCTGTCTCTATGTCCCTATGTATGCTTAGATCTTTAAAACTACGCAACGGATTTTGAAGCGGTTTGTTTTAATAGATAGATAGACAGTTCAGTGGGAAGGTTTTTAGCATAATTTTATTCCCATGTTCTAGTGAAACCGCGGGGCGCCGCTAATAATTTATATAAGGACTTTTCCAACACGCTTTTAAACCAAACTGCAAAAGAAAATCGGTAGATTTAGAGCCCAAAGGTAGATTTATTTAGATTACAAAGTTGTTACGCTTTCAATACAAATTGTTCTTTTGGAATCGAAAGACACCTATGATCATAGATCTTAAAACTAATTTAAATAAGGTTTAATTTGGACGCAAAGTTTGTTAATCTTATGGGAATTAATAGAGCCTACGTAATAGCACGAGGCAGTGACGGATTAAGACTTCGTGATGCCCTAAGCAATCCAAGCCTTCGGGCCCCCCAGGGCTGTAGCTACAGTGGAATTTGATGACGAAATAAAAAAAAGGTCAGCTAACACTGAGCTCGCTATGTTCAACAAGGTAGGGCATTTGTCATTTCAAGCATAGCTTCGACCCTTGGGCCCTCTATCCTTGTGTTCTGGTGCCCATTCTGGTGGTTTCTGGTGCCCCCCAGACGTGGTGCCCTAGGCAATTGCTTAATTTGATTAAGGGTTAATCCGGGACTGGCGCGAGGCACAGGTAGCATAAGTACTTGGAAATATTTCCAAGAATGCTCCCCATTCTTACATAGATTATGTAATTAACTACATTCATGACTACGATAAAAACTACACCATTGTAACCGTCGGCATGTAACAACTTACACTTCAAGAATTAATTAACTTCCAATCGATATTTCTAATATAACGTTGTTGTAAACACGTCGTAATTACATAATTATGAGACCTTCGTGCTTCGGAGGATGTTAACGACGATTATTAATATTCAATCGTAATCCGTAGGATTGAGATTGAAGATTTATTTCAAACTAGCTGTGCATCGCCGTATTACCCACGTGGAACCTTATCCCGTTTGAATTTTGGGATAAAAAGTATCCTATGTGTTATTCCTAGGTATGAGGAACGTCTGTACCAAATTTCATCAAAGTTCAGTGGTTTTACGTGAAAGAGTAACACACTCACAAACTTTCGCATCCCAACTAATTCCCTACTAATATTAAAAATGCGAAAGTAACTCTGTCTGTCTTTTACCTTTTCCCGGCCAAACTACTGAACCGATTGACTTGAATTTGGTACAGGGGTAGCTTATGTTCCGGGGAAGAACATAGGCTATGTTTTATCCCGAAATTCCTACAGGAACGGGAACTACGCGGGTGAAATCGCGGGGCACAGCTAGTTTATAATATTTGTAGGAATTAGGTTATTATAGTGCATTCATTTTGCGGTGAGACAAAATGTAAACAAACCATGAAAAAGGTTATTTTGTATGTCATGTTTTATCAATAATACATAGAGTACTCCCTACTGACTACTTGATATTTAATTAATCTTTGAAATATAGAATATATAACATACTAGCATTAGCCCTCAACTTCGTTCGCGTGTAATAATTATTTTAACACGCGACTTCATTTATGTAGAAGGTGAAAAAATAGTTATTCTGTGCCGCCGTGCACTAGCCGGGTCGCCTTGTCATAGTAACTATTTAGTAATCTGTGGCCTTGATCATAATTTTGCTGTAATGTTATTTTAAAACTAAGATATCTTCTAAGATACTTATTGAAATCAAATCATGTAAAAGGCAAATGTCTTTTAGATTAAATTCTTTTGAAATGTAAGCGCAAAAAATGTGTTTTTTACGACATCACATTAGAAGCTCCTAGATTTATCGGTGTTTCTCTACAATATCATGCATGTATTATACATATAAACTTTCCTCTGGTATCACTCTATTAAAAAAACCGCTACAAAATCCGTTGCGTAGTTTTAAAGATTTAAGCATACATAGGGACGGACAGACAGCGACAGCGACTTTGTTTTATAAGTACTATTTAGTAACCATAGATGAAAGATTGGTTAGATACCGCGATACCTGATGAGATACATATATTATTAATAGTTACTCGCATGTTCACACTGCCAGCGAGTAACTATTATGATCACGGATGAACAGTTCAGTTCATCCGTGATCATGGCGCTTGCAACAGCGTAGAAATATTGGAAACTCGAAGTCACTACTTTTGAGCAATTGGTAGGGAATAAGACACCTTGGCCATAAAATACCTGGAAATTTAATGAAATACCGATAATGCGTCTCGGAGATTTTTTGTCGAAGCATATACAACAGCCCGAATCAAATGATTGACATACGTTACGCGCGTTTTTTAAAATATGCAAAATTAAATGTATTTTTTTATAATCTAACTGAGATATTTTCTTATTTTTTTTGCGGAAGAACATTCTACAGAGTCTTAGAAAACTACAAAAGAAAAAGCCAAATCGGTCTAGCCGTTCGCAAGTTATGACGTGATAACGGCAAACGGGTTTCATTTTTATATATATAGACTAGCGGCGCCCTACGGTTTCACCCGCGTAGTTCTCGTTCCCGTAAGAATATGGGGATAAAATATGCTAAAGACCTTCCCACTGAATCACTCTATCTATTAAAATAAACCGCATCAAAATCCGTTGCGTAGTTATAAAGATCTAAGCATACATAGGGACATCAGGACATAGGGACATAGAAAGCTACTTTGTTGTATACTGTTTTTGATGATTACACGAAATTTGTTTCTTGAATTATTTTTACACAGTTTCACCACGTAAACTGACATTTTACTACGTATTATGTTCAAAATTTAATAAAACATTAGGAACATACGCCTCACAGACAGCTTGCAGTGTGACTGGCTTGGATACGCCGGGTATGTACATGTAGTATTTGTTGCCGCATTTGACTACGTCGGCGATACCTACCAAACACACCGAAACCAATTCATCATCTAAGGTAGTAATAGTAATCACAATGATAATTGACATTACTAAAACCTAAAAATGCTGTGAATCTCAAACTATGGATACATTTTAATACTACTAAATGAAGGTGAACAGTCATTTTAAGTAATGAAAGTAAAATTAATAGTTTTCGTATTTAGCCGGATTGTACCCGTCATTTTTACTCTTGATCAACTTGTTGACGTGAGTGTTTTCTTCCCGATTATATAGTAAAGTATATTGTAAATTTTTGATAATTCTTTGTTTAAAGTAATTATTGTATTATATTTTATATTCAGTTATCGTTAAATTTCTGTTATCTGAACGTTGATTTTGATGAAAATAAGTGAACCTGGTTCAAACAGCGCTTGCACTTTTACTTCGCCGAAGATCCAAACATACACCAAGGTGTTATTAATATACTTATTTAAATATGTAGAAGAGACTTGGCCAAAGATTCGTATCCCTACAAAAATTCTATTGTATACACCCCTATTTTGAAAATATGGGACTTATTAAAATCAGAATATCTGTAACAGTAACTGAATCCATATATCCAATAAAAATATCAAAAATGATAGTCGATTACTTATCTTTAAAAAATACCAAATAAATGTCGTATTACCAGACGGCACACTAGCTATCAAGTATTCTGTGACGGCTCGGGTCGATGACCGCGCTCAGCTGTGTATCGCAGCGTTCGGTGTAGAATAACAATAAAATTCGGCGGGATTTTGAAAATCTTTGACTTATCATAACTTTTTAAATAAAAGCAAAAGAAAAAAACTAACTTCACTATTATATTGTCACCCGTCGTTTACATTAGCTGTGAGATAAGGTATCGCAATTTCAAAATAAGGGTGTATAACGACTTCACGAGCCTCCGTTTACCGATTTCTAAAAGAAAAAAAGGAAAATCCATGTTGGAGCTCTTCTTCTGAGGATCACCAATAAATAGTTGTTTATTTATTTTGTAGTAAAACAATTCAGGTGCTAACATGAATTGTTTTTACTTGTACTCAACTCATCCTGTTTATTACCTTTTTATTGATTTTTACACTAAACTAAATTAATAGACGACTTATCAAAGATGCCTACTATGTCTTATTTTACTTTCATATTTATAACTCTAAAAAAACTATATATTTTTCGCCTAAATGAGCTAAAAGTTTGACAACCAGTATTTCTTTGTTTACATTTTGTCTCACGGCTAAATGAACAGACTATAGATTTATTCATACTTCGAAATCTTCACGATTTTCTATTCGTGTATTTTTAACAGTCTCTTTCTCAAATGAAGGAAAAATTTGGAAAGTAATTTTCAAAAAGTAGCTTGTCTAATCTAAGATAAACATTTTTAAGGAATTTTCTAAAAAATAATAGCTAATTAGAAAGTTAATAATCCCCTAATAATACTCCTCTTCGCCACTCATCCCAGCATCCCGTCATTCCATACGGAATGCTGATGGAAGTCGTTCTACGTGATGGCACGTTTACGTACATGCGGACACATCAATCATTGTGGTGGAGGAGCATTGAAGTTATTAAAAAGAAGGTTTGCTTCGCTGTTTATGTGAGCTTGTGAGGCTTAGAGAAGTTTCATTCTCTAAGTTGTGAGGTTATTAAAAACTAGCTTAAGCTGTGCCTAGCGTCGGTTTTATTTGTCTTAGGGCTGATTTTTCAATCGCCAGATAACTTTATTCGAGGAATAATTTTGAAATTTTGACAGTTATTCCATAGAAAATCTGTCAAACGTCGAATTTATTCGTCGAATAAAAGTTATGTGGCGATAGAAAAATCAGCCCTTAGCGTGAAGTTTTGTAGCTTATAACGTTAATAAGCCTTCCTTGATAAGAGGACTATCATAAACTTTAGTTAGAATTTAATACAATTGTTCCTTATGACCAAGAATAACACATAGGATACTTTTTATTTAGGTAAAACTCAGCGCAGGGATTTATGTAGGTAAAACTACGAGGTGCAGAACATTATTTTAATCTAATGAGAAGGGTCTTATAAATAACTTATTATTTTATTTTATTAATAAAAAATATCGTATTCCTGAAAAGGCTGTCTCAACTATAACCACACTAAAACATCAGCTGCCTTATTTGCGTTGCATTTTTAGTCCGGTTTAGCACTAAACCAGGTTTTACAATCAATGCTGAATACTGTCAAAGTGACAGATTTGTCTGACAAAGTGTCAAATGCTGCAAACCAGACTAAAAATGCAACGCAAATAAGGCAGCAGCGGTCTTATTTGCGTTACATTTTAAACCTAGTTTAACAAAACCCGGTTTAAGCATTTGACACTTGTCAGTCAAATCTGTCACTGTAGCCCTTTGACAGTATTCAAAATTGTACTTAGATCAGATCGTAAAACCTGGTTTAGTGCTAAACCAGACTAAAAATGCAACGCAAATAAGGCAGCAGATTTCCAACTAACTACAAATTTCAATACCGAAATTCCCACGAAATCACCAGAAACGGGAATTAATAGCTACTAATAACAGCGTACATTTCTTAATTTTTCGACTGTTAAAACCACATTAAACTGAATAATAAATTAAAATGTTGATTATGAAGCATTTCTGGACGCGCCTGTACCGTGACCGAAATGTTATGAGAAAAAATATTCATTGTCTTGTTTCTATGGCTTAAGTAATGGAACTTTTACTAGCTATGGTACAAACTACTACAAATTCTTACTAATATTATAAACTAGCTGTGAATCGCCGTTTTACCCGCGTGGAACCTTATCCCGTGGGAATTTTGGGATAAAAAGTATCCTATGTATTATTCCTAAAGTTCATTCATTTGGCCGTGAGACAAAATGTAAACAAAGAAATACTGGTTGTCAAACTTTTAGCTCTTTTAGGCGAAAAATATATTGTTTTTTTAGAGTTATAAATATGAAAATAAAATAAGACTAAGTAGGCATCTTTGATAAGTCGTCTATAAGTAATTTAGTTTAGTGTAAAAATCAATAAAAAGGTAATAAACAGGATGAGTTGAGTACGAGTAAAAACAATTCATGTAAGCACCTGAATTGTTTTACTACAAAATAAATAAACAACTATTTATTGGTGATCCTCAGAAGAAGAAGAGCTCCAACATGGATTTTCCTTTTTTTCTATTACAAATCGGTAAACGGAGGCTCGTGAAGTCGTTATATACAATACAATTTTTGTAGGGATACGAATCTTTGGCCAAGTCTCTTCTACGTATTTAAATATATTAATAACACCTTGGTGTATGTTTGGATCTTCGGCGAAGTAAAAGTGCAAGCGCTGTTTGTACCAGGTACACTTATTTTCATCAAATCAACGTTCAGATAACAGAAATTTAACGATAACTGAATATAAAACATAATACAATAATTACTTTAAACAAAGAATTATCAAAAATTTACAATATACTTTACTATATAATCGGGAAGAAAACACTCACGTCAACAAGTTGATCAAGAGTAAAAATGACGGGTACAATCCGGCTAAATACGAAAACTATTAATTTTACTTTCAATGACTGTTCAACTTCATTTAGTAGTATTAAAATGTATCCATAGTTTGAGATTCACAGCGTTTTTAGGTTTTAGTAATGTCAATTATCATCGTCATTACTATTACTACCTTTGATGAAGAATTGGTTTCGCTGTGTTTGGTAGGTATCGCCGACGTAGTCAAATGCGGCAACAAATACTACACGTACATACTCGGCGTATCCAAGCCAGTCACACTGCAAGCTGTCTGTGAGGCGTATGTTCCTAATGTTTTATTAAATTTTGAACATAATACGTAGTAAAATGTCAGTTTGCGTGGTGAAACTGTGTAAAAATAATACTTCAAGAAACAAATTTCGTGTAATCATCAAAAAACAGTATACAACAAAGTAGCTTTCTATGTCCCTATGTCCTGATGGCCCTATGTATGTATGCTTAGATCTTTATAACTACGCAACGGATTTTGATGCGGTTTACTTTAATAGATAGAGTGATTCAGTGGGAAGGTCTTAGCATATTTTATCCCCATATTCTTACGGGAACGAGAACTACGCGGGTGAAACCGCAGGGCGCCGCTTGTCTATATATATAAAAATGAAACCCGTTTGCCGTTATCACGTCATAACTTGCGAACGATTTCTTTTGTAGTTTTCTAAGACTCTGTAGAATGTTCTTACGCAAAAAAAATAAGAAAATATCTCAGTTAGATTATAAAAAAATAAATTTAATTTTGCATATTTTAAAAAACGCGCGTAACGTATGTCAATCATTTGATTCGGGCTGTTGTATATACTTCGACAAAAAATCTCCAAGACGCATTATCAGTATTTCATTAAATTTCCAGGTATTTTATGGCCAAAGTGTCTTATTCCCTACCAATTGCTCAAAGGTAGTGATTTCCAGTTTCCAATATTTCTACGCTGTTGCAAGCGCCATGATCACGGATGAACTGAACTGTTCATCCGTGATCATAATAGTTACTCGCTGGCAGTGTGAACATGCGAGTAACTATTAATAATATATGTAATATATGTATCTCATCAGGTATCGCGGTATCTAACCAATCTTTCATCTATGGTTACTAAATAGTACTTATAAAACAAAGTCGCTGTCGCTGTCTGTCCGTCCCTATGTATGCTTAAATCTTTAAAACTACGCAACGGATTTTGAAGCGGTTTTTTTAATAGAGTGATACCAGAGGAAAGTTTATATGTATAATACATGCATGATATTGTAGAGAAACACCGATAAATCTAGGGGTTTCTAATGTGATGTCGTAAAAAACACATTTTTTGCGGTTACATTGCAAAAGTATTTAATCTAAAAGACATTTGCCTTTTACATGATTTGATTTCAATAAGTATCTTAGAAGATATCTTAGTTTTAAAATAACATTACAGCAAAATTATGATCAAGGCCACAGATTACTAAATAGTTACTACGACAAGGCGACCCGGCTACTGCACGGCGGCACAGAATAACTATTTTTTCACCTTCTACATAATTGAAATCGCGTGTTAAAATAATTATTACACGCGAACGAAGTTGAGGGCTAAAGCTAGTATGTTATATATTCTATATTTCAAAGATTAATTAAATATCAAGTAGTCAGTAGGGAGTAGTCTATGTATTAATGATAAAATATGACATACAAAATAACCTTTTTCATGGTTTGTTTACATTTTGTCTCACGGCCAAATGAATGGATTATAGGTATGAGGAACATCTGTACCAAATTTCATTAAATCCATTCAGTAGTTTTTGCGTGAAAGAGGAACAAACATCCACACATCTAAACATCCACACTCACAAACATTCGGCTTTATAATATTAGTAGAATATAAGTGAATTAAAGATGGCTGCCGTAAACAAGATTCTTTTTTGTAACTTGTGTCAAGCGACAGTTCCGCACCAGCGCACACTGACCAAACTGTTCCGCTACAGATGTTGCAATATTACCACCTTTATTCCCATAGAAATAGAGCTCAAAATCTCACAAAAACTAAGACATCTTAGAACGCACGAAGAGTTCAAATTCTTTAAAAAATAGCGCAATTGACATGGCAAAATGTTCTTTATTTACAAGAGAAATAAGGTTGGGAATTGTGTGAATTGTGGCATGATAAAGATCGTGGTCTATTGTACTTTGATTTTCTGGAGTCCAATTTGTTTTAGTAGTTTTTTGTTTAATTGTTGTTTGCTTGGGAATTCTACACTGTCATTGTAAACAGGAATTTATCTGTAGCTCTCGTCTCAGTATCTGAAATACAGCTAGGTTGCACTTATAACATAACATAATCATTCACTACATCATCTCATTACAGTAACTGACCCCTAACTAAGTTCGTAACTTGTATCTAGGGTATCAGAAACTACGCACACACCCATTCACCACTTCATCTTATAAAACGAATCTAGAGGATACGAGAACCTTTACATAGTACTAGCGACGCCCCGCGGTTTCACCCGCGTAGTTCCCGTTCCCGTAGGAATATGGGGATAAAATTATGCTAAAGACCTTCCCACTGAATCACTCTATCTATTAAAACAAACCGCATCAACATCCGTTGCGTAGTTTTAAAGATCTAAGCATACATAGGGACATAGTGACAGAGAAAGCGACTTTGTTTTATACTATGTAGTGATGATAAAACAAATTCGCTTCTTACTACATGTCATTTGCTATTCCTGGTTTCAATTTCTGGATGAGCTAAGTATGCCATTATTTTCAAAAATACTCGCGTTTGTGCTTATGATACACACCAAAACGCATATAATACTTTGTATTACTTCTACATATTTCTTCTCATTAACAACTATATTATACAGACAGAAAAATATATCTGCAGTGCAGTGGCATGACGCATCTTTAAAACCGATACTTATGAAATTGTAACATACAAATATTGAGCAAGTCAATAAATAAAAACCCAAGCGAAAAACAACCGTTAACCTCTCAATTTGGTAAACCAATCAAGATATCTCCGTAAAAGACGTGTGCCCTTATCGGCCGCCAACGCACGACTGACTTAAAAAGAATACAAATTTAAATATCGAATCGAACTACCCACATGGACAAATAAAATGGCGCGTGGGTTAGCGCCATACGTTATGTTTTATTAACTGTTTCTACACTTTTTTAAGAGAGTACCAGATGATCTATACAGATATGTAGCCTCATTACTAGTTTTTGTTGTCATAAGTATCTAAACGTGAAAGTATTACCTACCTATTTGTATACATAGATAAGAATTGGATGTATGCATGCCACGCCGAAAGTACTGCGTTCGAACGTCTTCCACACAAAAAAAAAGGTAGCACTCCGGGAGTGCCGGCAGAAGTGAAAACTTCAAAATTAACGTTGTGTTTAATTATAAGTATAAAAGTACTATCATTTATGAGGTAGAATACAATGTTTATTTATTGCGCTATCGTACACAAATATGACAATTTATATGTTGTTATTTATCTGTCACCATCCTTGGATACGCGTGGGACGCTGTACATAAACACACACGGTCATTCGCGCAAGCGCCCTGTGCCGCCTAAACAGAGCAGCACACTCAGGCACGGTAGAAAGAGTGGGAGATACTAGTTCCTCTCCCTTCCCCTCGATCTTACGCTTTTTCGATCAGCATCACGTGACCCTGACGCGAGTTTCAAAGTTTTTACCCATACAAAAACAAGTGCTCAGCGCCGCTAAAGAAGTTTTCACTTCAAAAATATTGACCCGATTTAATGAAATTTGTTGCAAATATGTACCTTATAACAAGGAACAAGACATAGGATACTTAATATTCCAAAATTTCCACAGAATTATCATTTACGGGGTTAAAACCATGCATACAATTAAACTTTTATGAACATACAATTTTGTTAGTTCTTCCTATCTAAAAAAAACACGATTCGGAATGAAACAAATGTAATAACCGTTAATGTAATATAATATGAAGTTCTAGTGTAAGATCATGTTTGTCTCACCACAAACGACTTGACCGAGACCCGACAGACAGACAGACAGAATTGAGGGCGATATAGTAAGTACTTGATAATGACATAATTAAACATAGCTCGAGTTTAAGATCACCGACACGCTTTAGATTAGGTAAAACTTATGTCGTTGTATTTGTCAGACCATTTTTTGAAAATTTTGACGTCACTGTGGCAGATTGATCACAATGTCGGACTGCTAAGAATAAGGGGGCTAGTTCGATGCCCGTGTAAGGTAAATATTTGTATGATCTACAAATGTTTTCGGTCTAGGTTTGTGTCTTAATGCATGAGTGCGTGTTCCTAATACCCTAGAGACCTACAAGTAATAAAAGTAGAGTATTTAGAGGTCAGTTACTATAATAAAATTATAGAGCGATTGTTTTTATTAATAAAAATAGCTGTGCCCCGCGTTTTCTCTCGCGTAGTTCCCGTGGGAATTTCGGGATAAAAAATAAAAATCCTTCTCCTGGTTCTTAGCTACCTCCCCACCAAGTCCAACTGTAAATCCGGCAATCTCCGTAAAAAATGTATAATTATCCGTAAAATTCCGTTTTTTATGGCATAAATGGTTGTTTTCCGTATAAACGGGGTCATAAGGGTCATCAGCCAGGTAATCATCACGTGGGAAGTTATTACAGCGTATTGTCGGTGTTTTGTACCCACGCGTGAAGAAGATACTGCAATAGAAGCTAGGTTGAGTAATGAGAGGTGAATGGAATCAATTTTGTTCGAAGGAGGCTTAAAGTCAATTTTTGGCCCAAGAAGCTAGTTCTGCCTGCCTAGCATGAATGTGCGTGATAAATGATATAGACACCACGAAATAATATCGATTTCGCGAGCATGACCAAATGAATACGGCGTAGTACGATTTGATAAAATTAAATATGGCGGCTATATTTATTATATTTTGACAGTTGGATGTCAATAAATAGCTATATCGATTAAGCGAACATGACGAAATGTCAAAAAATTAATCACGTGGTTAATTTCAATATGGCGGGCATTTTTATCAAATTTTGACAGTTGGATGTCAATAAATCGCTGTATCTATCGTGTTTTCGAAGTCATGCCAGCCTAGCTGAACTTGCTAGTTTAGACCTGTGGTTTTCACTGCCGAATGAAGTCGAAAAAGCTTTAAAATTAGGCTAGGAAATGATAGTTTTGTCTGATATAGGTAGTTTTTGATGTAGTCTTTTAAAGGAAGCGTATGTATAGTCAAATCTGTATAGATGGGACGCATTTTTTACTCTTTCACGCAAATACTACTGAACCGATTTAGGTGAAATTAACATAACATAATCATTCACTACATCATCTCATTACAGTAACTGACCCCTAACTAAGTTCGTAACTTGTATCTAGGCTAGGGTATCAGAAACGACGGACACACTCATTCACACACACACACAGACCGAGACAAACATTTGTGGTTATACAAATGTTTACACCGCACGGGAATCGAACACTCAACCTTACGGATGGCAGTCCGGCATGGTGACCACTCTGACATCGAGGTCGTCGAGATTTGGTACAGATGTTTCTTTTAACCGAGAATAACCCATAGGATACATTTAAATTAATCCATCCGTTTCAAAAAACAAAAACAAAGATAAATTTACTCCAGAATTTAAAAACCGATTAACTATGCCATTTTCAAACAAATAAATCCTCGTTTAGCGATGAAAATGTTGTCATTGAAACCTAATCATGGCGAAACAACCGCTGAAGATATGATTGGACAGAATTGATCGGATGTCACAGGGTTCAATTGACATGAATTATTCGCTGAGGGGAGCCTGAACCTTCGTTAACGAATATTGTGCAACAAACTTATCAGATCCGGCAGAATTTAGAACTTTTAATGTCACTTTTGCCTGCGACTTCGTACGCGTGGAATAATGACTTCCAGCAGATTTTTTTTTCACTTTTCACCCCTTATTTCCGAAAAACCTCTTAGTGGTAGCCCACTCCCCCCAACAAACACACGTGCCAAATTTCAGCTCTCTACGACCAGTAGTTTCGGCTGTGCGTTGTCCGTCAGTCAGTACATCACTCAGTAACGGAAGAGTTTTATATATGTATATAGATACACTAGCCCACTGTGCCCCGCGTGGAACCTTATCCCGTGGGAATTTTGGGTTAAAAGAGGCACAAACATCCACACTCACAAACATACGGTTTTATAATATTAGTAGGATTGATAGATTAAAGAAGCACAGTTACTCAATAATTACAAAATATTTCCTACACGGTCTTATACACATCTAGAGTATATTATAATGAATTAATTAATTTAATTAACGTTTATTTATATATAACAACAAACATTAATTTGTCCTGTCAACAATCTTATCGTTTATAAGTAGAACGTATAAATAATGTTTTAATTGTTACATTGGTTTTAACAACCAAATGTGGTCATTGATAATTATAATAGGGTTGCAAGTTCGATTTCCGTGCGAGATAAATATTGGATGATCCATAGTGAGAACGTAATTAAATCTATACTAATCCTACTAATATTATAAAGCCGAATGTTTGTGAGTGTGGATGTTTGTTCCTCTTTCACGCAAAAACTACTGAATGGATTTTAATCCAATTTGGTACAGATATTCCTCATACCTAGGAATAACACATAGGTACTTTTTATCCCTAAACTCCCAGGGGATAAGGTTCCACGCGGGTGAAACCACGGTGCGCCGCTAGTTACTAATAATAAAAGCCGAAGAGATTTGGTTTAACGCGGTAACCTGTGTAACTATTAATTCCCAATTTATATTGTTTTCTATACTAATATTATAAAGAGGAAAGATTTGTTTGTGTGTAATGAATAGGCTCCGAAACTACTGGACCGATTTCAAAAATTATTTCACTAATGGAAAGCTAATTTATCAGTGCGTGACATAGGCTATATTTTACCTCCGTAATCCTACGGGAACGGGAACTACGCGGGTGAAACCGCGGGGAGCTACTAGTAATTAATAAATACGAAAGTAACTCTTGTCTGTCTGTTACCTTTTCACGGCTAAACTACTGAACCGATTGACTTGAAATTTGGTACAGGGGTAGCTTATAGTCCGGGGAAGGCCATAGGCTCTATTTTATCCCGAAATTCCCACGGGATCAGGAACTATACGGGTAAAAATCGCGGAGCACAGAAATACTAAATAAATTCCACACAAATACAACATATTTGATACCGAACTATTATCCGGACAAATAATAAACAACACACATTAATATGAGAGTACATACATTGTTTACAACATTTAATTAGATTGCGTAAACATTTACTTGCGCTGTGTGTTTATATACAGGGTATTTACTGATAATAACCATGGTATATAATTATATGTATTAGCAGGTTATTATAATGTTGAATAAGTATATAAGTGGCTAGGGTACATAAACTATCCTAACTAATATTATAAATGCGAAAGTAACTCTGTCTGTCTGTTACCTTTTCACGGCTAAACTACTGAACCGATTGACTTGAAATTTGGTACAGGGGTAGCTTATGGTCCGGGAAAGAACATAGGATACTTTTTATCCCAAAATTCCCACGGGAACGGGAACTACGCGGGTGAAACCGCGGGGCACAGCTAGTTCACTATAAAGTACAGTTCATCCGTGATCATGGCGCTTGCAACAGCGTCGAAATATCGGAAACTATACATGGTTACATGGCAAATATCCCGTTAATCATAATAATTTGAGTATTATTTAACTTATTTACTATTCATATTATGTATTCTTTTTTAAGGTTCCGTACTCAAAGGGTAAAAACGGGACCCTATTACTGAGACTTCGCTGTCCGTCCGTCTGTCACCAGGCTGTATCTCAAGAACGGTGATAGCTAGACAGTTGACATTTTCACAGATGATGTATTTCTATTGCCGCTATAACAACAAATACTAAAAACCAAATAAAATAAATATTTAAGGGGGCTCCCATACAACAAACATGTTTTTTTGTCGTACGGAACCCTTCAAGAGCGAGTCCAACTCGCACTTGGCCGGTTATTTTATATTTTATTAAAGAATTTTCCTTTATAAGTTCATTCAATTTAAGATACTAATATTATAAATGCGAAAGTAACTCTGTCTGTTACCTTTTCACGGCTAAACTACTGAACCGATTGACTTGAAATTTGGTAGCTTATGGTCCGGGGATGGAAATAGGCTATGTTTTATCCTGAAATTCACACAGGATCAGGAACTATACGAGTAAAACCTCGGCACAGGTAGATTAGCTAAATCTAACTGACCATTTAAAATGGTTATAACTTTACCAAAACCCGGATGTCCTCATTATAGTAATCATGTCATCTCAATATAAGTATTTTTATCGGTCATTGTCGTAATATAATCGGTCGTATGCTGATTGGAGCTGTATTTAGAGCGCAGAATGATATCTAACTAGCAGCGCCTCGGTTTAACCCGCGCGATTTCCGTTCCCGTGGGAATATGGGGATAAAATATTTAGCCAGGGTGAATATAGCTTTCTAATGGCGAAAGTATTTTTGAAATCGGTTCAGTAATTTCGGAGCCCATTCGTTACAAACAAACAAATATTTCATCTTTATAATATTAGTGTAGATATTTTCTTTTATAATTATAGTACTTACTATGACATTATTTTTGAAGATTCAACTCTTTAAACATTCATCTCAATATTAGTAGTTATCGGCCATTGTCGTAACATGATCGGCCGTATGCTGATTGGAGCTGTATTTGGGTCGCCAAATCATATCTAATTGTTGACTAGAGTCAGGCTCGCGGGTTAGGTTGCGTTGGATTGATAAATTGGGATTAGAATTTCATAAAAATATTTTAAAGTACGCACTTTAAACCGATTTAAAAAAGGAATATTTGAAAACCACCTGTTCTCAAAAACTTTAAAACACTTATCATTAAACTTCAAAATGGAATGAGATTCTAAATTAGAGATAGTAGGTCTTATTTATATACTAGTAGTAATAATTTTTAAAAATTTGTGTAAACAACATTTCCCTTTAGTATATTTAATGCAATTTACATATATTTTTATAGGGATTGGAGATCCCCATTTGAAAAGGGAGGATCCTCCGACCAGACGGGTGTTGTGTCTGGTGGGAGCTGCCCGACGGTTGTAGTCGGGCTCTCGTATACATAGTCAATTGCGCTGTAAATTTTGCTTGCGCGATTCAGGACTCTTCAGTTTTTTTCCCTCGGTTGCGGATAGATGGCGCTGTAAGTACTTAGTTCCTATGTGGCGTGTAGATGTCGCCACATTTTAATAGCTCTATGTTAAAATATATCAGATTTATTCAAATAAATAAAATATTAATATTTTATACGCTATGGCAAGGACGGAGGGATATTATTATAAAAAAAATATTTGCAATGCGGATGAAACCACAGAACTCAACTAGTTACACAAGTAAAGATAAATGTCCGTTATAATTACCAAAGTAAAAACTTAACTATTTCAATTGGCATGTCAATGACACTACATGCTATTTAAGGGATTTCACCTTATTTGAAGTTATCTTAAACAGTAAGGGCCAACGCAGACTTGAGACGAGTCAGAGCATATAAATACGTCTCTGACTCAAGCTCATAAAAACTTCACTTTGACTTTGCAAAAAGAAAAAAGAAAAAGTAAATAGTGTAACGTGACCAAATAATATATTTTTCAACACACTTGCTCATAAAGGGGCTCTTATTTGTGCAAAAACAGTTGAATAATGACACGCTTGATTCACTAGTGAGTCATAGATTTTTTTTTAAATTGTTTAGTTTTAAAAAGTTTCGATACCAAAAAAATCATGTCCATACATTTTAAAAACAAACTTCAACTATATTGCCTTACTTTTGGTAGGTCTATGGTCGATTCCATTCATTCAATCATTCGTTTTTTTTTTTTAATAAGTATATTCTTTTGGTCTTTGGCTGATCACCATTGTTGTGTTGGATGCGCGCGAATAGAAAAACTGTTTATTTATTAGCGAAAAATGATAATTTCTTCGCAAATGTGTTGAAAAACGTTGTATGGTACACGCGTGTATTGATGATTACTATCCTCGGCTATCTTCAGACCCTCGCCTGACGGCTCGGGCGTCAATAGCGCCTCGGAAGTAATCACCAACTTACCTCGCTTGTACCATAAATAACTATTCTTTTTTACAGTATTACCAGCTTTTTTATAGAATTATTGATCCAAAATTGTTTATTATGTAGTTCTTTCGTGTTCTAGAGATTGAATTTGCAACACTGCTACTATAACCGTTTCAACACCTCTTTGACGCATTTGATTTGAAAAAGCTATATGATTTTTTATTTAATAGTATAAAAACAATATGTACAAGAAAGTCGGCTAGTAAGCTTTATATACCAACTAGCAGCGCCCCGCGGCTTCACCCGCGTAGTTCCCGTTCCCGTGGGAATTTTGGGATAAAAAGTATCCTATGTGTTATTCTGATGTATAAGCAAGATTATTGTAAAGTTTCATTAAAATCCATTCAGTAGTTTTTGCGTGAAAGAGTAACAAACATCCATACATACAAACTTTCGCCTTTATAATATTAGTAGGATCTACTCAGTGTTATCCTACTAATATTATAAAGCCGAATGTTTGTGAGTGTGGATGTTTGTTCCTCTTACGCAAAAACCACTGAATGGATTTTAATGAAAATTGGTACAGATGTTCCTCATACCTAGGAATACCACTTTTTATCCCAAAATTCCCACGGGATAAGGTTCCACGCGGGTATAACCGCGGGGCACATACCATATTAAGAAAAAAATGTGTATTATAAAAGGCAATTAGGGTGATTAGGCCTTAGTCAACCACGCTGGCCAAGTGCGGGTTGGTCGACTTCACACACAACCTTAGAATTTCTTCCCAGGTTGTTGCAGGTTTCCTCACGATGTTTTCCTTCACCGTAAGAGCGTCGAAATTAACGTACTTATGAATTCGTAAATTGAAAACACCCTAATTTAGGGTAGGCTCGTGCCCCTCGGTGGGGACATTATATGAGCTGATGATGATGATAAAAGGCAATATGTATAACTAGCTGTGCCCCGACTGCAACGACTTTACTGTGTAATGACTGCACTGCAAATCCCAAGTGTGCGTTAACCATAATGTCATTGACATTTCTCAACTCAATACATGTGAATGAGTTTTTATCTACCTATATACTAGTTTTTATATTTTAAATTATAATCCAACAGTGTAGTGGTATTTGCACCTGCTTGCCAAACTAAAGGTGCTGAGTTCGATTCTAGAATTGAGCAATGTATGTTGTTATTTTCAAAACATTACTAAATTAATACGTGTGTTGGTGATTACGTACAATAATTTTAAAAAAATAGGAAAATCGTAATATGAATAAACGGGAAATCCCGCATGCAATACCTAGTGTTGAATGAAATTACGTAAGTACTTAAATATTTAGTTAAAGGTATATTATTATAACTAATTCATAATATTTTTAATTATGATGTATTTTCCTTGTATGTACTGTTTATGAGTGTATGTACCTAAGTAATATATAATATACACCGCGGTTTCACCCGCGTAGTTCCCGTTCCCGTAGGAATATGGGAATAAAATTATGCTAAAAACCTTCCCACTGAATCACTCTATCTATTAAAACAAACCGCGTCAAAATCCGTTGCGTAGTTTTAAAGATCTAAGCATACATAGGGACAGAGAAAGCGAGTTTGTTTTATACTATGTAGTGATTGAAACCATAAAACGTTTACTATAGTTATTAGAAAAAGAATAAATATACGTGTAAATATTTTAATTAAAGAGCCCATCAATAAATAAAACCTAATGTCACTGTGTTTGTATTTTTGTGAATGTAAAATTTAATTTATTCATATTATGTTTTATTATCTTTGTTATTAATTTTTCTTTTCAATTTCTTATTGTAATTCGCTTTTATTTAGTTTTTCAATTATTGTAAGTGGTCTATACCGTTATAATTGAAATAAATAAAAACTACCTTAATTTACACTATAAAAAACTTCACACTTAAATTAGAGAACCCATCAATAAAAAAAAAACAATAAAACAAAGGTATGCAATTCGATACCCGTAACAAGATCACAATACACTCATTGTCACAATCACAACACTAGCAATTAATCGACTCGTCTAAAAACATCGATAAAAGCACTTCACTACTGCGTGTGCGCAGCGCGAACGACTGATCACAACTGATTTATCGTAAGGGAAAATTATAAACATTATGTTAGACAGAGATAGATGTAGTTAGAAAGAGATAGGTAACTGTTTGTTCTTTTTTTAATTGCGCGGGAAGAGTATGTTGGTTACAGATAAGGCGTTCGATATTTAAATGCCTATCTTATTTCTACTAATATTATAAATGCGAAAGTTTTGATGGATGTATGATTTTTACTCTTTCACGTAAAAACTATAGGTCCGATTTAGATGGAGTTTGGTACAGATGTTCTTTATAACCGGGAATATAACGTAGGATACTTGTTATCCCAAAATTCCCACGGGATTGGGATTTAGGCGGGTAAATCCGCGGGTGTCTTCGCAGCTTGTTTAAATTACTAAAATAATCGTTTGTAAAACGAGTATCTTTTACGATTTAGTTCCATAAAAACCCCCTATTAATAAATATCTGATAAAAAGACATCAATCGAGACATTTCTGTGTCAACCAATCACGACACGACCAACTAGAAATAACCCGATTCTTTTTAAACCGTCAAATAAAATATTATTAAAATTGTTAAGTAAATGTCAAACAAAGTTATTTAAGTATTTTTGCTGAATCTGATAGCAGGATCAAATTTAAAACTATCTATATTCTATACAATCCTATACAACCACTAAAAATAAAAAGGTACGATGATATAGACCTTTTCGTTACGGTCCACTTTTTAAACCTGTATGTTTTGGCGCGATTTTAAAGACGTTTCACGTCGAAAATCAAATAGGAATAACCAGACTCATTTTAAACTGAAAAAAAAATGGAACTTTGAATAACCCGACTCATTTAAAACGTGCAAAATAAAATAAATTTCAAATCCCTTATGTAAACCTTTCAGGAATGTTGACACAGCTTACAGTTGAGGTTTCAGGCTTACAGTTCAAACTGTTACAGTTTTCAACTGTTTGTTTTATGATGAACGGGGATTGTGGATAAAAGATTAAAGTATTCATTTTTGTACTAGCTGTGCCCGGCGGTTTTACCCGCGTAGTTCCCGATCCCGTGGAAATTTCGGGATAAAACGTAGCCTATGTTCTTTCCCGGACCAAAAGCTACCCACCCCTATACCAAATTTCAAGTCAATCGGTTCAGTAGTTTAGCCGTGAAAACGTAACAGACAGAGTTACTTTCGCATTTATAATATTAGTTAGGAAGTTAGGAAGAATTATAAAATTTCTATATTTATTTATTTATTTTAAAACAGACACACCAACAGAAAGAATATATTATAGAATCCTACTTTACCTACAACCTCTAACATGACTTATCTGTACATTCATAATCTACCTACACTACACATACATACATAACGACACATATACAATGATTGATACATACACAGTACATACACCGTGAGATAATTTATATAACATCAAACAAACAAACGATCTGTAATATGTATATATATAACAATGTATGTAGCTCTGCCTCCAGAGTTTGAACGTGTTTGTTTTATATGGATAGGTCTTACTCATAATATAACTTAACTCGCGGCTCCCCGCGGTTTCACCCGCGTAGTTCCCGTTCCCGTAGGAATATGGGCATAAAATTATGCTAAAAACCTTCCCACTGAATCACTTTATCTATTAAAACAAACCGCATCAAAATCCGTTGCGTAGTTTTAAAGATCTAAGCATACATAGGGACGTAGGGACAGAGAAAGCGACTTTGTTTTATACTATGTAGTGATGCTGGTCGGCCGAATTTTAGATTAAAAAAAATCGTTAATTACTACACTTACTGCATTATTACTGGCTTTTTTTAAATACAATTATGTTTTAAAAAAAAGTAAAGCCAATATTCAATAGCTTTAACCATCACACGTAAAAGGTAATACGAGTATTTAATTAACCAAAGATCCTTGGTCAGCCGTCGTAATGTAACAAAATAGTTGAAAACAGTTAATTCCGGACGAGTTTGCGGTCTGTGGTAGATATAAGTACAATATAGAGTCACAATATTGTCTGTGCCGGTGACAGCGTCGCTGTAATCGCATCTTTTGGTTGTCAGTTTATTGAAAATGTATCCAAATGACATTAGAGTCAAAATGATAATAGGAGCTTCCAATTTTGGGTACCGGCACAGAAAACTTGGTGACTTTATCATAGACTAATGGACTCTATACCTTAGAATTAAAAGTTGAGCGAATTAAAGATTGTGACTCAATAGTTTCGCGAGGACGAGTTTGCGGTCTGTTACTCGTAGATATGAGTACAATACCTTACTTTCATTAATAAGATGGACGGAGATCCTTACCTGTAATTAAGAAAAATAAGAGTTAGTTACATGAACTGTGAAAAAAACATGAGTTGTTATCATAATATAAGTACATACGATTCGTATGTGCAATTCTTTTTCCGATCCCATCCCATGTCTATTTTGGGGTTGGTTTTCAGTTTAACCGGATTTGGCGGAATGTCAGTATTTTACGTGAAGCGACTGCCATCAGACCTTCACAACCCAGAGGGCTATACGACATTTTTGGTTAAACCAAATGTTAGACTTTTGTTTGAGGGCTCTAACTTCCCGTAACGACTGTCGATGATGTTAGTACGACAACCGTATGAAATGTGCAATATATTGGGGGTTAATAGGAATCGCATATTTGCACCTAAAATAACTCTATTAAGATTGAAATTCGTACAAACAAAACCACAGAAGCGAAGTCTAGATACATACATATTTAAGTTCAAATAAAAAAGCTTTAAAAACAGACAATAAATATTTAAACCCAGTTAATTCTTTTAAAATAGTAAAGTTTCATTTACAAAAAACCGTTTCAGTGTTTTAAAGTGAGGAGCTGTGAATAAAACAGATTCAAGTACCTCTCCTGTGGGAAGAGGGTTTGTTAGCCAGTGATAGCGATGCTTTGCTATGCCATCGGGTTGGAAGATATGTGTTTTTTTATTGCTTCTTGGTTGCTTCAGCTGAGAGAATGCGTAGCTCGTAGTATCATACAATCTCGGCACAATTCATCATCGTGTGTTAAAAAATTAAGTAACAGCGCCATCTATTGGTAGGATTTGTGACTACAAAAAGTTACAATAAAACATACGATTACTTATACACAATCCCATGGGAATTTCGGGATAAAAAGTCTCCTATATGTTATTCCTAGTTGTAAGGAACATCTGTACCAAATTGAATCAAAATCGATACAGTAGTTTTTGCGTGAAAGTGGAACAAACATCCAAACATACAAACTTTCGCATTTATAATATTAGTAGGAATACAACTCGAAATACCACATAACGTCGGTATTCCTCGATAAGCCCCATAAAACGAATTGAGAACTCTTTCTTTAAGCGTTCCTTCTTTTTTAGCGGGTTAAATTCCTGTAAATATATATTATATCATCGAGTACACCATTACCCTAGCACCTATCTAGGGCATCGTCCGCGTCTGCTCCAGTTTGCGCTGCGCCGTAATTTCCGCCACACCAATGACTCGTTATAACTATATCACAGTTTAGATACTGTTTATCTTCTAGCGTTGCTTTTTTAGCTTGGTTTAGCACTAAACCAGGTTTTGCAACCCTGCCGTGGTAGTAATCCCCCTCGGGATCCTACGGCACCCCAATGTAACGCGGACGGAAGTCGCTGTGTTTTTAGTGGGTAGGTTCAGCCCTTCTGGCTGGGAGAGCCCCACATAACCAACGGGAGTCCTCCCGTTATCGGCTCACGGTGGTATGCAACTCTATGCATTTTCTCAGCAAAAAAAAAGGTTTTGCAACCCGGTCTATAAGTGAAATTCTGAATGATTTAGAACGATAGCACAGATTATATGGTTCATTGAATGAACAAAACCATAGACTAATTTATGTTTTAGGATTTCTTGGTCCAACTTTAGTTCTGGAACGCTAATTTCTAAAACCAAGTCTAGCCTTAAAACCGGTTTTGTTAAACTAGGTTTAAGAAACTTAACGATAATAAGTCGCCTAGGAATTATATTAGATGCTGTTTATGGTGAAAAATGGTGGCTTCTATAAAGCATATTTAAGTACATTAATATAAGAAACCTCCTTTTTTGAAGTCGGTAATGAGGGGATTTTCAATTCGATAAACATTCGGGAATTTCAGGATAAAACATAGCCTATGTCCTACCCCGGACCATAAGCTACTCCTGTACCAATTTTCAAGTCAATCGGTTTAGTAGTTTAGCCGTGAAAAGGTAACAGACAGAGTTGCTTTCGCATTTATTAAGGACTAACTGCGCCCCGCGGTTTCACCCGCGTAGTTCCCGTTCCCGTGGGAATTTCGGGATAAAAAGTATCCTATGTCCTTCCCCTGACCATAAGCTACCCCTGTACCAAATTTTAAGTCAATTGGTTCAGTAGTTTAGCCGTGAAAAGGTAACGGACAGACAGAGTTACTTTCGCATTTATAATATTAGTTAGGATTAGGATTCATTGAATGTTGAGTACTTTAACGAGTAAATTGTGTTCCCTCAATTAAGTAGCCCATAAGACCATCAGGTTAGTACGGCTTCCGATGTTTCCAGATCATTTAGTTTGGCACAGCACATGACATCAGATCGAGTTACCACGCATTCGACACCTGTTTTAGGTTAATTTTGATCAAAATTGTGTGGGAATATTCTGTATGGTATAGATAGGTATAAATATAATATATATTATACTAGCGGCGCCCCGCAGTTTCATTCGCGTAGTTCCCGTTCCCGAATTTGGGGATTATGCTAAGCCTTCCCACAGAATCACTCTATCTATTAAAACAAACCGCCTCAAAATCCGTTGCGTAGTCTTAAAGATCTAAGCATAATTGTTGAAGTGTCTAACATATAAAGAACTAGATTGAAAATAATAAAACATAAATCTCAAGCATACATAGGGACAGAGAAAGCGACTTTGTTTTATACTAACTATGTAGTGACTACGAGGGGGGGTCAAAAAGTTCGCGGAATGGAGGGGATAGCGGGGGGTGGGGGACCTGCCGCAGGTAGTAACTAATGAGCAACTCTTTGTGAGTATATATGCCAAGTTTGAACCTGATTGTGTCAATAACCTTTGACCTGTCGTCGATCAAACAAGTGAATCCGGAAGAAAAACTTGAACATGGAAAAAATCGAGTTTCGTGCCGTCATAAAGTTCCTCACTAAGCAAGGAAAACCACCTCAGAAAATTTTGGAAGAAATGTTATCAGTATACGGGGACTCTTGCCCTGGGAAAACCATGGTGTACAAGTGGAATAGCCTTTTCAAGCAAGGCAGAGAGTCTCTTGAAGACGACCCTCGCTCAGGACGGCCGATTGAGGCCACCACCTCAAACATCGTTGAAAAAGTGGAGAATCTTATACTGGAGGATACTCGTTTGAAGAAGAAACAACTTGCAGAAATGGTTGGAGTATCACCTACAACCATTTTAAATATTCTACACGACAATCTTGGGATGTCAAAAGTCAGCGCAAGATGGGTGCCAAGAATGCTCACACCACCACAGAAACAGCTGCGCGTCGAGTATTCAAAGGAGTTTTTAGACCTCTGTAGCGCCGACAAGGAAGGAATTTTTGCAAGACTTGTTACTGCAGATGAAACTTGGGTTCATCATTATGAGCCTGAGTCGAAGCAAGAGTCTATGCAGTGGCATAAAAAGGGTCAGCCCCCCCCTAAGAAATACAGGGTGTCACAATCGGCTGGAAAAATCATGGCAACTGTTTTTTGGGATACAGAGGGTATTTTATTAATAGATTATAAAGATAAGGGTGTTTCTATAACGGGAGAATACTACGCTAATCTACTAAGACAATTAAAAGAAGCAATCAAGGAGAAAAGGCGGGGAAAGTTGACAAAGGGTGTGCTGCTTTTGCATGACAACGCACCGGTACACAAGAGCCGCGTTGCGATGGCTGCCCTTCATCACTGTGGCTTCGAAATGTTAAACCATCCTCCCTATAGTCCAGACTTAGCCCCCTGTGATTATTTTTTATTTCCCAAATTAAAAAAAGAGCTTCGGGGGAAGAAATTTTCCGATGATGAAGAAGTCAAGTCGGCGATTTCGGCCTATTTTGAGGACAAAGACAAATCATTTTTTTTCGACGGTATTAATAAGTTAATAGAGAGATCTGAAAAATGTATTCGACTTAAGGGGGAATATATTGAAAAAGAAAAATAGTACAGTATTTTATTTCACCCCCCTTCCCCTCCGTTCCGCGAACTTTTTGACCCCCCCTCGTATGTAGTGATACGAATATTATAAACTAGCGTTATTTAAATTGAAAAATCTGGCAAAAAGAAACAACTTAGAACCATCTCGGCTAAGAAATCCAAAATTGTCACTCTTCTAAAATTTCAAGCGAAAATCTGTACTAAATATTTTACTAATAAAGAGTTTGTTTGTTTGATTCAAATCCTAACTAATATTATAAATGCGAAAGTAACTCTGTCTCTCTGTTACCTTTTCACGGCTAAACTACTAAACCGATTGACTTGAAATTTGGTACAGGGGTAGCTTATAGTCCGGGAAAGAACATAGGGTACTTTTTATCCCAAAATTCCCACGGGAACGGGAACTACGCGGGTGAAACCGTGGGCCCATTTCCCGAGGAAGGCTATAGGTATAACATTATTGTATTGTAATTTTATTTTTCTATGGGATATTTTCTCCTGAAACAAATCCTACTAATATTATAAAGGCAAAGTTTGTAAGTATGGATGTGTGGATGTTTGTTACTCTTTCACGCAAAAACTACTGAATGGATTTTAATGAAACTTTACAATAATCTTGCTTATACATCAGAATAACACATAGGATACTTTTTATCCCAAAATTCCCACGGGAACGGGAACTACGCGGGTGAAGCCGCGGGGCGCAGCTAGTAAACAATAAATAAAAAAACGCTACGACTAGTAGGAACAGAGCTAATGCGGGATAAGCCGCTAGGCACAGCTAGTATTATAATAGTAGTACAGATTAAAATACTACGTCATTTCCGAAATTCCAAACAATGTCGTATTATACAACATCCGTTAACCCGGCTAAATTAAGTATGAATATGTTTAGTACAAAATTACTACATTTTATAAAACAAAGTCGCTTTCTCTGTCCCTATGTATGCTGAAATCTTTAAAACTAAGCAACAGATTTTGAAGCGGTTTGTTTTAATAGATAGAGTGATTCAGTGGGAAGGTTTTTAGCATAATTTTATCCCCACATTCCTACGGGAGTGGGAACTACGCGGGTAAAACCGCGAGCCGTTAGTTTGGTTATAATGTTGACGATTTAATTTGGCAGGGTTATGCATGCGTAAGAGCGGATGAGTTTATTTGGTCAGGGACCCTAACTGTAAACGTGGAACCAGTTATGGGATATGGCGATTATTAGTCAATATAAATTATTAAAATATCAAATGAGAAGATATCTTCTTAAAAATTATACTCAAAGAAGGAAATGAGTTAAAATATTTTGACAAACTTTCAAATTCTTTTATTTATTTACTGGCGGCGCCCCCGGTTTCACCCGCGTAGTTCCCGTTCCCGTAGGAATATGGGGATAAAATTATGCTAAAAACCTTCCCACTGAATCACTCTATCTATTAAAACAAACCGCATCAAAATCCGTTGCGTAGTTTTAAAGATCTAAGCATACATAGGGACAGAGAAAGCGACTTTGTTTTATACTATCTATGTAGTGATTTTTCTGTTTCTTTCGTTTCGATAGTCATTTGTTTTTCTAACGTAGGTTCTAAGACAGGTTTTTTTTAATTGGTTCAATTATTTCAAGGCTCTTCCCAAGCTCTGTTATGACAGGATTTTTGTGATAACCTTCCTCTTGAATCACTCTATCTATTACTGAAAACTCCATTAAAATCCGTTGCGTAGTTTAAAAGATCTAAGCGTACAACCAACGGGAACGACTTTGTTTTGTACGTAGTATTATTAACATTTACCCGCTATAACTGATGACTTGGTTAGAGTCAAACGCGTCAAAACAATTGTTGAGTACTTACATATTATTATTATGTGCAAAAACTAACATTATTATTAATCGGTATTGGGCAGGTGTTTGTATTATTTCGTTTTTTTTTTGCAGTTAGAAGACTTTAATTTCGAAGAGGTTATGGCCATGTTAATGGTTACTCTATCTAATCTCAATGTTTAAAATATTTCTTTGATACTAATATAAACCCGCGGTTTAACCTGCGTTTGCTCTGCTATTGGTTGGAGAGTGATGTTTATAGTCTTTCTTCCAACATTGGCTATTCAACGTAAATATATTTTCAACACACTTGCTCATAAAGGGGCTCTTATTTGTGCAAAAACAGTTGAATAATGACACGTTATATTCACTAGTGAGTGATAGATTGTTTTTTTAAATTGCTTTCATTTTAAAAAAGTTTCTATACCAAAATAAAATGTGTCCATACATTTTAAAAACAAACTTCAACTATGTTTCCTTACTTTTAGTAGATCTATGGTCGATTCCATTCATTCATTCATTCGATTTTTTTTTAATAAGTATATTCTTTTAGTCTTTGGCCGATCACCATTGTTGTGTTGGATGCGCGCGAATAGAAAAACTGTTTATTTATTAGCGAAAAATGATAATTTCTTCGCAAATGTGTTGAAAAACGTTGTATGATACACGCGTGTATTGATGATTACTATCCTCGGCTATCTTCAGACCCTCGCCTGATGGGTCGGGCCTCAATAGCGCCTCGGAAGTATTCATCAACTTTACTCGCTTGTACCATAAATAACTAATATTATATATTTACTTATTTCAATTCAAACCAGTGTTACTAAGTGGTTACTAAGTCTTTTTTTTAACATTAGGTATCCCGTTTATTGTGAATGGTTGGTTAAACGCACAGCACAATGTATTTGAACGTTGAAACCTCGCACACACCTCTAGACTAGAACTGCCTTATTTGCGTTGCATTTTTAGTCTGGTTTAACAAAACCTGGTAAGCATTTGACACCTTGTCAGTCAAATCTGTCACTTTGACAATATTCAATATTGATTGAAAAACCTGGTTTAGTGACTAAAAATGCAACGCAAATAAGGCAGCCTACCTAGCATGACTGTGCGTGATAAATGATATAGACACCACGAAATAATATCGATTTCGCGAGCATGACCAAATGTCATAAAATTAATCATGTGGTAAAATTAAATATGGCGGGCATTTTATCAAATTTTGACAGTTGGATGTCAATAAATCGCTGTTTTCGAAGTCATTGCTAGCCTAGCAGGAAAGGTTATAAAGAAAACACTATTAGTCGACAGTCGTTGTAGATTGTCACTGCTCTACTCCAGAAAGCTATCCTAAGACCATTACTCATCTTTAGAAATGTATCCACAACAATGTAGTGTCGTGACCGGCCTCTCTTTGACCGAACTACAACAAAAGGTTTACGTAACCAACTTTTACTTTTACTTGTATTTTTATGGTTAATTTGAAAGACAAAGGTGTCTGTTGTTGGGAAGGTTTCGTTTCGTCATTTTGGTGGTGAAATTTGGGGAGGGAGGTTCAAAAAGTGATGGATGAAAGAGCTAATAAGGAATGAGTAAAACATAACATAATCATTCACTACATCATCTCATTATAGTAATTAGTAACTGACACCTAACTAAGTTCGAAACTTGTAAATGAAGAAAACATGTGCCGATCAAATCTATAACAATATTACAGAGAGTATTATATACAAGCATGGGCCCGGCGCACCCTGGGCAATGGTCTGCGGACGGCAAGTCGGTAACGCAGACTAGCCGATCCTTCCACCACGACTCAACGGCTAATTCCCATAACTTGCCGTGCGTGTCCCTACGCCTGCACACGCGAGGACCTTTACAAGGCCACTGATAGTGCCATATCGGTGGTCAAGTTCTGGTCCTCAAAAATATGAGTCGACACGCAAAGAAGAAGAAGAGAGTATTGAACTATAACTGGATACTTTCATTCCCTGGGACTGTGATTTGCGCGGATAAAACCGCGAGAAACAGCTAGTTTATAATATTATGAGATAATGACCTTTCTTCACAAGCATAAGTAGCCAAAATATCCAAGTATTTAAACTGTTTTTCAGAGCCACGAAGATTTTATACGACCTAAAAAAAAGAAAAGGTTCTCAAGCCGACACGATATTTTTTGTATGGCGCGTCTATAATATTACGAGTATACGTCATTGAAATATGTTTGCTGTGCCAATAATCATAAAAAGGCGTACGACAATACAATCCACGAACGAGCCATCATAACATTATAATGAGTGTGTGCAGGAAGGGGGATTGATTATGATACAGAGTTAATTCAACCATATTTAAATTGTTTGGAATCAAAAGAAAAATGGCGGCATTGTCGGTGGTCGTTTGTGGAAACACAATCTTTATTTATACAAATAAATGTATCTATTTATAATTTGAAATAAAAAACTCTTTACGAAATGCATAAAAATCTATATGTACCTTTTACAATATAAAACTCTTCCGTTACTGAGTGATGTACTGACTGACTGACTGACAACGCACAGCCGAAACTACTGGTCGTAGAGAGCTGAAAGGCACGTGTGTTTGTTGGGGGAAGTAAGCTACCACTAAGAGAGGATTTCTGGAAATTCCCCCTCTAGGGGGAGAAAAGGGGTAATCCCACGGGATAAAGTTCTGCGTCGGTAAAACCCCGGGGCACAGTATGTTTTAGAATACTATGAATCTACAAAAACAATGACAAACAAAAATAGTACACTAACTTTATTATCCTATTATTAAAGCCGAATGTTTGTGAGTGTGGATGTTTAGATGTGTGGAAGTTTGTTCCTCTTTCACGCAAAAACTACTGAATGGATTTGGTACAGATTTTCCTCATACCTAGGAATAACATAAAGGATAGTTTTTATCCCAAAATTCCCACGGGATAAGGTCCCCACGCGGGTAAAACCGCGGGGCACAGCTAATACTATAAAGAAGGCGTGGCTTTATAGTTTTGACACATTTTATACAACCTAATTGGATATCAAATTAATAAGTGTAATTTGTAAATTAACGTGTCTTTGGTTCCCTGATGGCTTGCTCCAAATATGTAGTTTTAATTTCTGCGAATATTCATTAATTTTAATTAACAACAAATAACAAATATCATCAAAATCTGCCCAGTGTTTTTTTTAATTGGAATTAAAATAAATACAATATGTTAGACATACCTTAATTAGATAAATAATTAAATTATTTATACAAAGCTCCTTGGTTCATCATAACTTCACTAAGTACATAGTATAAAACAAAGTCGCTTTCTCTGTCCCTTTGTCCCTATGTATGCTTAGATCTTTAAAACTACGCAACGGATTTTGAAGCGGTTTATTTTAATAGATAGAGTGATTCAGTGGGAAGGTTTTTAGCAATTTTATCCTCATATTCCTACGGGAACGGGAACTACGCGGGTGAAACCGGGGGCGCCGCTAGTAATATTATAAATGCGAAAGTAACTCTGTCTGTTACCTTTTCACGGCTAAACTACTGAACCGATTGACTTGAAATTGGGTACAGGAGTAGCTTATGGTTCGGCGAAGGACATAGGCTATGTCTTATCCCAAAGTTCCTACGGGATCGGGAACTATGCGGGTAAAACTAGGTAGTAATTAATAATTGTATGTATGTACAGCACTTTATTTATTTCTTTGTTTCAATCGTTTTAATTAAATTCACTTATAAATGGATCCTTAGTCTATATACCTAGGTAACTTACAGGGCCCCGATTCTCTAAACTATTAAGCTGTGATAATGCTACTCAAATGTGTTTTAATATCAACATTATGGCCGTTTTTTTGTCATTTGTTGTCATTTTGGTATTCTCTTAGTGACAACTACTCCGCTGACTCAATAGCTCCATAAAACTTAGATGGTTGTCATGGAAACAGTATTCTGACGTTTATTTGTCATATTTTTTATATGCAACAAAGACCACTGAGACACCATAGCCATATGAATAAATTTTAGCAGAATACCAAATTTCTGACAGTCTCGTTATGGTGCCTCAATATCAACATATTGTCTGATCAATAATGTCAAATTGCAGACTTAGGCCCCAAGTATGTAACCTATAGGTACAGTGACTATTACTAACTATTAATACCTTTATGACCATAGCTAGTCATGTGCTAAGAATGTCGTATATAAACTGAGACATCCGTCAGTTGTTATGTCATTCGAGTTTAGATTTATCTAACAATATCTAGGTATTATTGTTTGCGAGAACAAAGACGTGGTACGTACTTAGTATGTAGTATCTATCTAATATATAAAATTCTCGTGTCACAGTTTTCGTTGCCATACTCCTCCGAAACGACTTGACCGATTCTAATGAAATTTTGTGACCATATTCAGTAGGTCTGAGAATCGGCCAACATCTATTTTTCATCCCGAAATTCCTACGGGAACGGGAACTACGCGTGTGAAACCGAGGGGCGCAGCTAGTTATAGTATAGAACAAAGTCGCTTCCCGCTGTCTGTCCCTATGTACTACGCAACGGATATTAATGCGTTTTCATTTATTAATTTACCTAGGGGCACTCCGCGGTTTCACCCGCGTAGTTCCCGTTCCTGTAGGAGTATGGGGATAAAAATATGCTAAAAAACTACTCACTGAATCACTCTATCTATTAAAATAAATCGCGTCAAAATCCGTTGCGTTGTTTTAAAGATCTAAGCATACATAAGGACATAGGGACAGAGAATGCGACTTTGTTTTATACTATGTAGTGATATTATAGGTTGAATAAAATATAGATTTATTAAATAGATTTGACGACCTCGATGCCAGAGTGGTCACTATGCCGGACTGCCATCCGTAGGGTTGCGGGTTCGATTCCCGTGCGGGTTAAATATTTGTGTGAACCACAAATGTTTATCTCGGTCTGGGTGCATGTATGAATGAGTGTGTGCGTAGTTTCTGATACCCTAGATACAAGTTACGAACTTAGGGGTCAGTTACTGTAATGAGATGATGGAGTGAATGATTATGTTATGTTATTTATATAGTCCAGAATTTTTCACTCCATCTGTTACCTACTTACATAAGTTCCTTCCCTATATTTCTTAAGTAAATAAGTACGAACAAAACTCGTAAGTTACAAAGTTGAGTAATAAACTAACTAACGTTCCGACCAAGTGTATAGATAAATATAGGAAAAGTGGTTTAAATAGCCTCTTATATAAATATACTTATGTAATACGTCATTAATTGTATATACTTAGAATTATATTGTAAACAGACTGAGGGCCTATTTCTCCATTTTCAAGTAACATTCCGAGTAACATTTGTCTTTGTCACTTGATATAAAGTAAGAAAGAGACAAAACTAACTTTACTTGGTGAGTAGCGTTACTTGAAGGTCGTTAAATAGACCCTTACGGTACTTGTATAAACTGAGGATTATGTAGTGTTGGTGACGGATTCGATTCCCGTCCAAGGCAAAAAAAAATTAATTGAAACTAAAAATTTAATTCAATTCATATACATATACGTGTATGTAATACGAATACGTCAAGTACCTACAGACTGGTGGAATAGTTGGTAGTGACGGGTTCGATTCCCGTTTAAGACAATCATTTTTGAGGGTGAATAGGTATGTCTGTTTGTCTCGGTCTGTGTTTTCTTTATTTCGTCTAATTTAACCAGTTATATTATAAAGCTCACGAGTTTGTTTGCTTAAACGCGCTAATCTCAGGAACTACTGGTCCGAATTGTATTATTCTTTCAGTGTTGGATAGCTCATTTATCGAGGAAGGCTATAGGCTATATTACATCACGATATGTCTAATAGAACCTAAGCCACGGGGCACAGCTAGTAGTAGTACCAACAAGTAATTGAACTACTATTTAGTAGGTATGTACTAATAACTACATAACATAACATAATCATTCCCTCCATCATCTCGTTATAGTAACTGACCCCTAACTAAGTTCGTAAATTGTATCTAGGGTATCACAAACTACGCAAACACTCATTCACACACACACCCAGACCGAGACAAACATTTGTGGTTCACACAAATATTCACCCCGCACGGGAATCGAACCCGTAACTTTACGGATGGCAGTCCGGCATGCTGACCACTCTGCCATCGAGGTCGTCAATTTGTCTGTACTATTACATAGTAGTTACAGCTACAAAATACTCGAAATAATGTTAATTATAATTAATTGTTACCTCCTGTTAGGTATTTATTAGTCAATGAATTCGACATTGTTGGTCATTTTATTTCGTGTGTACTATTGTATAGTAAAATAGCGGCGTCTCGCGGTTTCACCCGCGTGGTTCCCGTTCCCGTGGGAATACGGGGATAAAATATAGCCTATGTTACTCAGGGTGAATGTAGCTTTCTCATGAAAAAAGAATTATTAAAATCGGTCCAGTACTTTTTGAGTTTATTCGTTACATACAAACATACAAATCTTTCCTCTTTATAATATTAGTGTAGTCAAGGTCGCATCGTACTCGCAAGGATACAATGGTGAGCGAGACGCATTATAATGTACGCAGGTGCGACAGAGATAGATAGCTACAGGTCAACGTACGATATTTCATGTGAATTACGACCGGACTCTACAATACATAAATTCACCCTGGATAATACTTCTACTACTATATGTATTTCTAGCAGCGCCCCGCGGTTTAACCCGCGTAGTTCTCGTTCCCGTGGGAATTTCGGGATAAAAAGTATGTTCTTTCCCGGACCATAAGCTACCCCTGTACCAAATTTCAAGTCAATAGGTTCAGTAGTTTAGCCGTGAAAAGGTAACAGACAGACAGATAGATAGACAGACAGACAGAGTTACATTCGCATTTATAATCCTTTAGTTAGGATTAGGATACAGGGTGAATTTTTCAAGTGGATGGGGTAGACACCAGAAACTATAAGGGATTTCTAAAAATGCTGAGCGGAGTCTCGAAGCCGATTTTGATAAAAACTAAAACTGCATCATTAGAAATTAAGTAATACCCCTAGTTAGGTGTCAATCCAGTTGTGTTGCAAAAAATAAACACCCTGTATAATCATGTCATCTGTAAAATACAGATGCTCATTATAATCAGGACCAGTACATAAATGATACTTGTCATTAAATTCTAATTGAAAAACAAGGTCATTACTCAGGTGAAACCGTGGGAATCCCATTCCCATGGGAATTTCGGAATAAAAAGTATCCTATGTATTATTCCTAGTTATAAGGAACATCTGTACCAAATTTAATCTAAATCGATACAGTAGTTTTTGCGTGAAAGAGTAACAAACATCCAAACTCACAAACATACAAACTTTCGCATTTATAATATTAGTAGCTAAACTACAGAACCGATCGACTTTAAATTTGGTACAGGGGTAGCTTATGGTCCAGGAAAGAACATAGGATACTTTTTATCCCGAAATTCCCACGGGAACGGGAATTACGCGGGTGAAACGGCGGGGCGCTGCTGTATAATATAATTATTTAGTAATCTGTACTATAGTTAAAAAGAAAAAAATTTAAAGCAATTTTTATGAGTAACAGAACGGATGACTCATTAAACTAAACTATGTCGGTATTTTAAAATAATCGGAAATGCCGAACAGGATATTATTCATAAAATCTAAACGTAAATTATGTAATTAATTAAAGTAATGTTATTGATTAAGTTATTAGTATTAATCTGACTAAAAATGACAACTAAGTTTGTATTAATATTTATACTTATTTTTTTCTCTTTCAATAATCTGCAATCAGTCGTTAGACTATAAGCGGATTAGTTCTGAGATATCAGTCAATTTTTTTTTTGACAATATTTATTCATAACATCATATGTCTTTCAGGTTGGGTCTTGTCAGGAACTACATAGCACAGATAAAGAAAAGAAAATAATATGAAAAAATAATCTTTCACTACATCATCTCATTACAGTAACTGACCCCTAACCAAGGGCGGATCCAGCTTTCGCGCCAGGAGGGGGTCACATAGTCGTGGTCAAGTAGTAAGAACTTATAATTTAATTTTGATAACAATATACCAGGTATTTGGAAGAGGATTAACCAAATGTGGTGGGCGTGTACCTATGCCTATTTGGGAGAAACACTTAGGCCAACAATTTTCTAGTTGTTAAAATTAAAAAAATATCGCCAAAATTGTAATTTTTTAATATTTTTTTCCAAATTGCGACCTTTTATCGTTTGCTTTTTGATTTATTAATTGATTATATGGTCTCAGATATCACCTGGTCTGCTCACAGCATTTTCGGACCCCTACAAGTTCTAAATAATTTGTTATGACCACTTAACGCTAGTAAAATGAAAAAAAGAAATATTATAGGGGATCTTTCAACTCAATTAAAAATACTAAGTGGAACCGAGAATTTAAAAACTTATCTGTTTATTCCTTATTTCAACGGTATACTACATGTATTACAAAAAAACTTGTTAAAATTTTTGGTGCAAAGTGAAAATAGAAGAAAAATAATAGGATTATGTTAAAAACAAATTCCAAGTTTGGCTTAAATACGCCACAGTATGAATAAATTTCGATTTTCCTGAGTCTTCTGAAGATACTGAGATGCTGTAGTGACTTTATTAGAAAATAATTAGTCTAAAAACAAGTACGTGGTCTATCTCAATGACAGGACGATATTGCTCCCAAATCAAGATTTCGCTCTGGCAATCGCTTAAAGGGTTAAGAATACATCCAGTGATGTGGCACACGCGTCTGGTGGGATGCTATACCATTTACAGCCTTTTTTTCATTCTTTTTACTGTGCTGGCGAAATGTTCTACCTTCATTACGTACTAAAAGAGAAGAGATTCATGAATTATTTGTTTATTTGAAGTCTAACATTTGGTTTAACCAAAAAATGTCGTATAGCCCCCTAGGTTGTGAAGGTCTAATGACAGTCGCTTTACGTAAAATACTGACATTCCGCCAAATATGGGTAAACTGAAAACCAACCCCAAATAAATATGGAATAAAGGTTCGGAAAAGAAAAGAAAGAAGTGTGACCAATTCTAACAAATTATTTAGACCTTGTAGGGGTCTGAAAATGCTGTAAGCAGACCAGGTCATATCTGAGACCATAACCAATCAAAAATTTTGGAAACCAGCTCAAAAAAGCTATAGGGATAAATAGACGCAATTTCGAAACAAATTGTCAATTCTGGCGATATTTTTTTAATTTTAACAACAAGGAAATTTTTGGCCGAAGTGTATAGATCTCACATATAGGCCCAGGTACACGCTCACCACGTTTTTCTACCAAACAACTGGTATATTGTAATCAAATAAAATTATAAGTTCTTGACGTGACCACGACAATGTGACCACCACTTTTTTTTTTTTTTTTTAACTGGCGCCTCTGTATGGTGACATTTTTTTTTATAAATAAAATCATTATGTTCAATTTGTGGTCCACCTAAGTCCTGGAACCTGCTCAGGGGGGGGTCATGACCCCCATGACCCACCCCCTGGATCCGCCGGTGCCCCTAACTAAGTTTATCACTTGTATCTAGGGTATCAGAAACTACACACACACTCATTCACACATACACCTAGACCGAGACAAACATTTGTGGTTCACACAAATATAAACCCCACAAGAATTGAACCCGCAACCTTACAGATGACAGTCCGGCATGGTGACCACTCTGGCATCTAAGTTATCATGACAACTTAAGGGACCATACAATAAAAATATAAATTAAACAAACAAAAAGAAAATAGATTATAAAAAAACTACTTGGTTATGGAAAAAACATTTAATATGCACAGAGACAGAGATATGTTTACGACATTCAATTAAATGTTGAGATGTCAGGTCATTGGTATAAACAAGACTTAGTCATAATAAATACATTTATCACTGCAAATTAATGTACGTTAGTTTGTACACATCAATGCTATGATGTCTTATTAACAAATATGTTCAGTAATATCTCGGACTACATTTAAATTCTAAATTATTCATTTTGAGCATTAATCAAAGTTGTTATGTAAATGAGTGTGTGCGTAGTTTCTGATACCCTAGATACAAGTTTCGAACTTAGGGGTCAGTTACTGTAATGAGATGATGGAGTGAATGATTGTGTTATGTTATTGATAAATGTAATTTGAAGAAAACTTCTTTTCTGTGCCGGAGGCCAAAATTGGAAGCTCCTATTGTCATTTTGATACATCCTTACTAATATTATAAATGCGAAAGTAACTCTGTCAGTCTGTTACCTTTTCACGGCTAAACTACTGAACCGATTGACTTGAAATTTGGTACAGGGGTAGCTTATGGTCCGAGAAAGAATATAGGGTATGTCTTATCCCGAAATTGCCACGGTATCGGGAACTACTCGGGTGAAGCCGCGGGGCACAGCTAGTTTTCAATAAACTGACAACCAAAAGATGTGATTACAGCGACGCTGTCACCAGCACAAAATATTGTGACTTAATAATAATTAATTCATCATCTTGTCATATAAGTCCCCACAGAGAGGCTTGAGTCTATGCTAAATTAAAGTCCTATTTAGCCTGTATAACTTATTATATTTTTAATAAGTTTCTACTTAAATAAAACAGAACTATTGTTATCAGATAAAACCTTTATTCAGCTATTGTCATTAACACTTTCATACATATACCTATCTAGTTAAGTAATTAATTACTTAACAATATGCAATTTAAGTAATATTACTAATTTGCTAATTAGTTATCCAACTAATATTATAAAGCCGAATGTTTGTGAGTGTGGATGTTTAGATGTGTGAATGTTTGTTCCTCTTTCACGCAAAAACTACTGAATGGATTTTAATGAAATTTGGTACAGATGTTCCTCATACCTAAGAATAACACATGGTATACTTTTTATCCCAAAATTCCCACGGGATAAGGTTCACGCGGGTAAAACCGCGGGGCACAGATAGTATAGCTAAATGCAGGAAGGAATGATAAAATTATATCATAATCATCATTTTATTATCTTTACTGATAACAATGATTCAATATTATATTCTTAGAATAATACTACGCAATGAATATATTCGTAGCTTAGTGTTAGGGCGAATGCTATTAGTCATTTAAGTTTATTAGGAGTTACACCCTCATCTCTGTACACCCCATTTCCATGAAATAAAAACGCGTGTGGTATAACGTCCCCATTTAAATTAACATGCTCCCTTTAACAAATTAACTTTGAAACCCCTAACAAGGTCAAAATACGTTTTTGTTTTTGTAAACGAAAGAAAATTTGACTAAAATTGATTGACAGACAAAGCAATTCCAAATTCAAATTTTCAATGAAACTCACACAGGAAGTGATTGTTTTTTTAATTAAACAACGAGACAAAGATGTGAGGATTCACAATACAACTTTCAGTTTTAATGTTCATTCATAAAACACGATTATTACGATTAAATTGTAATAATCGATGAGGTGTAACGATGATAGATACGGCGGTGTTTACGTTGGTGTGTTAGTAATGTGAACGTGCTGGGGGGCAAAAAAGGAACCCAGCGGAGCAATAAATTATTTTTGTACATAAATAGATCCAACGCGTGTACCGTGATCGTAATTATTTATTTGTTTTGCTAACAAAAAGCTCGGTGGTGCGATTAACTGTACTTACCTCATTTTGACTACACTATCCTTTGTTGAGATCAATCCGTATGCATGTTCACACAACACGAAACAACTGTTCACTTAAAAAAACCATTTCACTATTGCACACTGACATTTTTAATTTAACATAAAACAAACACGTCCAGGATACTCCGGTCGGTAGCCATTTTTGTCAAAAAAAATACACTTTGCTCAAGCAAGTCCCGATTTCGGAAAGCAACGAAAGAGATGACGCTAGCGCCACACCGAGACAACGAATGGAAATAAATGGATCATTGCACTCGGGCGATATTGAATTAATAATATTTTTGTACTTTTATATATACAATGAACTATTTTTCTTATATATTTACAAAATTTAATAAATAAACAGTCATATTATACACGAAATTCGAATATACGATAACTTTATCAAGAAATAATCGGCAATGTCGTTGACAGTGCGAATTCGTTCTGTCTCTTCTATCTTGTATTATACGTGTCGTGTCGTAGTCGGACTTCGTAGTCGTACCGTACGTGCCTTCCTTGGTAGTGCAATTTTCGATTTACATTTTTTTTTCGAAGTCCTTATTTGTCAGAACTTCCATACTTGGTCGGGTTACACAATCCTTTGAAGTCCACCAATCAGCAATCAAAGAAACTTTGAAGATGAGACTTACACTGCCATCTAGTAGATTCTTGTAAAACTACAAACCGTTCAGTTTTTTGCCATTTAGATGACTCACACCAACAATCAATTTTAGTTGATTAAAATATTCAATCGATTGAATACGACACATTATAATTACGATTTTTTTATTTTATTGTTCATACAAAAAATATAAATAATTTTACAGTTGGACTTGTCCATCTTAGTTTAAGTCGTCGGTCGTCGGACCTACAAAGAAAGAAATATTTCATTTTTTTCCGTAAATTTAATCTTTTTTAATAACTACAAACATTGTTCCTTGAGATAAAATACTCTTTATCTCAATTAAACTTCGATTGACATCACAAATCACAATAGAAAATTATATAAAATCGTAAATGAATTTAAGTATCGACTAATCGGAATCGATTAAAATATCGACTAAGACTATAATTCTGGGAAACGTACATCACTATTCCATTGTTTAACATTTTGACAGAAAATGAAATGATTAATTTATTGACAGCAGTTTTTCGAGAATTGTAAATCAGCCTGTTTATCTTTTTACAAAACAGTTCCATTTTCGAAAACATAAAATAATGGTGGGCGCAATGCCTGTTAATTTAATACCAAAATTTTACAACGGTACCATGGACAGTCGTAATGGGATCGAGGAAAGTGAAATACAAGTGCATATCGGTAGTCGAATCAAATGCGGTGATGATTTCGGTACGGTGAAATACGTTGGTGAAGTTCAGGGGTACAAGGGGATTTGGTATGGTGTTGAATGGGATGATCCTTTGAGAGGGAAACATGACGGATGTGTGGACGATATCCAGTACTTTAAGACGTCAAAACCTGGGGCAGGGTCTTTCATTAGGCCTAACAAGATAGCGCCTCTGAAAACTTGTGCCGATGCTATTAAGAAGTATTATGGTGATAAGGAGGTGAGTTTTAGATGGTTCTTGCCTTTATTTAGCTTTAAAATCACTTGTAAGTAACATAATTCGACCTACATGCCACATAAGTAATGAGTCACTTTGAGTGGGAGTAAGTACTTATTTATTTATGCTAAACTTGTTTGACAAATCAATAACAACAACAAATTGAAGTAGTTTAGTTTTATTAAAAACCTTGAATCTATAAAAGTATTCAATTTTTAATAATCTTTTTTGTTAGGTAAGTATAAAGTAAAGCTATATCTTTATTGGCACAAACATTTTATTATTAGCTATAGCAAATAAAAGAAAGAAAGTTCAACAAGTTTAATGTATGCATTTGTACATCTTCATGTGACTTTAAGTTTCACTATGTTTATTGAAATGTAAAAGATCAAGAATGTTCTTATGTAAATATTATTCAAGAAAATAATTGTATTGGGTTTTTTTTGTATTTTTAAATAATCTCTCTGTATGTTTCTTGACACTTATGCCTAAAAATGATTCCTTTTCATGTTTAAATTATGTCTCTGTATGTTTCTTGGCACAAGCTTCTACCAACTTTCTCCCCTGATATCTATCAAACACCACTCCCATCCATAACTTTATTAATTCTATTATAACTGATTAAATTTCAGGACGAAACAGTAGCAGCGCACAGACGGACAATCATCAACGAATGGAAACGGGAAATGGGAGCTCCGTTCATTGAAATGGTCGGCTTTGAGAAGATACATCAGAAACAGTAAATTGGGTTTTATTATGAAACTAGCTGTGCCCCGCGGTTTCACACGCGTAGTTCCCGTTCCCGTTCCCGAGGGAATTTCGGGATAAAAAGTATCCTATGTCCTTTTCCTGGTTCTTATCTACCTCCCCACCAATTTTCAGCCAAATCGGTCCAGCCGTTCTTGAGTTATAAGTGGCGTAACTAACACGACTTTCTTTTATATATACAGAAGATAATATTAAAATAAATAATTATTGTTAATGTAAAAACCTAAAAATATTGAAAGTATACCTGGAATGACTACTTAGATTAACTGGTTAGATTCCTGGTTAGGTGGATTGATTTTGCTTCCCATGATACAGTTATAGTTTACTATATCAAATCAAAAGGCTGTTTTATCGAGCATTTAATAGCTTTAACAACCTTTGAGGGAATAAAACACTTAAACGGATTTTTGTCGTGGTTGTATTTTGTTTTACATTTTCTGTTGTTTGTTCGTATAAATCAAAGATATCAATAAACTTTGTGGGTTCACTATGTGTCACTGCAAATCACAAGGATTTAGGTTCTATTACTATGTGAAGTCAATATTCATGTATCTACAAATGTTTACCTTGGTTTGTCCGGGAAGTCGATCACCAGTATAGTCAAACATGTTTACCCAGGTTGTAGAAGAATCCAATGGGGCTCTTACAATCCCAGCCCAAAGTGATAAGATAATGACCCTTAGGGTAGACTCTTACATGCTTCGTCGCTTGCTTTAGTACCCCTAGTTGGGATCAGAAACTATATAAAGACTAGCTGCGCCCCGCGGTTTCACACGCGTAGTTCCCGTTCCCGTAGGAATTTCGGGATGAAAAATAGATGTTGGCCGATTCTCGGCCTACTGAATATGCTCACAAAATTTCATGAGAATCGGTCAAGCTGTTTCGGAGGAGTATGGCAACGAAAACTGTGACACGAAAATTTTATATATACGATAATGATTGTTATCTTTGATTATTCTATCTCTGCAGGAAGCTAGACCGTCTCCGCGAGGTGTGCGTCCACGACCAGCAAGTGTCCCGCGCGGGGGACGTCGCGTCCCTGTGTCCGGGAGTGCGCGCGCTCGACGTGTCCGCCAACTTGTTCGCCAACTGGCGCGAGGTGATCACGCTCTCCGCACAACTGCCGCACATGACCGAGCTTAATGTTAGGTAAATATATTGAATAATAGTAAGACACAGAATATAAGAGACAAGTGTACTACTGACTGACAGTTTATTAACCCCCGACACAAAAAGAGGGGTGTTATAAGTTTGACGTGTCTGTGTGTGTATCTGTCTGTCTGTGGCATCATCCCGAACGGATGAACCGATTTTAATTTAGTTTTTTATTAAAGGGGACTTACGTGCGAGTGTTCTTAGACATGTTTCATGAAAATCGGTTAACCCGTTTAAAAGCGTTGAATAATCTCCATACAAAATCGTTGTTTTGTATGGACAAACGCTGAATGGAGCTGAATAAATGTGTCTAATCCCTAATCCGCTTAAAGTAGTAGTTATATTTCAATGTGTATTGTTAGCAATAAGCCATGTATCCAGTAGGGAACATTTTGTCCCGCAACACGACGCGCAACACAAAATTTACGTGAGTCTGCAACGTTGCATATTGTCCCGCAACATGCTCCGCAACATTGTACGTGACGCGCGGCATGTTGCTTGCTCCCGCCTCGAGAGCGAGCACATGTGTCCCGCGTCAATGTTGCGCCGTTTGTCAACAAGTGTAGTCGCGTTTATTAACTCTTATTTCTCGTTGTAGTAAGAAATTCCGCATCCACCACCTTCTCTTTCTCTTACGTTTAACACACTCGATATAATTACTATGTATGCAGCACTAATAGCCATAACCTCCTCGGGCGACATTTCTATAAACACTGACTAGTGTGGCCAACACAGTGTTCCCCGACATGTTCGGGGGCATGTTCTACGTAGTTGTTGAGGAACATGTTCCGCAACATGTTGCTCCATTTGTCGCCTTGTGGATACATGGCTTTACTAACCCATTCCATTTATCTATCCTACAGCAAAAACCGCATCGCAATCGACCTACCCGAATCAGCGCTATCTCAACTGTCAAACAACTTCGCCAACCTCGAAAAGCTAAACATATCATTCTGCGATTACGAATGGAACGACATTATCACACTCTCTCACTTATGGCCTAAAATAACCGAAATCGTAGCAGCATACAACAAAATAAAGACTTTGTATTATCCCGAGGAAACGCTGAAAATACTACAAGTATTGAAACTGGATGGGAATCCTTTGAGTTCTTGGCGAGAAGTCCTGAATATAGGAAGGTTGAGAAATTTAAAGGTTCTGAGCCTTAATGACTGTTTTATTGAAGATATACGGTTCGGTGATGAGACAATGAAAGTGGATCTGTTTGAGAATTTGGAGGTACTGTTTTTGAATCGGAACCGGATTAATGATGTAAGTTGCTTTTCTTTAACTAATATTATATAGATATAATATACTAGCGGCGCCCCGCGGTTTCACCCGCGTTGTTCCCGTTCCCGTAGGAATATGGGAATAAAATTATGCTAAAAACCTTCCCAATGAATCACTCTATCTATTAAAATAAACCGCATCAAAATCCGTTGCGTAGTTTTAAAGATGTCAGCATACATAGGCACATAGGGACAGAGAAAGCAACTTTGTTTTATACTATGTAGTGATGTTATTGTACAACTTACACAACATATGAAAGTAAAAATAAATTCAAATGAAATACTTTGTCACAATAACAGAGTCGTACAATCTTAAATCCCATGTTTTTTTATGTTATGTTCACATTGTTCACTTGTATCTTTATTGTATAACTTTTCTTCGGTTTCAGCCGCCTAAGCTAGCATAATTAGTTATGTTTTAAAAAAATATTGTTTAAAAATGTATATATAAGAATATGACGTCATACCAAATTCAATATGGCGGCCTCACAAAGATGGCGGACTATTAGTTTTGTATTAATTAATCTCTCTTTTTATTATTAAACATATATTAATTTAATTATTTTATACGGGTTATGCTTATGCAAATTTATAGTTTTTCTTTAAATACTGTTTTTTTTTTATTCATACTCAAAATAACTTTTTCTTTTCTAATTTTCTTGTCTTATGTTTCAGTGGAGATCCCTAAGCGAGCTGAACAAACTGAAAACCCTGAAAAAGCTGTATTTCCTCAAGAACCCGATTCAAGACACTGAAGACTACGACACCGGCTCACAGATGATTATCGCTAAGATTGCAACACTACAGGTAATAAATATATCGATAAAACATAACGGAAACATATCACACGTTGCCACCTATTCTGTAGTAATTCTGTAAATTTAAAATGTAAAGACTACTTAGTTATCCCTTATATCATTACTTAACTATCTGGGAGTGAAAGTTCCGTCAAATTTTGTCAAGCTATATCAGAAATTAGAGCCTGCTAGGCTAGCATGACTTCGAAAACGCGATAGATACAGCTATTTATTGACATCCAACTGTCAAAATTTGATACAAATGCCCGCCATATTTAATTTTACCACATGATTAATTTTATGACATTTGGTCATGCTCGCGAAATCGATATAGCTATTTATTGACATCCAACTGTCAAAATATAATAAATATAGCCGCCATATTTAAATTTATCAAATCGTACTACGCCATATTCATTTGGTCATGCTCGCGAAATCGATATTATTTCGTGGTGTCTATATCATTTAACACGCACAGTCATGCTAGGCAGGCAGGCAGGCTGTTCTAACAAACATTTTTTTTTGAGTGAGAGTGCTTAACCAAATTCAAAACTATAAGGTGTATAGAAAAATACTGACCCCCTTATTCATAAAAATATAATAAACCTATTTTAGTTAAAATATGTTTTGTCACTTTCACACTTTTACAAATGATAGATGGTGTGACAGGCGCTAAACACTTTTTAACTAAAATAGGTTTATGAAATGTTTATGAATAAGGCGGTAAGTCTTTAGACCGTTTTTGATATTTTTTTTTAATAAATCAATATTCTTAGTCAGAAATCCTCGAAAATTGAATCTGCAACCGTTTGCATGGCAGTCCGGTTTGGTAACCACTCTGCCGCTCTGATCGTTAAATGTGTCTGATACTCATTTCCATATTATTATTCCCAGGAATTGAACGGCTCCAAAATAACTCCTGAACTGCGTCGTGGTGCGGAGTATGACTACATGAAGCGGTACGGAGCGGAATGGAAGATATCTAGGAACGACCCGGACCGGGCTCGACTGTTTGATATCGAACACTGTCGGTTTGAGGAGCTTATTAATAGTGAGTATATATTTGTCTTCTACTAGCTGCGCCCCGCGGTTTCGCACACGTAGTTCCCGTTCCCGTGGGAATTCCGGGATGAAAAATAGATGTTGGCCGATTCTCGGACCTACTGAATATGCTCACAAAATTTCATGAGAATCGGTCTAGCCATTTCGGAGGAGTATGGCAACGAAAACTGTGACACGAGAATTTTATATATTAGATATCCTACTAATATTATAAATGCGAAAGTTTGTATGTTTGGATGTTTATTCCACTTTCACGCAAAAACTACTGTATCGATTTTGATTAAATTTGGTACAGATGTTCCTTACACCTAGGAATAACACATAGGATACTTTTTATCCCCAAAATCTCATGGGATTGTGTATAAGTAATCGTATGTTTTATTGTAACTTTTGAAGTCGCAAATCGTACCAATAGATGGCGCTGTTACTTAATTTTTTAACACACGATGGTGAATGATGGCCGAGATTGTATGGTACTACGAGCTACGCATTGTCACGGGAGTGGGTACTACGCGGGTAAAACCGCGGGGCGCTACTAGTACATATTTATAAAACTCTTCCGTTACTGAGTGATGTACTGACTGATAGACAACGCACAGCCGAAACTACTGGTCGTAGAGAGTTGAAACGGCACGTGTGTTTGTTGGGGGGAGTAGGCTACCAATAAGAGAGGATTTTTGAAAATTCCCCCCTAGGCGGAGAATTGGGGGAAAAACCCAAATTCTGCCGGAATTCATTATTCCTCACGAACGAAGTCGAAGTCGTTTCATTTCATTTTCATTTCATTTCACTGTTTTTATCGATAATTTCAAATCGTACTACGCCATATTAATTTGGTCATGCTCGCGAAATCGATATTATTTCGTGGTTTCTATATATTTTATCACGCACAGTCATGCTGGGGGGGCAGGTGTTTCAAAAATCCTTATAGTCGGTTTTATTAAAATCGGCGTCATCTCTTCTTATTCCAAAGTCTCTAATTTCGTCCTCATCGCAGCCTTAGAAAAATCCACCATTTTTGTTAACTATAAAAAATATAATAATTTCAGAATACGGCATCCCAGATGACAGCCTTCTCGAAAAACGTCCAAAAGTAATGACACTCACATCTCAGCTCCTAGAAATCACGCTACAAGACGAAAACGGTAGAACATTCAAGAAGAAATTCCCATCAACCATGGCTGTTCAGAAACTGGTCACACTGGCACAAAGATTGTTCTCGAAATTCGGCCACGTTGGAACTCCAGAACTTTACGTACTCGACGAACAAATGAAGGGCGCAGAAATATGTCTCGACAATAATATGAAAGATCTCGCATTTTTTTCAGTAAAAAATGGAGATACCATCCTCGTTAAATTCAGATAAATATCCTGGCAACACCATTTTAAAATGGCGGATTTATATTTGGCGCGCATTTTTTAATTTACAACGCTTTGTAAATAAATGTTATGAAATTGTACCTGTATTTATTGCGGATATTATGAATTAAATTCCAATTATCTATTTTTATTTCCGTGTTTTATTTATTACTTTGTCAAGTCTAAGGGCCTATTTCACGACCTTCAAGGAACGTTACTCATCAAGTAAAGTTAGATTTGTCTATTTCTTACTTTATATCAAGTGACAAAGACAAAACATGTGAGTTGCTACTCGGGGTATTACTTGAAGATGGTGAAATAGACCCTAAGACATTATAATACATAATTTATAATCGATTCAAATATTAAAGGTTATCGTCATTGGAATCACTATTTAAACAATATTTACTGTTCGTCATTCATTTATAAAATTATAGAAACATATGTTACCTTGAATAAAACCATTAAATACAATATACCTACGTAACGTAAATATTTACGCACATTCGCGCTCTGATAAGAGGTCGGATAAGTCATTTTTATTATAATAAAATTATTTAACGTTACAAAATAATCGATGTTGTTATATTTTTAATCTAGATATTCAACGACAATATTTTTTTTTAGTTTTATCGAAAGGAATAAATTAGTCACTGGCCACATACGATTGTCATTGGCAACGGTTGTGTCAACAAAAAAAACTATTTTGTTTACAAATGGCTACTCGCGACAATTTCAAAGTTGCAAATTTTAATTGTGATGTCAAAGTGATATTTTTATTGTAAAAACAATTAAAAATAACAATTACAGTGATGGGTAATTGTTTCCGTAGTATTTTTAGACGTAGAAGCGTACGTAGGCACATCGTTCTTATTCTGATAGGGTTGGATAACGCGGGAAAAACGAAAACTGTGAATAATTTGGCCGGTGAAAAGGATGATAGAGTTCTTCCCACTGTCGGATTTAAGGCTGTGAATTTAGTGCACAAAGATACACCTGTTACTATTTACGATTTGGGCGGGGGCCCGCATTTTCGGCAAATATGGTGCCAATATTACAGTGAAGTACACGGTGTTATATTTGTTATCGATTCTAGCGATTTTACACGGTTGGACGAATGCAGGGACGTTCTTGAAGAGGTTTTATCGCACGATAAAATATCAGGTAATATATTTTTTTACTAATTTTTCATAACTATTGTCATGGTTACGGAAGTTGCGGAAGTTAGTAGTGATGGGAAAAAATAGATAACCTAGTCGATGTTTGACGATAATCGACTTTTTTAGTCCATCTCTTTGAGATCGTAAATTGCTTATCCTAATCCTAACTAATATTATAAATGTGAAAGTAACTCTGTCTGTCTGTCTGTTACCACGCGGGTGAAACCGCGGGGCACAGCTAGTACCTTATATATGGTTAAAAATATTGATAACCTTTTTATTATAACTACGTAATGCAAGTCAGAAATGTTATTGATTTGTTTGTAACATAATGTTTCAAATGAAAGCTTCAATCAAAATCATTTTCGCATAATAATAGATTTAGGTAAATCCTATACGCACGTACATTATCTCTAGATATACAATGTACAAAAATATCGCTATCACAACCCTATTTTAATTAAAACCTTATCATTGTAATACATGACTGCACATTGCAAGTTGTTAAGTAGTTCGATATCTAATTAAAATAATGGGCAACATATGTATTGAAATGGTGTTTATGTATGTATGCCTATTTGAGTGAGGTTTTGAGTTCAATTCTCGCGCAAATTGATTGTCTTCACGGCAGCTTTTATTATGTTTGTTAGATCTTCATTTGTATAGTGGTAGGAGTGTCGATAGCGCAGTGATTAAGGCCTTTGACTTCCATTCGGGAAGAAAGGCGCTGTTACCATCTCCGCCACTTGCCAATGTGTTTTCTAATTCGAAACGCGTTTATTCGACGCTCTTACGGTAAGGAAAACATCGTGAGGAAACCTGCACACACCTATGGAGAAATTCTAACGTTGTGTGTGAAGTCGACCCGCACTTGGCCTGTGGTTGACTAAGGCCTGATCGCCCTAATTCAGGGTAGGCTCGAGCCTCTCGGTGGAAACGTAATATATGAGCTGATGATGGTATTTATTTTAGGCAAACCTGTCCTAGTTTTGGCCAACAAACAGGATAAAACAGGAGCTCTGGATGACATCGATGTTGTTGAAAAGCTTAACATTGAACCGCTGGTTAATAAGTAAGTCATAATTTTAATATAAAATCTGTACTTGCATAACATTGTATCTTAGAAATCTACTGTTTCACTGGCTACGAAACCATTGCTATAAAACTAAATAGGTATGTAACTACGAAAACAATAGCTACGTAGTCAGTTTTTCATCTCTCTTAACATCTTAATGTACACATGAAAACAATAAAGATATCTATATATCTATTTCTCTCCTACGTAACCATTCTATCTACTTAGCCACGTGTGGAGTAAGCACATAGGTATATCCATTGAAATAGGTACTTACATTGTTTTTTGTCGCGGCTGCCAGCAATAGAAATAGTCAAATAGTATATCTCTTTATAGAAATGGTGGCATTGATTCGAAGACAGAATAGAATTAATCTCTTTCAGCATTTCATCTCGTTTAAGTCTAGTAATGGTTTCGAAAGTAGCCGAAAGCATTCGATGAACTGATGCATTGCTTGTCCCGTTTGTTAAATTAAAATAAAAAAGAGGTCTCTTTGAACGATAGCGTTTTGCAGGAATTTATTTTTTACATTTTCAGATATCGCTGCCCAACATTAGTCGAATCATACAGCGCTTGTATGAATACAACTAAATCTAAAAAACCTAAACTAGATCCCGGTCTCCGTAAAGGTTACCACTGGCTCCTAAACTATATAATCCGTCGTTACGGCGACATAAACTTACGCGTTCAAACAGACATACACGCCGAACTAGAACGTCGCAAACGTATGCTTAACAAAGCATCTAACACTGCCTCTTTTAGCGACGAAATAGCAACTCAAACAGGCTTCGAAAACCCGAATTACGATATCGATAAATCGATTAAAAATGACAAGTCGATTAAACAGGACATCACTACCGAAGGCCTGATTATAGTGAAGCCCATAGCTAATAGTGTCGACTCGACTATTACGATTGAAAGTATCGATTCTGAAAATACGAGTGTTAAGCCGAAATTGTCGCCTTTGTTCGGTAGAACTAGTAATTCGACGACTACTGAAACGGTTAGGATAGAACTCGAGCCTAGGAGTGAGTTTAGAAAGTTATCGCCGATTGTGAGGAACAAGAGTGGCGGGAATCAACATATCGATTTTATGAATCGACCGCAATCGAGTCCTACTTTTAAGAAGATTAAGGTAAGTGACTATATAAGCTCTAGATTAAATATGACTATCTCTCGCCCACGCAAAATCTCACCTAAAGGCGAGTTGTAGGTACTTACCCTAGTAAATCGTAATGCCGTCACTCGAATGTATTTTTACGACTGCGCGAGATGTATGTACCTCTACAAAAATCAAAAACACAGTTTATTGAACAGTTTCTTTAATGATGTCAATGAAATATTCCTTCCTTATTCTTATATTTTTTTATAGTGGAATAGTGGAAACTTCACTGGTTTATGTGTAATATTTGTACTTAATTATTAAGATCTAGTAATAACTGTTTGTTTCCCAAATAAATAAAAAATACCAAAAGCGCCAAGACTTGGCGCCCAACATGGTAATTTCTCAAAAGTTTTGGTTGGTAAAGCTTTTTTCTATATTTAGATATGAGAGCTCTTAATTAAAGAGAAATTATTAAGCAATGTATATCCAAAAACATGTATAGTGCCACAATCTTTTCTGTGCCGGTGACGCCGCTGTAATCGCATCTTTTGGTTGTCAGTTTATTGAAAATGTATCCAAATGACATTAGAATCAAAATGACAATATGAGCTTCCAATTTTGGCCGCCGGCACAGAAAAGATTGTGACTCAATATTTCCATCTGTCCATTCATCAAATGACAAATTATTGACCAAAAACACGTGTCAACTCCATCAATTCACTCATCCCTTCTCCTACACCAGAAGTTGGTCCAAAAGGAGTGTGTGAGCAACTCGTCGACCCAGGAGGAGGTGTCTGTGGCGGCCAACCGCACCTGGGACGCCGCCGACCGCCCGCGGCACGACCGCGCTGCCACGCTCATAGGTAGGTGTACCCATAGACCCATAAAAGTATTATAGATAGAGCAGGGGAGCCAGGTCTCCAGTTGTCCTTCGGTTAGAAAGAGAGAGACGATCGCGGTACCCTATCAGTCTCTACACAGCCCCAGCATGACTGTGTGAGATAAAATATATCGACACCAAGAAATAATATCGATTCCGCGTGCATGACCAAATGTGATATCTATCTATCTTATCACGTGCTAAAATTAAATATGGTGGGTATTTATATCATATTTTGACAGTTGGATATATCTATCGCGTTTTCGAAGTCATGCTAGCCTGGCTGATTTTCTTTAAATGTGATGTATGAGCCACGACTACCCTATGTTACCCAGAATACGGTAACAAGACAGCCTGCTCCGAGGTGACCCTCCAGCCTCTCTCCATGCCGCTGTCCCCGCGACCGGCCTCCGCCTCCTACATCGTGCGTCGCCAGCTGCAGCTCAGCGCCAACCACCGCCGCCGGCTCAGTCTGCGCTGTTAGTATATGTACATACATACATACAGACAGTCACAAACGAACACTCGGCCACAACACACTCAGTCACATACACACTCCATACATTACAAACATAGACAGAGACAAATAAGTACTCAGCCACTCACAAACACTCAGCCACACACACACAGATCGACAGACACTCATTGACACATAACACTCAGACAGTCACACAAACAGCCACGCACATACACACAGCTACACACACAGACATTTACACACTCAGAATAACCCACTCACACACGAATACTCAGTCACTGACACACACTCAGCCACGCACACATACTTAGACACACTCAAACACTAAGTCACACACACATACTAAACAGATAGATAAACAATGAATCACACCCACTCTCAGACATACACACACACACTCAGCCACGCCCACACACACACTCAGCCACGCACATACACACAGCTACACACACACACACACACACACAGACAGCTACATACATACAGTCACATACAAAGACACTCAGCCACAACAAACACACATACAAGCGCACGTGCGCTCATCTTAGTTCATTCAAAGTTCTTTTGACTACCAATGTTACACAGTTGGAACTGTCTGAAGTTCTTTTGGCCAAATTACGTACTTCTTTTGTATTGCAAGTGCCTTAAAATATATCTATTATTGGTAATGCTATTTTAAAATATTATCATCAAAGACTTCAAATCTTTAATCACTATCAAAATTATTTTATCCAAACGTTATTAATTTCCAATCCTTCCAAAAATTTGAACACACAAACATTTTATTTATAAACTTTCAACTAAATAGTCATATAATAACATCCATAGTTTATAAATTTTCCACAACATTCAGACATGCAGCGCAACAAAACAAGTCCGGAGCGCGTGTCGATGTTGATTTACGAGCCGAAGTCCCAGCAGAGACATCTGGATAAGGGGGACTTTGAACATGCTGCTACCATCAACTAGAGACGCACATGTATATGGTAAGTTTTATGAAGTTTATAGTTTATTTTGTGTAGAAGCGCTCATGGCCCAGTGCTACCCGCGGATCACTTGTGATCAGTGTGGTTAAGCAACGTCTGGCACCGGCATGACTGTGATGGGTCGTTACTAAAAATGACTTTTAATTTCATGAGCGTTTCTGTGCTTCGGAGGGCACGTAAAGCCGTCGGTCCCGGTTGTCGTACTAACATCATCGACAGTCGTTACAGGTAGTTAGAGCCCTCAAAAGTCTAACATTTGATTTAACCAAAAAAATGTCGTATAGCCCTCTGGTCTGGGTTGTGAAAAAAAGGTTCGGAAAGAGAGATAGTTAATTTTGTGATAAATATAGAGTTGATAGTAGGAGAAGTCTTGCTAGGTAGAAAGAGAGACAACAGTCTACTGCTGCTATTTTTAGAGGTTAATTGTTTAAATTTAACGAGGAATAACAGCGGTAAGATATTATGCAATTATTCCTAAGAATTAATGAGAGAAAACGAACTATACTGTAGTAATACCTCGTTTTATTATATGAAAACTAATCTTATTTTTTGTCCACAGGTCGCCAGAGAAAATATATAATATATTTTGTAGTTATTACAATGTTTATTAAATAGTTGATTCGCGGTATGATATGCCCGACTGACGAACGTTCTAATTTGGTCGGCGCCGACTAACTTTCAAGCCCATGTATGTCATATCCCATTCTACTTATGTTTAACAAGCTTTGCCCCGCGACCCCTTGGGAATTTTGGGATAAATGCCCTTCCCCGGACCATAAGCTACCCCTGTACCAAATTTCAAGTCAATCCGTTCTGTAGTTTAGCCGTGAAAAGGTAACAGACAGTTACTTTCGCATTTATAATATTTAGGTATTTTAAGTTCACTACATTATCGTAAGTATATCTGCCTCGACCAAATTATTACTAAGTCTGTTAGTAGTTTATAAAGTTAAATACAATGAATAACTGATTTACAATATTAACAACAAAATGTAGTGATAATAAGTAAACAAATTCACAGGGTAAACAATTTTATAATGAACTTTACCAAAAGAACTTAAAGACAATGTGTGAAAAAGACAACAGTGAATTTCAAATATGTACAGTTGGTTGCAAGTTTCAGTTTAAAATGATTTGTTAATTTCGTGTACATATTAATACACATAATTAAAAATATGTACTTATCCATTTAGTATTTTCAATAATTTGTTTCCGATCTATGTTTTTTTTCCTCTGTTCATTACGCATATAGAAACGAAATTTTTAGTAAGTTTAATTTTGTTAAGTTACGAATTTTTGAGACAATTTAAAAAAAAATTGTCAAAGTGTAAACATACATATAATTAAAATAAGATAATACTTAAAATTAAAAATTTAAAAAACCCCCAACACAACTACTTTCAAACCCCCATAACTTTTAAACGGATCAACCGATTTTCATCAAACATGTCTAAGAACACTCGCACGTAAGTCCCCTTTAATAAAAAAAACTAAATTGAAATCGGTTCATCCGTTCGGGAGCTATGATGCCACAGACACACATACACACACACACACACACACACACACACACACACACACACACATAGACACGTCAAACTTATAACACCCCGCTTTTTGCGTCGGGGGTTAAAAATGAAAGTGTGAGAAGAGATACACATTATTCTTAAAATGTGAACTTATAATAGATAAATTATAAACGAAAATTGATTTGTCTAAAAAAGATAGGAATGTGTAAAAGAGATAGCGATATAATTATTTGTTAATTATACTTGTATTTGCTAAGACCATTGAATTTAAATATTTAGGTTGTTATTAATAACGCGGTTGCAATGTACCCCCAAATATATAAGAAGTATATAAAGTTATGTACCTAATTTAGTATATAATTACAATATTAGTTCATAATGATTCAATGTTCTAAGAGAAATATAATTTAGTTTTGTATTTTGTGTATCTAAACGTTAAATATTATTATGTTAAATAAATATATGTGTTTTATTTACTTACCTAATTTTATTTACCTTTTGCAACGCATGTGTGACTCTCCTTGGGTCACCGCATGTTTAGATGAGGGTGTTAACAGGACAATCGGTTGATGGTATAATGGAATAGTTAGTAAATATAATTAATAGCCGGAGTTAATCATCAACGTCGACCGGTGCCATCGACCGGCAAACGTTCGTTTGGATAGTCAAACAGTATCTGTCGATCAATCAATGTTACCAGACCACTCTGACCAGATACCGTCGATCGATTGGTCTGGTAACACCTAACTGTCCATTTTCAAGTAGGAGTTAGGAAATGTAGTTTTAGGTCCACTTACCAGTGAGGTAATCAATTATCGGTAAATAAATGCAGGTGATATCGTGAGCAACAAATATTGGCCTTCTACGACATTCCTTGGCTCAAAATAAGGGTCTGATAAGTAACCTTTTTGTTTCAAATTCTACCACCATCCGAGTATTGACTTGTTTAAGTTCTTTAGCCAAAAGAACTTAGCAAGTCAACTTTTAGAACTCATAGCCGCACTCAGAGACGTTTAACGAATACTTAAACTAATGTGCCAAAATATTTCTGTGCCGGTGACAGCGTCGCTGTATTCGTATCTTTTGGTTGTCAGTTTATTGAAAAGGTATCCAAATGACAATAGTAGCTTCCAATTTCGGCCGCCGGCACAGAAATATTTTGGCACATTAGTTTAAGTATTCGTTAAACGTCTCTGAGTGCGACTGTTAGGGACCGATTGCTAAAAACACTTGGTTATTTTAAAATAAAACAATATAAATTAAATACAATAACATTTATTTGTCATATTATTACAATAGACTGTTATTATGACTGGCAGTGTACTTTCTAACTTACTTATTTTAATTTTTAATCTAAGTATCATTTTCATTATACAAAGTGATACAAAAACTATGTTTTATTCCTACATTAATATACAGTACAGGGAAAAATATCAAAAAGAATAACATGTCTATAGAAATCTAAGTTCTTTTTACAAAATTATTTCTAAAGGTTTCTTCACCGGGAGCATTGGCGTCGTCTCCGAGCATTATATAATAATACCTCCCTGACTAACGAGCATTCGCGTGTAATAATTACAAATTACAATTAATACATTACATGGTGCGCATTGTAATGCTCGGTTCTCCTCCTTCACTGATGTAATGCTCGACTGTAACGTTACATTACACGCGAATGCTCCCGGTGAAGGATCCTTTATATACTTAAACAAAAATTTAGTTTTTTTTGACCAAATTTGAAATTTTTGAGAACACATTTTGAGCACATATTTTTGGTTTAATTACATAAATAAGACAATAAATGCTATTTTTGTGATAATTTGGCAGTTCATTTTCGTGGTAAACTTATAATAAGTGGGAGGGATCTATTTTAATAAAAACAAGCTGTATCCCGCGATTCTACTTGCGTCCCAATCCCGTGGGAATTTTGGTAAGTATTTTTTGTTAATTTGATAAAATAAAAAGAAAATAAATATAAAAAACAACGATTATATTTAATTGAGATCTCATTATTGGGAGTATAAAATTTTCTAAATACATATTTACAAAAACAATATTTTTAAAAACTTTATAAAATAAGAAATAAATTATAGTCATATTAAAGAGTATTTAAAGAGAAATGCAAATATTAAAATTATCTTATAAATAAAAATATTCTTAAAATTAATGTTTCCAAGTGTGTATTACAATAACTCAACGTTCTGAACCAGCTAGGCTAGCATGACTTCGAAAACGCGATAGATACAGCGATTTATTGACATACAACTGTCAAAATTAGATAAAAATACCCGCGATATTGAATTTTACCACGTGATTAATTTTATGACATTTGGTCATGCTCGCGAAATCGATATAGCTATTTATTGACATCCAACTGTCAAAATATAATAAATATAGCCGCCATATTTAATTTTATCAAATCGTACTACGCCATAATTTGGTCATGCTCGCGAAATCGATATTATTTCGTGGTATCTATATCATTTATCACGCACAGTCATGCTAGGGTGGCTGGCTGGTATATTTGGCCTGTCAACATTATTTAGCAAGCCTATACACGTCGGCCGAGCGAACGCCAACACCAACGTGTGGACAGTATATTTATTTATTTATTTAGTTAGACACTTCAACAATATCTTCACTTATAATACTAATAATAAAACTTATTCTATGTAAAATATATTTGCAATGTCTTGCCATCACTCGGCTCGTGTAGACGCAGTACCACTTGGCTTGTATTCATTTGCCTTCGCTCGCGTTGGCCAACGTGTATAATCAAATTATTATATTTAACGGGATATTTACCATATATATTATTTGTTTCAAGTTTCCGATATTTCGACGCTGTTGCAAGCGCCATGATCACGGATGATGAGTTCATCCGTGATCATGGCGCTTTATCGGAAACTCGAAACAAATAATATACATGGTAAATATCCCGTTAATCATAATAATTTGAGTGCTAATAACCATGATAACTATAAAAACGTGTATAGGCTGCATTATATGAACATATTATAAATAACTTAGTCTATTTACATATATAGAAATGCATATAAGTGCGTACATTTTAAGGACAATACAAGACAAACAGACGGAATACGATTATGGAAAGTAAAATTGAGCTAAAAGAAATGATGTTAATAATATAATGTGCTAGAACCGGGGACTGTCCTTGGAGAACCGGGGACTGTCCTTGGATGCATTTTATAGTGTTATACAGGAATAGTCGCCGGATTGTGCATCCTTTACACAATATTAAATATGTCAAAGGGCTTCCGTGTGTTGGCTTTGGCCCCATACTAGCCTTCCAAAAGACCGGGACTCCTTAATAGTCCCGTGAATGGAAAACACATAACTATAATGTGCTAAAACTATGTCTGAATGATCTGAATATGGATGAAATTTGAATTAATAATTAAAATATTAGCCTCAAAGATCCTATTGCATGAAAAACATTACTATTTCCATTTAATAAGGGAGGTGGCAGCTGAAAACCAGCGCTGTCCGGTGCCCCGGTACTGGTACAGCTATAGCTGAGCTGTTCACCCTTTGTCAAAAATTAAGTAATATTTATCAGCAACCACTGTATGTTTTTTTTTATTTATCTTGTTTTTGACAATAAACGGTTTTTTATTTATTTATTTAATTATGGATGTATTCCAAGCACAAATCACGGAAGGATATCTGTAAAGATTACTAACTACACAGTAGGGCAAAGACTTCTGTATATATTCCTTTCATAAATACCAAAAAAATAAGGAAACAAAAGTTTAGCTATTAATAAAAAATGTCATCTTTGGATAATGGCACACATTGCATACTCCGAGACTTGAACCTGGGACCTCAGGATATACAGACACATAAAATTATAAATTTAACAATCAGACTGAATTTCATTAACACATTATTTTACTTAAATTAAAGGAAATTTCTGATTTAATGGAAGATCTATCTATTTTAAAACCTATTTTTATATGCTATTCGTATAATTGACATTATTATACGAAATATCTAAACGTTGTATAAATGCGAGTTTATTTACATAATTAAATCTAAATATATGTTTACATATTTACAATAAAATTATAAATTAAAAATAAAATAAAAATAAAATAAAGGTTCATTCTCATTATACCGTAACATTATAAGAAAAATTAAAAGTTCGATTATTCGTCGTTGAAATACGCCGACTAGTCCAACCGCTATGAACTACTGGTTGTACTACGGGTAAGTAATATTACCCATGGATCAACCAATTGGACCACTCGGTTTAACCAATCGGACCAAGTAGTTCAATCAATAGGACCATGCGGTTCAACCAATTGGACCACGTGGTTCAATCAATTAGACCATGTGGTTCAACCAATTGGACCAAGTAGTGGACCACGTGGTTCAACTAATTGGACTACTCGGTTTAACCCATCGGACCAAGTAGTTCAAACAGTTGGACCATGTAGTTCAACCAATTAGACCATGTGGTTCAACTAGTTGGGCCACGAGTAAACTAGCTTCCCCATAGTACACTCCTTCAACATACGTTACGATAAAATGGCTTTACATTTTTAGTCGACATCCCTATTAAAATGTCTACATCATAATTTAAATTATCCAGACTCATTTCTAGAAGAATCTGCGTCATCGTCAGCGAAACTCGCCCTATTTCGCCTTTCACAACGTTTTTGATGCTGCCTTATAAAAGCACTAAGTCTATTCAGTAGAAATTGTTTATCATGGCCTTCTAAGACCAACTGATTCTTTAACACAGACACCATATGTCTATTAGCCACAGAAACAGCCCAATAATAATACAATAAGAATAACAATACAGCGAATAGGGGTATAGCGAAAGTAGAAGTACCTATTAAGAACAAAGCTTCTCGGACAAAGTATGGAAACTCGTTAAATGTCTGGACAACGAATTGCCAGACCGTGGCATAACCTCTAAAAGGGCCACAATTTATAGATGGCAGCACTTCAGCTACAGAATAAGCGACTGGCATTATAGATATTAAGAAACCTAGTAACAATACTGACATGAACATTGATTTGGATTTAGAAGCTTTATATATAACAGGCGAAGGTCGACAATTGACTAAACATGTGAACTTCTTAATATAAAATATAATAAAATAAAACAAAACGCCGATTATAGGTAGAAATGGACAGAAGAACGTACCCATCCATATAATTGTCTGTATATAGACGATGTCTAGAACGTGTTTTGGTAAGTAAAAATTTTGTTCGCCAATAATTTTTATGCATTTACTTGAAGTATGTTTCGCTATGAAGGCTCTCGGCAAATTGATGAAAAATGTCGTTAAAAATTGTACGGCTATATCTGTTATAACTAATTTATATAACTGCTGGCCTACGTATGTCTCCCAACAGTCTAATTTTGACGAATCTACGTTTTTAATAGAACATACTAAGCCATTTTCGGACACGTGCATATACATTTGGCTCAACAAGACCCCCAATGAAGAAAGTCTTAATAAAACTGTTCGTAATAATGTGACTAAAATCTGATGTGATGGCGTATAATTTTCATATTGAATTAAGTAACAAAATATTTCGGGTACCGTCAAATTTAAAACTACTATACATATAAAAGGAAGAAACTCTAATAACGTATTCTGAAACTGCCCAAAAGAAACAGACCCTCTATAAAGCCCCATAGACAACTTCTCACTCTTAGTCCCGTTCATAGACAAAGCTAGAGTCTCTTCATTAAGTCTGTCCATAGAGTAATTAAAGACTTTATAGATAAGCACGCCAGAACCGATTAAAATAGTAAAAACTATGATATTTATGAAGAATCTTTTGATGGCTAATATTATTTTTCTTTCTTTGCTCCTTAATTGTTTTTCTTCTTTATATTTTTCTTCTTCGAGACAACCTTTTATCTCGTTGAAGAGAGCTTTATGTTTAATTTTAGCTGATTTATCGTTTTGAATACAGAAATCCCACCCTCCAAAGACTATATTACAGTACATATAGAATTGCCCTTCACTTTCAACAAGTCTATCTTTGAATCCTTTCGCCCCGGTTTTGACTATAAAAACCAGCGACAACAAAGCCCAAGATATAGGCACAAGAATATAAGCCATCGGCATGTTGTAATAAAGCTTATTATCGTATAACTTTTTGATATAATATTCGTAAATTTGGTTCGAATACACCCCGTAGAACAATATCGTTCGTTCAATAACACCAGTCCCTTGAATAATGTCTAAAAAAATTTTGGATTCTGTGACTTTTTTTTCGAAATAATAAGTTGAACAACAGTTGGTAATGTTGCCAGTATCGCAAATTTCTTCGTTTTCGACTAGCAAAGTCTTTGGTAGGATTAGAAATAGTAATATTATGATAGATATGGCAATATTTAGGAATAATAACCATCTTAGGAATAGAAAGTAGGAGACGACCCCGGTCCCGAATTTGCCCTCGATTTCCCTCATAGGGGATTGCCAGAGTTCCAATTTTCCCATTATTTCCCCCAATCTGATCCTGAACCGATGCCACACTTTCCGTTGTCTCCATTGCAGTTGTTCCAGACCTTGTAGGCGGAGTTTTGTTGCGTTCTGAAAATAATATTAATCTATATATACAAAAATGAAACCCGTTTTCCTTGGTCACGGCATCACGCGTGAATGGCTGGACCGATTTCACTAATTCTTTTTTTGTTGTATTAGTTATTATTAGGAGAAGGTTCTTCAAAATCTACGGGAAAATTGGACCCGTGCGAAGCCGGGGCGGGCCGCTAGTGTCTTATGAAATAATTTAAAGACACTGACTGACTGATAGTTTAAATGGCTCGATTTAGGTCTAATCTAAATAAATATGGGTGATCTAGACTAAAATTTCGGCCTGTTAGATACTACTAGAGGGAAAAACTTTTTCACGGCTAAACTACTGAACCGATTGACTTGAAATTTTGTACAGGGGTAGCTTATGTTCCGGGGAAGAATGTTTCTTATGTTCTGTTTTATCCCGAAATTCCTGCAGGAACGGAAACTACGCAGGTAAAACCGCGGGGCACAACTAGTATTAATATACTTTTAAACTAACGTTGAGAAATTAAAAAGAAATATAAAATTATTCTTACCTGTAATCGCGCCTTCAATTCCCGTTTCTGGTTCATGGGAACCGGCATTGCCTTGATCTCCATAATTTCTTCCCATGTCCGTTCTTCATTTGATAGATTTTCTATAAAAATAGAAAAAATCATATATTAAGTTTTATCAGAATTACTTTATACTTAGATTGAAAACACTAAAGACAAATTAATAACATAATCATTCACTCCATCACCTCATTACAGTAACTGACCCCTAACTAAGTTCGTAACTTGTATCTAGGGTATCAGAAACTACACACACACTCATTCACACACACACCCAGACCGAGACAAACATTTGTGGTTCTCACAAATATTCACCCAAGGGAATCGAACCCGCAACCTTATGGAAACATAACAAACTTGTATCTATTCTAGGGTATCAGAAACTCATGATTGCCTTGAGTGGGTATCGAACTTGTAACTATTGACCTAGCATGTTCTACTTGTCAAAATTACTTCTCAAAAACATTAAATTAAAAATTTAAAAAACCCCCAACACAATTACTTTCAAACCCCCATAACTTTTAAACGGGTCAACCGATTTTCATCAAACATGTCTAAGAACACTCGCACGTAAGTCTCCTCAAATTAGTTTTTTTTTGTATTAAATACAAAAATCAACTAAATTGAAATCGGTTCATCCGTTCGGGAGCTATGATGCCACAGACAGACAGATACACACACACACACACAGACACGTCAACCTTATAACACCCCTCTTTTTGCGTCGTAGGTTAAAAAGATTTAACAGAAGTTTTTTTAAGAATATTGTTCACTATAAAGTATAAACTGACATTTTAGTAATGAAACAACTAGATCTATTGAAGTCAATGATACAGTATTGTATTAAGGCTTAAGTATGCCCAGGGCAAAATTGAAATTTGTGCAATCCAAAATGTTAATCGATTAATTAAAGTACATAATCTTTTTTTGTAAGTTCTATGTACACATAACGGTTTTTTTTTAAATAGGAAGGCTGCATACGATTTCCCTGTTTAACCTAACATGTTAGGTCCACGAACCACCAACTTTTGAGGAAAAAAATCTATTCTTTTGCTACAAATTTTTTTGATACAAAGTTTTCGTGGATTTTCTTTTTATAACTTTTTTAATTTTGGTTCTACGATTATGACATCTTAACAAAAGATGTAAGTAGATAATATTATTGGCAACAAGAAATGCAAAAAAAAAATTTTGTGAGACCTATAGTTTGTCAGATAAACCTTCAACCCCTTTTTCCAAGATGGCGGCCGTTGGACAAGGGTTGCAACCCCACAACTTAGATTTAACTTTAAACTGACCCCTTTTTGACATCCCAAAAATAAAATTGTGTTCTCTGAGAAATGTATCTTTTCTTTGAAGGGTATGAAAGATTAATGAACTATTTCTATAGTCCGGTCGTATCGCTATTGCATCTGTGCGAGCGGGACGCATTATAATGTACTCAGGTGCGACAGAGATAGATAGTTACAGGTCAACGTACGATATTTCATGTGAATTACGACCGGAATATAGTAGGTCATTGAAATGGGCAAACGCCCATAACGAAGCCCTAACTACATCCCTGCCTTTTTATCAGTTTAATAAACGAACAGTACATTAATTATTTGTTAATTTGTAAGGCATGATTCAAACCGATTTCTACCTTTAAAGGAAATTGAAACTTATGTAAAGAGATTTAAGGTCCATTTTAATTTATTATTTATAGAGTATGCCATGATTTCTATCTTTAAAGAAAATTGAATCTTATGTAGAGAGAACTAAGATTCATTTTCAATTTATAAAACGCTAAACCATGATTTCTATATTTCTATCTTTAAAGGAATATGAAACTTATGCATAGAGATACAAGGTTCATATTAATTTACAATTTATAAATAGACTGCCCTGCGGTATGCTTTCTGTATTTTTTGCACGTGGGAAGTTAATTTGTACTTTAGTAACTTTTAATACTAAATTTTCTTGATTTATGAATTGAAATGTGGAATACATTTTATTAGATTTATTATTTATAGAGCCACGTTTTACTTTAATTAATTATTTCTGGTCGTAGCATGATGTTATGTAGCGTTCCTCAATAAAAGATCCAGATCTTTTAAGGTGCTTCTTCACCGGGAGCATTCGCGTGTAATGTAACGTTACAGATTCGTCTGTGAGCATTACATTACAATAATACCTCCCTGACTAACGAGCATTCGCGTGTAATGTAACGTTACAGATTCGTCTGTGAGCATTACATTACAATAATACCTCCCTGACTAACGAGCATTCGCGTGTAATGTAACGTTACAGATTCGTCTGTGAGCATTACATTACAATAACACCTCCCTGACTAACGAGCATTCGCGTGTAATAATTACAAATTGCAATTAATAAATTACAAGGTGCGCATTGTAATGCTCGGTTCTCCTCACACACTGATGTAAGCACCTTTAGGATTGTAAATTCCATTTAGCAAATTAATGAGAATTATCATGATCCCGGGATTTTAGTACAGGATTTCCCGAGATATCAAAATCTTTATGAAATTCCAGACCAAAATACTCCAGAAATTTCAAAATTATAGTGATATCTTCATATATCCTTACTATAAGTGATTGAACTCTTAAAACTGCCTGTTAGTAAAAAAACTGTTGAGAGGATAAGGGAAATCTAAATTGACATCCTAAAATTCCCTCTAAAATATATCTCCTTCTTCTTCTTTGCGTGTCGCGTCATATTTTTGAGGACTAGAACTCGGCCGCCGATATAGCACTATCAGTGGCCTTGTAAAGGTCCTCGCGTGTGCATGTGAAGGGACACGCACGGCAAGTTATTTGCCGTTGAGTCGTGGTGGAAGGATCGGCTAGTCTGCGTTACCGACTTGCCGTCCGCAGACCATTGCCCCCCCCCCCCCCCCCCCCCCAAGGGGTGCGCCGGGCGCATGCTTGTTATATGCTCCACTCGGGGAGGCTCCTTCCGTGCACACCCTCTAAAATATATAATAATCCCATAACTTACCAGAGAGGTCAGGCAGCATAGACAAGTGTATATCCCGGCTCTGCGTGGTGCGCGCGTACGTCGACTGTCTACGGTCATTCTGGGACCGCGCGCGCTTTACTGTTGTCGCTGGAAGATATAATTATTTTATTTTATTTGGGAAACAAAGAGTACTAATTATATCTAATCTATACTAATATCATAAAGAAGTAAAGTTTGTGTGTTTGTTAAATTGTCAGAGGTAATCTCGGGATCTACTGAACCAATTTCAAAAATTCTTTCACTAATGGGAAGCTATATTGTCAGCGACTGACATAGGCTATAGTTTATCCCTGTATTCCCACGGGAATGGGAACTACGCGAGTGAAACCGCAGAGCGCTGCTAGTAATTAATAACTAAATAAATACTTCTTACATCATACCAGTGAAGTTTCCATAAATAAATTCCCTTTCCCATGAGAATAGGGGATAAAATATAGCCTATATTGGATAGTCTATTTATCGAGGGATAAAACATAACCTTCCTGGATTTTTTTTCAAATCCAACCAGTAGTTTAGCGCGCTAGTATTGTCCCAGTATTCCCACGGGAACGGGAACTACGTGGAAAAACCGCGGGGCGTTGCTAGTATCTTACAAAATACTGAAAAAAGTCTTCTAAAAAGTATAATATAAAAACTTACTATTCCTAGCCTGCTTGGAAGGTAACAGCGTGGCAAGTTTAGCAGCATCAGCCCGCTGCAGGTTATCGAACAGCTCCTGTTCAGCCCCCGGGTATAGTTCCTGGTAGAACTCCGCCCCGGCCTCCTCCCAGCCCTCGTGCCGCTTGCCCCGGGCTTTGTTTTTTGATGAATTGCCTCCGGACATCTTGGCTGCAAGGTTTGGAGGTTAGGTTAGTATTTATTACAAACTAGCAGCGCCCCGCGGTTTTACCCGCGTAGTACCCGCTCCCGTGAGAATGCGTAGCTCGTAGTATCATACAATCTTGGCACAATTCACCATCGTGTTAAAAAATTAAGTAACAGCGCCATCTATTGGTAGGATTTGTGACTACAAAAAGTTACAATAAAACATACGATTACTTATACACAATCCCATGGGAATTTCGGGATAAAAAGTATCCTATGTGTTATTCCTAGTTATAAGAAACATTTGTACCAAATTTAATCAAAATCGATACAGTAGTTTTTGCGTGAAAGTGGAACAAACATCCAAACTCACAAACATACAAACTTTCGCATTTATAATATTAGTAGGATAGAAAAGTTTATTTGTGACCAAATTTTACCTTCCAGATTAATATTATAAATGCGAAAGTAACTCTGTCTGTCTGTCTGTTACCTTTTCACGGCTAAAATCTACTGAACCAATTGAGTTCATGAAGCTATGTTTTATCCCGAAAGTCCCACGGGATCGGGAAAATTGCGGGGAACATCTAGTTACATACTAATAATAGTTAAGACCTAAGTTGGCAGTGATTACAATGTCAGATTGCCTAACAAAGGGTTACGAGTTCGATTCCTGTGTGGGGTAAATAAGTGAACTGATATTTTACTACGTTTATTACATTACTTACTCATACACACACCCAGACCAACACAAATATAAATTTGGTAGTTACACAAATATACCTCGGACAGAAATCAAACCCACACTCCTTATTTCATATGTTCTTTAATAACCATTTTATCAGTACTAATACCCTATTTATTAATCATTTCTAAGAAATATGAATCATCATAAAATAACAATCCTAACTTAATATTATAAATGCGAAAGTAACTCTGTCTGTCTGTCACATTTTCACGGCTAAACTACTGAACCGATTGACTTGAAATTTGGTACAGGGGTAGCTTATGGTCCGGGAAAGAACATAGGCTATATTTTATCCCCGTATTCCCACGGGAACGGGAACTACGCGGGTGAAACCGCGGGGCACTGCTAGTAATAAATATCAATGATTAGATTAACTTCCCGCTTTGTTATTTTATCTTTATTGATTTTATCTTTACGGTAATTGGGTATTTATAAAGCCTAATATTGTGAATACTTATCATACTTATTGACTGTATCAGACCGAAAGAAAACTGTGATTATTTGATTCATTATTTGTAATACGCCTACTTATAAAGTTTTTAGTCAATTTAATCCTTACTGATATTATAAATGCGAAAGTAACTGTCTGATAGCTTTTCACGGCTAAACTACTGAACCGATTCACTTGATTTGGTACAGGGGTAGCTTATGGTCCGGGGAAGGACATAGGCTATGTTTTATCCCAAAATTCCCATGGGATCGGTAACTATGCAGGTATCAGAAACTATGCACACACAGACACAGATCGAGACAAACAATTGTGGTTCAGACAAATATTTAACCCGCACGGGAATTGATCCCGCAACCTTACAGATGGCAGTCCAGCATGGTGACCACTCTGCCATCGAGGTCGTCAAAAAGTTGGATTTCCTATACACCATAAGGAACTATAATGTATCATTAGAATTCTAAGCATAAGTGATTCATACTATAAACTTCATCTTGCTAATGTTATACAAGTTTAAGTGTGTTTGGATGAACGCGCTCATCTTAGAGACTACTCTTTGAAATTAAATGTTTTGTATGCCTTAGATAGCCCATTTGTTAAATCCTACTAATATTATAAAGCCGAATGTTTGTGAGTATGGATGTTTAGATGTATGGATGTTTGTCCCTCTTTCACGCAAAAACTACTGAATGGATTTTAATGAAATTAGGTACAGATGTTCCTCATACCTAGAAATAACACATAGGATACTTTTTATCCCGAAATTCCCACGGGATAAGGTTCCACGCGGGTAAAACCTCGGGGCACAGCTAGTAAGGATATAAAATCATGATATTATGACTACTAGGAGTAGTTTGGTACTTCTCAAGTAAAATTGCGAAGTAAAGTTTGTTTTTCCCTAATTTATCTATGGATATGCTAGCAAACAGCTTATCAGTATATATTTCGACAAAATATTAATAATACTACAGCAGGAAATTGGTTTTAGTTTTTTCTATATTTTCGTAAAGTCATGATTCATTCATTGTTTTTTTTTAACAGTCAAGCAATCATTGTTGAAAAAAAAACAACAAAAACCTTCATAGTGAGATTTCTCATTAAATTAACCATTTATAAACATACAATCGTTATCAGAATGTTATTTATTAATTTTATGTTATGATTTATTTATGTTTGCGATAATATACTTAACTGAAAATAGATTGTTCATAATTTCTATAAATTTTCTGTATCGGATAATTCTAACCTCCTTGTAGAAAAGAAAAAAAAAATTGTCGCTTTGCAATTCTGTTTTTGAAAATAGAACCATTTAACTTTTTAATTTTAACTGAACTTGTGTGGTTACAAATTGCACTCACCGTAATATAAACAAAGGAACTCTGATTCATTTAATTACACATTCTACACGTTTTACACTATTTTGATTATATTTATTAAGTTTTTCTTTGAATATCACTGAAAAATAGTTTCACAATATTATTGGACTAAAAATAAATAAATAATTCGAAAAAATCAAACACTTCTCTTTGCTTGAAGGAGTGGTAATGGGGCGTGCGTTCGGAAATTAAAATTATTCTAGTTTGACATGACATCTGTCAAAATAAAGAAGAAAAATAAGACATGTAAAAATAATTTAATATTTTTTTATCTCGTTAAAGTATAATATTTGCGTATAGGTTTTATTTAAAAAGGATAATTATATTCATTTCACAATGTTCAAAATACCATTGTTGTCATACTTGATTAATTTTATTGATTTCGTGAATAAGTGTTAATTTAATAGTGATTTCTGAACGCACGTTCTTAATTAGCCACACATACATACAATGAGCTGTCATCATTTTGTAGTACTTACTTATTCATACACACACATGTACCTAGATACTTTTCGTTTCGACGATAGTTTTTCCTAGCTGCAATGAGGACAAACGTAGGTATAGTTTTATATTATTCTTACCATTGAATTAAACCATTGTTCAAATAAAATTCACACGTCTGTGATTGAATAATATTCGATGAAATGTCAGTTTTGTAGTTTTGTAGTGTTGATAGGTATATTATGACAATGGTATCTATTCTGCAGCACAACAATAGACAACGAACGAGTATTGATCCTGTAGGATGTATTTTTCTTCTCCCATTTCGCGGCACAACCGGCTCAGTTCGAATAAAAAAGGAAAAGAATGTCTCCCTTCTTCTGTAAAATATCTCTTCCGTATGGAAATTAACCAGCGTGAACCGATAAAAACACCAATTTAATATCCGCCGTAAGATATCGGCGGCCGCCCGCCGTTCGCGTAAACAATTTTCTGAGGAAATCTTTTCATGCAATTTCCGGTGTAGCTCACGATTCGCAAGATTTCCCGGTAAATTAGATATCAGCCAATCGGAGCGTTCCACCTGTAGGACTGGCCAATGGGGTGCGTGTGACGTGAGCATTGATACTAATTGGGCCAATGGGACATCCGGCCGGGCGCACGTAGAGAATGCGCGGAAAGCCCGGGAACGCGTTGAAAGGCGGGATAGTCCATCTGCGCAACATCACTCGTCGCGGGCACAAGATCACATCTCGCGAAAAGTAATGATTATTTCGGTCCAAGGCGGAGTAGTTCCGCATACACCCGCCGTGGCGCCACTAACGGGATTGCGACCTACGTAAGATACGTAGGGGATAGTACAACATTTTACACTAAATTGAAATATTCCGTTAAATAATTTGTATTTGTGATTATATCCTTATTAATAGTGCGTTATATATATGTTTACAAATAGTTTTTGTGTATAAATATGTTAGGGTAATGCGTATCCGATAGTGGGTATATTGTCGTCCATAGCTATTTTAGCGGAGTCGTTCGGGTGTCTTGTGTGGTAGAACTGCGTTCTAATCAATGTTTAATATGTGCGTCAAAGTGTGAATTTTAGTGTTTGGTGTGTTGTGAAATGTATCGATGTTGTGTCGTAGGTGTGTAATACAGTGTTAGTGTATCGCTGTGGGCTGGCCCGTGGCCAGCGCGCGCGTGGCTCGCATCGCACTCGCACGCCGAGCCCACTTTTATAGAATAATCGCTTCTAATTCACGGTCCCAGAGACACTTTATTCAGAACATTGTTATGATTCTATCACTAAGGATTGCTAAAAAGCGAAATGTCCGTACGATCGGCATCTACGCGCGTTCTAAATACCAATTGAGTGCTACGAACGGGCACTAATGGCGTTGGGAAAACTGTGCATAATATTGATAATCGTCGTAATAGTTGTGGGCGAGAATGATTTTGAAGAAAAGGATAAAATTAAGAAGACCCTGGCGTCGGAAAAAGAGAAACCTCGCTCCGCCAGCCCCGGGAGGCAGAGGGGCTCGATTCACAAGCTGTCTGATCTATTTAACGGCACGGAAGATAGGAGGAGTGCCCGACGCCGCGGAAAAGAAAACTTCGGCAAAATACAACAACTGATGATGAATGATAAGGATAACCAAGGGTCTGTGACAACTTATAAGAAAGAAGTGCCCATCAACCAGACTTTGTATGGGAAAATGAAGCATTTGAGGCCCGGAGGCTCTACTTACGAGGCCAAGAATACTAATGAATACATTTCTCATGCAAAAGGCGTATTTTGCAATTTCGAAAATGAGATCTCCTTGCAAGGTACTAAGCAAACGTGTTTGTGGGAGTGGAACTCGACCGTTTCCAGCCATGGATTAGGGTTCAGGGTGTTTTCCCCGGATGACGTGACCAGGCTGAATGGAACCACGAGAGGTCTCAAGTTCTCCGGGCCCATAACGGATGCTGACTTCAACAAAAATGGTGAGAACCTGCATGGTGTACGATTATGAACCTCTTTGCTTTGGCTCATGCTTTTAGAAAAATAAAAAGTTTAAAGGTCATCCGATTGTGTTTTGTTTGGCCGCCAATCAGTCTGTTGTTTCATGTTTTCTTTCCTATTGGGTATCTTCTTTGTAAATATATTTTAGAAAGTGTTTGTTTATTTCTTGACGCATGTTTAACTAGTTGCGTTCTGTGGTTTGACACGCGGTTATGTATGACTATCTCGCGGACAAATTACGGTAATGTTATGTATGATTATAGATTAAGATTTTTTAAACTTGAATAGTGTTTCTTTATGTACAGTTAGCATAAAAAGTAGATTGACATAAACTTAAGTCAATATTTTATTTTATATTAATTTGATATTACTTAGTATTATTTAAAGTATATCAATATGTTCTCTATTCTTCATGACATTTCAAAAGCAAAATTTAGTTTTTCATTATATAAAACGAAACATTTGACGATCTAGACAGCACAGTGGTCACCATGCCGTACTGCAATCCGTAATGTTGCGGTTTCGATTACTTGTGGGATATTATTTGTGTGAACCATAAATGTTTGTCTCTGTCTGGGTGTGTGTGTGAATGAGTGTGTGCGTAGTTTCTGGTACCCTAGATACAAGTTACGAACTTAGGGGTCAGTTACTGTAATGAGATGATGTAGTGAATGATTATGTTATGTTAAATCTATCACTAAAACACAATCTTTTTATCAGACTTTGTTTTAATGCGCTAATAATTTCCCTACTATCTGATCAGAAAAAAAACATACTTATATGCATCACTACATAGTACAAAGTCGCTTCCCGCTTCCTGTCCCTATGTACGCTACGCTTAGATCTTTAAAATTAACAACGCAACGGATTTTGATGCGGTTTTCTTTAATAGATAGTGTGATTCAAGGGGTAGATTTTTAGCAAAATTTATTCTAGCATTGTCACGGATGCGGCATCCACGCGGGTATAAACCGTTTAGAAGCTTTACAGTTAAAACTTACATTATGTTATAACAAATGGAATAACATTTCGCTCTTGGACACAAAATAAAAACATTACAGTCGAGTTAAGAACTTACTTATATTTGAAGTCGGCTAAAAGACTCACGAAAAATAATCTGTTTTTGTTATTGATAACTCTTGAGCTTTCCATTCAGTGTAAGTATAAAAAAAACGGAAGAGTTCGTTTGGTTGCACACGCTAACGCAACTACGCTGTGTACTGTCTAAAAAAATATTTGAGTGCAGCCGGGCTAGCATGACTTCCAAAACGCGTTAGATAAAGCAATTTATTAACATCCAACTGTCAAAATATGATGAAAATACCCGCCATATTTAATTTTACCACGTAATAAATTTTATGACAATTGGTCATGCTCGCGAAATCGATATAGCTATTTATCGACATACAACTGTCAAAATATAATAAGTATAGCCGCCATATTTAATTTTATCAAATCGTACCACGCCATAATTCATTTGGTCATGCTCGCGAAATCGATATTATTTCGTGGTGTCTATATATTTTATCACGCACAGTCATGCTAGGGGGGCTGGATAGCCTATTTATCGAGGAAGGCTATAGGCAACATCACTACCAACAATAGGAGCGAAGCAGTATCTTATAAAATGAGATGTAATCTTATAAAAATAAGTAACTTCGAAAACTAAAACCCGACTGATGAAAATAGCCCCCGAAAAAGTATGAAACATTTCCTACAAAAGTTTGGGGGATAACTGTGGTCGTATGACACCCACGTACGTATAGTCCATATTGATATTTAAGATGTTATGAGGGAAAAGATAAACATAAATAAACGGAAGAAAGAGCACCTCTCATGGGTACTTACATACCGGTTCAGCACGGTTACAAGTTAAGGTCCCGGCTGAGGCGAAAATTTGACAACCTAGATGGCAGAGTGGTCACCATGCCGGACTGCCATCCGTATAATTGCGGGTTCGATTCCTGTGCGGGGCGAATATTTGTGTGAACCACAAATGTACCTATAACTTGGTCTGGGTGCGTGTGTGAATGAGTGTGTGCGTAGTTTCTGATACCCTAGATACAAGTTACGAACTTAGTTAGGAGTCAGTTACTACAATGAGTGATGGAGTGAATGAATTATGTTATTTAAAAAAACGAAATGTCTAGTCGTCCAGTAATCCGGACGAATAATATTATATTAGTCGTCCGATTACTGGACGACTAGACAGTCTTTTATATTAAACGTCCATTCTAGCGGACGCCTAGCAACAGCCTAAAAAAAATCGCTCAAAATCATAACCCTAATTTTTCGTCACTGAAGCCTGGCAAACTAAATCTCAACTAGTCAATTCGGCGATGTAACACTTCAAAACACTTGAGAGCTGCTGAACTAAATTGGATAATGCTTTTGTTGTTGCGTTCGGTACGGAACGTGTGAAAGAATTGACCCCTACAAGGCCGAGATCGACACTATTATTTAATGACTAGCCTAGTACCCGTACGAAATGTTATCCCGTGGGAACTTTGGGATAAAAAGTATTCTATGTTTATTCTAAGCAACTCCAACCTGGAGATACTACAGAGTGAATTTCAACAAGTGCCCAAAAATCTTCATTTCCGTGGACTTTTTTGTTTTTAAGTTTTTTTCAAAAATAATTAGCGTTTATTATACTTCTTGATAATGTATGTATTCTGGCTTATTATCAAGCTGATTACTTAAAAAACTAACGAATAACACAAGTTTAAAAATTTCATGCCACGGCGATGAAACATGTGTGCACGGCAATGAAACAAGCGTCCACGGCAATGAAAGAACTGTCCCACGGCAATGAAAGAATCACCACGGAAATGAAAATCCATACATAAAAAAATTTTTTTTATATACTGTCATGAGTATTATATTATCCTAACATACAATATATACACGCCTGTCTCCGAGAGGGAGAGGCATACTCCCCCAGACGGGTTATCTACGCCAAATCGACTGATAATAATTGATCGAATTTCTTTATAAGATTAACATAAAACCCCTATGATATATGGCCGAAAGATTGGAAAGAATCGCTTTTGATCCCCCTGCTCAAGAAGGGGTCCACAAAATTACGTGCCTTATAAGCATGCTTTCATCATACGGTCTGCCTGTTAGTTTGTGTGGGTGGATATCGGACTTCTTGCGGGATCGATCGATACGGGTCGTTCTTGATGGATGCTCGTCCGATCAAATGGCGATTAATGCCGGTGTTCCCCAAGGGTTAGTACTCATTGCAACACTTTTCCTGTTGCATATCAATGATCTGCCAAAGCCCGGAACCTATGAGTATGCAAATGATTGCACAGTTGTAGAGAGTTACATATCCACCCCGTGTGCTAGTGCGGCCGAGACACAGTATTTAAGAGAGGCCATGGTCGATCACACGAACTTTTCCCTTCGGGCAGCCTCCGATTGGAGCGAAGCCAATCTGATCAAGTTCAATGCCTTGAAGACCCAGGCGTGTCTTTTCTCCGCAAGGAAGACGCTGTTCGAACTGGCTCCTATTTTCCAGAGTGTATCCTTAACTATAGTGGACCACCCTGAACTTCTTGGAATAACGCTGACCTCAACCTTCAATTTTGGTTCATACATTGAGTCAAAGGCTCAACTGGCTGCAAAAAAGCTAGGCGTCCTCTCGAGGGTGCGACGGTACTTCACGCCAGAACAGCTGCTCCATCTCTATTAAGTTCGGTCGTGCATGAAGTACTGTTCGCACCCTTGGGATGGATCAGCTAAATATCAACTTGAGGGGTTGGAGTCCCTAGAGAAGCGTACCAAGAGGCTCATTTCGTTCAGTCCTCTGACTCGAGACTCGAGACTCCAGAGTTTTGAGCACCGGCGAAAAGTTGCTAGCCTATAGGTTTTTTATCGGATACATTTTGGAGAGTGCGCATCGGAACTACACCGCTTAATTCCCCCATCTCCGTTCTGCCACCGAATGAGCAGGGAAACCGATAAACGTCACCCATACATGGTAGATGTTCCATAAGCTCGCACAATGCGTTTCGCGTCCACCTTTATAATGCGAATAGCTAGAGTGTGGCACAGCTTCTCTGTTCCGAAACTGGAACATACAAATTAAACATACAATCTGGGTCTTTTTAAGTCGCGAGTCAATAGGTACCTTCTAGGTGAGGACGTTCCATCTTAGGCTGTTTCATCGCTTTCCATCAGGTGAGTTACAGTCAAGTGCAAGCTTATTCTGGGTAAAAAAAATGTGCACACTACCGGACTGTGGCACTTATATCCCATGCCAGTAAGATTATGTTGCATATCATCCCGGATGAGCAGGCTGAAAAAGAGTTCCTTTTTCTATTTAACATCTATGGCGAATACTATTGGATATACGAAATATAAGTAGGAGAGTTCATCCGTGATCATGGCGCTTGCAACAGCGTTGAAATATCGGAAACTCAAAATATATTAACGCTGTATAATCATAATAATTTGAGTGCTAATAACCATGATAACTATAGAAACTATATAAGTAGGAGAGCCTTAAAAGGGTGGGAGGGAGTCATAATGAGTCATTACTGTTGGCAGGAACAAGATCAGCAACCTTAGATATGCAGATGACACTACTTTGGTTGCATCCTCTGAGCACGAACTTGCTGAAATGTTCAGCAGAGTAGAACGCAAAACCGAGACAGTAGGACTCAACAAGTCGAAGACAAAGGTTATGGTCACTGACCGAGCTGAACAGATCACACGCACAGGAGAATTTTCAGACCTGGAATTCATGAGCAAGTTTGTATACCTAGACTGCGAGAAAGAGATTCGAATTTGTGTGCAGATGGGCAAGCAATAAGCAAAATGTTGATAATCTGGAATGTCCAAAACATCTCCAAACGTAACAAAGATGAAACTAATTAGATCTCAGGTATTCTCGATATTTCTATACGGCTGTGAGTCCTGGTCTATCCACGCGCTATAGATCGAAAAAAGATTAAGGCTTTCGAGATGTGGTGCTGGAGAAGGATGCCACACATACCGTTAACAGCGAGACGTACGAATAAGTCTATTCTAGAACAACTTGACGTAAAAACAAGACTGTCTACAATATGTTACCTACGAGTCCTGAGCTACTTTGGTCACATTTGGAGCTACAACGGTCATACAGCCTGGACAAGCTGGTTGTGGCGGGAAAGGTAGACCTACCCGACCTGCCCGTTGGTCAAACCAGATCAAGGCAATAATAGGGCTCTCAATCACCAGCTCTGAGAAGAGTTGAAGACAGAGCGGAGTGGAACGGCTGGTACACGACTCCATTACAGTGCATCAGAACGGACACGATCTTAAGGAATCAAGAAAACGAGCTAGAAGGAGTACAGTAACAACGAATGAGTTATTTACTGTACTTATGAGTCTTTACTTAAGTCTTTTGTCGTATTGCAGAGATATTACTTGACGAGTACTGTACTGTCAGTATTCGGTACACTGTATCACAGGTAAATACGTTTTCCTTGCCTAATCATACCATGGCGATGAAAATATAAGTCACGGAAATGAAAGACCTGACCACGGCGATGAAAGTAATTTGTTTTAAAAGACACGGCAATGAAATTTTTTTCATTGCCGTGTCTTTTTTTTCATTGCCATAGCAAATATTTGCTATGGAAACCACGGAAATGAAAGCATGGCGATGAGAAACGAGTCGAAAATTTAAAATTACATAAAATCTATTAGGTATCCTAAGAACTAAACAATTCACAAATAAACAGAAGAGTATGGGGATTCTATCGAATGCTCAATCAAGAGTATAATCTTGTTCAAATAGAAGTTATACCTATGCACGGCGATGAAAGAAAAACTGTCCCGTAACAAAAATGGGATACACTTACATTTATTGCTTGAAAACGCAGGCACGTGGACACGTCCTTCCACGTCGAGCACTAAGGCGGTACTATTGGGCAACGTTTAGCACACAGAGAAGGAGACGCAAGTCTTTAGGTGGAACAATATGTTTAAAAATGTTTTTGACATGGCGATGAAAGGAAGTTCTGGGACAAATGTTTTTCTAGTAACCATTCGTTGTATTGTTTAAATATTCGATTAAGTGTATTCCGTAACAATACCTTAACTATCCAAGTATCATATAAAACTAGGTTTCAATGTATTCAACCAATAGGTTTTCATCAAGGAGGTATAATACACATCGAGGTGAGTTGTGGACAGACACGGCGATGAAAGATTTCGAGGTTTAACATTTTTTTCTGGAGTACCTATTAATCCCAGTAATTAAATATTTAGTGCCTCACATAGGTGACTATTTCATCTAACCAAAAAAAAAGTTTTAAACATTATAACTATATTTTTTAGTACCGATTTCATAGTTGCCACGCAAATTTAGGCGCCGGGATATTCACTCTACAAAGATTTCAGAACATCGCTCTGAGAACAGTTTCCAGTGCACATTGGTTTGTAAGAAACTCGGAAATCCACGAGTACCTTGAGATGCACAAAATATAAGGAAAGACTCACCAAACACACTAACGTCTTGGCTAAAAATCTACTGAATGATGAAAACACAATAAAACGCCTTAAGAGATGGAATATCCTCTCGCTTGACCAGAGGAACTGAGAAAAGTTCATCAACAGTAAATAGGGCAACTTAATGGAGCTGCTCCTAAATCTCTCCCCCCCCCAGAACACATCTGATTATGGCTGATGAGCCGATGGCAGATATAAATTGAGGAGAAAAAAAAATTATGTGTTATTCCTAGTTATATAAGGGACATCTGTGCCAAAATTTCAATCGTTCCAGCCGTTTATAAGTAACTAGCAGCGCCCCGCGGTTTCACCCGCGTGGTTCCCGTTCCCGTGGGAATACGGGGATAAAATATAGCCTATGTTATTCAGGGTGAATGTAGCTTTCTAATGGTGAAAGAATTATTGAAATCGGTTCAGTAGTTTCGGAGCCTATTCGTTACATACAAACAAACAAACAAATCTTTCCTCTTTATAATATTAGTATAGACAAACATACGCTTACACAAACTTCACGTGAAGAATTAACAAACACATACACACTCACAAAGTTTCGATTTTATAATAAGTGTGATAGTAGGATACTAATATTATAGAGCTGAAGAGTTTTTGTTTGAACGCGCTAATCTCGGAAACTACAGGTCCGATTTGAAAAAATATTTCAGTTTTAGATAGCCCATCCATTTATCGAGGAAGGCTATAGGCTATATATCATTACGCTAAGACAAATAGTAGATTTTGTCGTACTAAAATAGGCAGTAGTTAAAATAGGTGAGGCCAAACGGGCGTAATTTTGTGAGTTGTGAGTCGCGTAAAATGAGTCGCGAAATTTACGTTCAACTGAAATTCGGTTAAACTGCCACACGGACGGACGTATTTTCAGTTGTAATCCGAAACATTTGTACGGAGACTTGTATCGTGCAAGCTCCCCACCTCACCCCGACTGAAATTCAGTTGATATTAAGCGTGTGAGTCGGCAGACAACTCATTTTGCGTCGCCGTGTGAATCAAATAGGACTTTTCTATGAAAATGAATGCAGCAGAATTTCTGCGAACGAAATTCTGCAACTTACGACTCACAAAATTACGCTCGTTTGGCCTTACTAAGGGGAATTCAAGCGTTCAAAAGTCTATTTGATGGTAGTCGCTACACATCAAAAACTGCTCAGTGATCACCTGATCACGTCATGGGTCAAAGATTTGGAACAAAACGGGTATCGAATTCGCTACCCCCTGTTTGAAAATACTTCATATTCATGATAAGGCGTTTAAGAATCAAAAACATGATTTTAAAATCAAAATCATTTTCAATTAGCAAAGATTTTCTATTAAGCTTCTTTAATCCCTAACGTAAACAAATTAATCCTTTTCCAATAATTTTCATAAAAAATATGTTTATCGTTATAATCTGTTCGTGCCAATTAGTTAAAAACAGTTTATGAATTTCGTTGTTTTTCTACCTTATTAATTATTGAAAAACAAAATAATGTTTAATTCTTTTGTCTTATTTTATTTAATCCTTGTTTTCTTACCTCCTTAGCTAATCTATATACTTACTAATATTATAATGAAGTAAAGTTTGTATATTTATTAAATTGTAAGGGGTAATCTCGGGATCTACTGAACCGATTTCAAAAAATCTTTCACTAATGGGAAGCTATATTGTCAGCGAGTGACATAGGCTATCCCTGTATTCCCGCAGGAATGGGAACTACGTGAAACCGCAGGGCGCTGCTAGTTAAGTATTAAAATGCACATAAATTCGTCTGGATTAAATTCCCACGACATGCAAAATACTTATGCGTGTTATTTTCCAAACATTGCTAGAGTTTGAAATCACCAACACATACATATTACCTAAGTACATAAAGTTTTACTCGCATAAATCTCAATCCATAGGAATTTTGGCTCCCTTGAGAATGCAGGGTTAAAATAGTGCTAAAACCTTCCCACTGAATTACTCTATCTATTAAAACAAACCGCATCAAAATTCGTTGCGTAGTTTTAAAGATCTAAGCATACATAGGGACAGACAGCGGGAAGCGACTTTGTTTTATACTATGTAATGATGATTGATAGTAAAGTACGTATTTTCACTATTCTTGTAAGCATTTATTTTGTTTTTATTTATTTGTGTGAACCACAAATGTTTGTCTCGGTCTGGGTGTGTGTGAATGATTGTGTGCATAGTTTCTGATACCCTAGATACAAGTTACGGACTTAGTTATGGGTCAGTTACTATAATGAGATGATGGAGTGAATGATTATGTTAATGTTATGTTATTTTAGGAAGAACGTCTTTGTCCTTCTGCAAAATCTTACAGGACTTAATACAAAAGAGATACTTAAACTTAGTTTTATTAACTGTTAGTTAAATTAAACTCGTGGTCTGTGTGTTGGTGAAACGTTTATATCGGGTGAGCTATTTAGGGACATTTTCTTGTTTTATTTAGGCACTGTCGCGTCTTATAGTCAACGTACTTAATTGCAAGTATGAACGTATTTATGTACTAGCTATAAACCACGGTTTTACCCGAGTTTATAACAATTGCGTTGGAATTTTAGGATAAGAAGTATACTCATGTGTCCTGATTACAATAATGAGCATACCAAGTTTCACGAAAATCGGTTTATTAGTTATTTGTGAAAGAGTAAGTAAGTAAAAAGAGTAAGTAAAATATCCATCTGTCCATTTTCACAAACTTTCGCATTTATAATAATGAGAATATAATATATAGGTATATAATGAGATATATAAGTAAGTAGGTATGTACATTGATAAAAATATTGTATTATATTCATATTACATAATATTATACACGCCCCGCTCATTATTTCATATTATTCTCTCCATCCAAAGGTTGCCTGGAAGAGATCACTCTCAGTGATAAGGCCGCCCATTGTAGCACTTAGTGTTAGTTCATAATTTGTAATATTTTTATTTTTTAAGGTGTGCACAATAAAGAGTTCATAAATAAATAAATAAAATAAATAAATGTAGGTATGTCAGTATTCGTAGGTGGACAGTTTTTCGCAATCACACCTTTCCAATTAAGGCTCTCTGTGCGTGCTGCTATATTTTTGATTAGACTTTTGAAGCAAGCACGAATACCTATTTATCTATTCCGTGTTTTGTAGTCTGTAGCTACCCGTAACGATCGTCGATGATGTTAATACATAGACTACCTATCCTACTATGTGTTCATAAGACAATCGTGAGTGATGGCTTAACGTAAAGAGCTAAGCTTTTGAGGGCTCTGCTTTTGAAGGTTTATCTGTTTTGTATACTTAATAACTCGCAGTAATTTTTAACCCCCGACGCAAAAAGAGGGGTGTAATAAGTTTGACGTGTCTGTGTGTGTGTGTGTGTGTGTGTGTGTGTGTGTGTGTGTGTGTGTGTGTGTCTGTCTGTCTGTGGCATCATAGCTCCCGAACGGATGAACCGATTTCAATTTAGTTTTATTTGTATTGAAGGGGATTACGTGCGAGTGTTCTTAGACATGTTTGATGAAAATCGGTTGACCCGTTTAAAAGTTATGGGAGTTTGAAAGTAATTATGTTGGGGGTTTTTTAAATTTTTAATTTAATGTTATATGAATAAAAACTTTAAAAAAATTCATAAAATCTAATGCTATTATTGTCTTCGCCACCTTAAATATGTATATAAGTTTGTAAGTAAGTGTATAGATTTCAAAATTCGCACGTAAAATGACTTAACTTAGCAAACAAGTAGGGTATACCTAAATGTTTTATATAAATAACATTTATTTTTAGATGTCCCTCGAGTTTGTCTGTGACATCCTTTTGTTAATGGCGTCCCGATATTTGGTTGAGAAGTTACATAATAAGTTAAATTGTTTAGCGGGGAAGTGGTATAAAAATAGGTGCATTAGTTTTTGAAGAAAGTGCTTCAGAAAAACATTTATATGTATCACTTATATGTATCTATGTCTAAACATTTTCTGATGTCTTAAATTTTTGATAATAATGTCATACGAAAATGTTAAAAAGAATCCTACTAATATTATAAAGCCGAATGTTTGTGAGTGTGGATGTTTAGATGTGTGGATGTTTGTTCCACTTTCACGAAAAAACTACTGAATGGGTTTTTATGAAATTTGGTACAGATGTTCCTCATACCTAGGAATAACACATAGGATACTTTTATCGTAAAATTCCCACGGGATAAGGTTCCACGCGGGTAAAACCGCGGGGCACTAGTACGAAATATTCCTAAAAGTTTGAAACAACATCAGTCTAGACAAGGGTGCCCTCTTTCCGAATTTAAACATAATTTTGTGAATTTACTGATTCGGAAATTACATCAGCCGAGAAGAATCGGCAAGAATTAAGAAATCATATTATAGTCTTCAACAATAAATATAGGTTTCCGTCCATGGTGTCATTCGCGAGTATTGTATTGTAGCATCGCCCTGCGGTTTCACCCGCGTAGTTATCGTTCCCGGAGGAATATGGAGATCAAATTATGCTAAAAACCTTCCCACTGAATCATTCTATCTATTAAAAGGAACCGCATCAAAATCCGTTGCGTAGTTTTAAAGATCTAAGCATACATAGGGACAGAGAAAGCGACTTTGTTTTATACTATGTAGTGATAGATAAATACGAGAATACATGCATGTATTGTACTAATGAATGTAAGTATGTACTTCTAACTGGGTAGTTTAACTTGTCTAGTTTGTGCTATCATATTTTACTGGTCGACTTTTGAAGACTCAAAGGTACTGATAGACTTGAGCATTCACTTGTTACAGAATGTTGAGCATTCGCCGTTTTTATATTTGTCCAACTGAACAAATAGCCGAGCTGAGCATGCCAAGCATTGCTACGAACATTTTCATGAGCATTCTAGTGAACGCTGTAGTCGATGCTCGTCATAACATATTCTTCACGAAGATTTCAGTGCGGGGCGCGGAACGATGACCAAGCTCCACAAAAAGATCGAAACAATGCTCGCTAGAATGCTCACCACAACGCTGGCCAGAATGTTCGCTAAAATGTTCTCGTATTTTTCTGTAATGTAACATTCGCACGAATGCTCATTACAAGCGAATGCTCAAGTCTATCAGCACGTTAACTATGACTCTACCCTCGGATAGAAATTGACGTGTGTTTTTTTTATTCCCAGGTCACTTCCTGTACCTACCAGTGGATCCCACTATGGAGAATATGGTCATCAAATCACCCTCTTTCAGAGGACTGTTCGAAACTTGCAAGGTATGACAATTATCTACTTATTAACCTCTTTAATATCAACAGTTTAAACCTGGTATGTCTCGACGAGGGTCGGTGGCGCAGGTGTTAAAGACGTTGACTACCGATCCCATGAATCCTAATAATGAAACAATGCAATCGAAATAATATCGTTTTCGCGAGCATGACCAAATGAATTATGGCATGGTACGATATGAAAAGTTAAATATGGCGGCTATATTTATTATATTTTGACAGTTGGATGTCAATAAATAGCTATATCGATTTCGCGAGCATGACCAAATGTCATAAAATCAATCACGTGCTAAATTCAATATGGCGGGTATTTTTTATCATATTTTGACAGTTGGATGTCAATAAATCGCTGTATCTATCGCGTTTTTAAAGTCATGATAGCCTAGCAGGATACAAAAGTTAGTTATTATAAAAATAAATTTAGTCAGTAAGCCAAAAAAATGTGGCTACTAACACTTTGGCCAATAAAAGAGTAAAACAAAGCTGTCCTTCAAAACTAATATGAAATTCAAAACAAATAACAGATCCTAAAGATATATGTAATGAATTCAATCGCTATTTCTCGTCGATAGGTACACTCCTAGCAAATGAAATACCAAGACAGTATCATCAAAATTCTTAGCTTTACCGCGAACTATATACTCGTCGGACCTATCAACATTTGAAGCATGTATAAAAATCTTCAATTTATTATTAACAGTTCGAAGCCACATTGCATCAGAGCAAGATGCAGAACGGCACTATCAAGTTGATGGCCGAGGCTACGAGCACCGGACTCCAATGGATCCTTCAAGAAATCACCGGGAATAATTTCGAATTGTAAGTACTTTGATGGCACTTCAGGTGGGCCCACATAACAACTCAGTGGGTTCCCGAAGGAGGGCGTCGTCGGGGTCGGCCGAGAAAGCGTTGGCGGGACGATATTACCACCTTCGACAGTAGCTGGTGGGAGACTGCGAAGGATAGGGATGGCTGGAGATGTTTGGGGAAGACCTTTGCCCAGCAGTGGGACACTATAGGTTGACAAAAAAAAGAAAAGTACTTTGATAAATTAAATTACACTATGCAAGCGGCCAAGTCGATGAGTTTTCCGTCAGCAAGAAGGTATTCCAGCGGGTTTTGGACTGCTAGCCATGCTCCGCTGGTATATAAGACGACCTCGATAGCAGAGTGGTCACCATGCTGGACTGCCATCCGTAAGGTTGCGGGTTCGATTCCCGTGTGGAGTGAATATTTGTGTGAACCACAAATATTTGTCGGTCTAGGCGTGTGTGTGAATGAGTGTGTGCGTAGTTTCTGATACCCTAGATACTTAGAACTTAGTTAGGGGTCAGTTACTATAATGAAGTGATGGAGTGAATGATATAAATTAAGTGCTAATAACCATACTATAAAAAATATTTCTCCCAAACCAGGTGGCACAAAATGCTGTTTTCAATTAGCAAGGTGCACCAAGAAGTTCGCATAATGTTAGAGATAACCCGACCGAACTACGTGAGTCTCTCGCAGACACTGCCGCACATCGCTATAGACAACATCAGGATGGTGGAATGTGTTCCGGAACCTCCCGTTTTCAATGGAGAGTGTGATGCGGGCCAGATGAAATGCAAGATCATGAAGGTTTGTTTGCAATTTATATAATTTAATTTTAATTTATTGTAATTTTGTTTTTAACCCCCGACGCAAAAAGAGGGGTGTAAGTTTGACGTGGCTGTGTGTATCTGTCTGTTTGTGGCATCATAGCTCCCGAACGGATGAACCGATTTCAATTTAGTTTTTTTTTTTTTGTATTAAAAGGGACTAACGTGTGTTCTTAGACATGTTTGATGAAAATCGGCTAACCCGTTTAAAAGTTATGGGGGTTTGAAAGTTATTGTGTTGGGGGTGTTTTAATTTTTTTTATTTAATATTTTTTCCTTATAATAATGTAAGACCGGTGTCGAAGAGCGGGACATTCTATCACAAGTAAATTGTTACTCAAAAGAATGTCCCTGTAACTAACTAATTATGTATTGCCAAAACTTGTAAGAAGGCAGTACCTGCCTTATTAGCGTTGCATTTTTAGTCTGGTTTAACAACACCTGGTAAGCATTTGACACCTTGTCAGTCAAATCTGTCACTTTGACAGTATTCAAAATTGATTGTAAAACCTGGTTTAGTGCTAAACCAGACTAAAAAAGCCACACAAATAAGGCAAAGGAATAAATGATTTTTGAAGTGAAAACTTCTTTAGCGGCGCTGAGCACTTTTTTTGTATGGGTAAAAACTTTCAAACTCGCGTCAGGGTCACGTGATGCTAATCGAAAAAGCGTAAGATCAGCATCACGTGACGTTTATGATAACTGAAGTAAGAAACAAACATTGTATTTTACCTCATAAATGATAGTACTTTTATACTTATAATTAAACACAACGTTAATATTGAAGTTTTCACTTCTGCCGGCACTCCCGGAGTGCTACCTTTTTTTTTTAATTGCTATTTTGTAGATGTCTTGTTAAACGTGGTGAATTTGGAATTCGATACTTATCACTGTACCTACCTACTAGGTATATCTTCAGTGCTAACTTTGGTTTTCATTAGCAATTTACAGAATGAATTACTTAACACTATACAAAATGAATTAAGTACTTTCATAACATGTCTTTTGACCTTTAATCCTAACTTAATATTATAAATGCGAAAGTAACTCTGTCTGTCTGTTACCTTTTCACGGCTAAACTACTGAACCGATTGACTTGAAATTTGGTACAGGGGTAGCTTATGGTCCGGGAAAGGACAAAGGATACTTTTTATCCCGAAATTCCCACGGGAACGGGAACTACGCGGGTGAAACCGCGGGGCGCTGCTAGTTCTAAATAATATTATAAGTTCGAAGGTTTGTGTGTAGGAATACCACATCGTTTAAAGTTCTCTAAAATTCCTCCAGGATCCTTATCCTGGGAGTGCCCTGTTTTACCCTCTTAAATCCTTATTTAAGAGGGTAAAACAGGGCACTCCTGCCTGCTTAGCATGACTGTGCGTGATAAGTGATACAGACACCACGAAATAATATCGATTTCGCGAGCATGATCAAATGAATATGGCGTAGTACGATTTGATAAAATTAAATATGGCGGCTATATTTATTATATTTTGACAGTTGGATGTCAATAAATAGCTATGTATATCGATTTCGCGAGCATGACCAAATGTCATAAAATTTATCATGTGGTAAAATTAAATATGGCGGGCATTTTTATCAAATTTTGACAGTTAGATGTCAATAAATCGCTGTATCTATCGCGTTTTCGAAGTCATGCTAGCCTAGCTGGTGTTTTAATATATACTTAGAATACTATGTATCTGCAGACGGACGCGTGCATCAAGTTGAGCCAAATTTGTGACCTGGTCAAGGATTGCGATGATGGGTTTGATGAGAATCAGAATTGTGGTAAGTAAAGTATTCTATAAAATTTTATACATACATCTTAAGAACTACTAAACTGGGGCCTAAGTCTGCAATTTGACATTATTGATCAGACAATATGGTGATATTGAGGCACCATAACGAGAGTGTCAGAAATTTGGTATTCTGCTAACATTTATTCATATGGCTATGGTGTCTCAGTGGTCTTTGTAGCATACAAAATTTTTGACAAATAAACGTCAGAATACTGTTTCCATGACAACCATCTAAGTTTTATGGAGCCATTGAGTCAGCGGAGTAGTTGTCACTAAGAGAATACCAAAATGACAAGAAATGCCAAAAATACGGCCATAATGTTGATATTAAAACACATTTGAGTAGCATTATCACAGCTTAATAGTTTAGAGAATCAGGGCCCTGATTGGGATGATTAAGGGACTAGACTAGACACATTTATTCAGCTCCATTCAGCGTTTGTCCATACAAAACAACGATTTCGTATGGAGACGATTCAGCTGAATGGATGCGTACGCGTCTCCATACAAAATCGTTTTTTTGTATGGACAAACGCTGAATGGAGCTGAATAAATGTGTCTAATCCCTAATCTTCCTAACAATCCTCACTAATATTATAAATGCGAAAGTAACTCTGTCTGTCTGTCTGTTACCTTTGCACGGCTAAACTACTGAACCAATTGACTTGGAACTTGGTACAGGGGTAGATTATGGTCCGGGGAAGGACATAGGATATATTATGTTTTATCCCGAAATTCCCATGGGAGCGGGAACTTTGCGGGAAATCCGCAGGCACTAGTACTACATGATTTAAAACCTGCTTGACCTACCACGTTAAAGATGTATGGGGATGGGAGTCCCCAATTGAAAAGGGAGGATCCTCCGACCAGACGGGTGTTGTGTCTGGTGGGAGCTGCCCATAGGTTGTAGTCGGGCTCTCGTATACATAGTCAATTGCGCTGTAAATTTCGCTTGCGCGATTCAGGACTCTTCAGTTATTTCCCACAGTTGCGGATAGATGTCGCTGTTAGTACTTAGTTCCTATGTGGCGTGCAGATGTCCCCACAGATGCTTTACATTACAATGTGCCGACGAAAATGTTTACATAGTACAAAACAAAATGGCTCCCGCAATTTATCCACTGATATCTTTTAAACTACGCATTAATGTAAAAGCAGTTTTAGTAGTAGATAGAGTGATTCAAGAGGAAGGTTTAAATGTACTCTCGGCATATACACCCCTATTTTGAAATGATGGGACTTATTAAAATCAGAATATCTGTAGCAGTAACTGAATCCATATATCCAATAAAAATATCAAAAATTAAAGTCGATTACTTATCTTTAAAAAATACAAAATAAATGCCGTATTACCAGACGGCACACTAGCTATCAAGTATTCTGTGACGGCTCGGGTCGATGACAGCGCTCAGCTGTGTATCGCAGCATTCGCCGGTTGTTCGGTGTAGAGTAACAATAAAATGGGGCGGGATTTTGAAAAACTTTGACTTATCATAACTTTTTAAATAAAAGCAAAAGAAAAAAACTAACTTCACTATTATATTGTCACCCGTCGTTTACATTAGCTGTGTGATTAAGTATCTCGAATTCAAAATAGGGGTGTATAGATTTACGGGGACGGGTGGAACTTATCTTAATATTTTGTTGCAGACAAAATGCCCTATGGTTCATATTGCAACTTCGAACAAGACAACTGTGGGTTTGAGGATGTGCCACAGTAAGTAGAACCTTTTCTTATAACAACATAACATAATCATTCACTCCATCATTTCATTACAGTAACTGACCCCTAACTAAGCTCGGAGCTTGTATCTAGGGTATCAGAAACTACGCACACACTCATTCACATACACACCCAAATTCATCCCGCACGGGAATTGAACCCGCAACCTTAAGGATGGCAGTCCGGCATGGTGACCACTCTGCCATCAATAAAATAAATTAGACATAATCATCACACACAATTTGTAGCACATATGTGTGTGTGTGAATGAGTGTGTGCGTAGTTTCTGATACCCTAGATACAAGTCACGAACTTAGTTAGGGGTCAGTTACTGTAATGAGATGATGGAGTGAATGATTATGTTATGTTATAAGTGCAACCTAGCTGTATTTCAGATACTGAGACGAGAGCTACAAATAAATTCCTGTTTACAATGACTCTGTACATTTCCCAAGCAAACAACAATTAAACAAAAATATACTAAAACAAAATGGACTCCAGAAAATCAAAGTACAATAGACCGCGATCTTTATTATGCAACAATTCACACAATTCCCAACCTTATTTCTCTTGTAAATAGATCACTTTTTGCCATAGCTATTGCGCTATTTTTTAAAGAATTTGAACTCTTCGTGTGTACTAAGAAGTCTTAGTTTTTGTGGGAGTGAATGATTATGTTAACTAAACATTTTCTTCCAGGCCAATCCTAAAATGGTCCCGCCACAACGGCCCGACCCCAACCGACAAGACTGGACCAGATTTTGACCATACATGCGGCCATCCAACTACAAGACCTCCCGAGATGGTCCCACTATTGCTTCCAGCTCACATGAACCACACATTATCAGGTTGTGTTGGATATTATCTGTTCGTGAATATGAATGTGACTGGACCCAATAAGGAGAAAGCGGATTTCGCGTCAACTGCGGTGATGAAGACAGTTATCTATAATCCACCGCCAAAAGTCCATTCGATTAGTACGTCGAAGTATTATAATTGTTGTATGGTAAGTACAATTTTGTTTTTATAATGTATTCACAGATTTTTTTAGGATTTTGAATAATGCATTCAAAATTTTCGCCAGGACTTAAACCCGGAACCATGCGTTACTAAAACTACTGAACGGATTCTTCCGAACCTATATCAATTTTGGGTCGGTTTTTAGTTTAACCAGATTTCACAAAATATCAGTATAGAAGTCTTCTTAGTCTTCTCTTCTTCTAAAATGACCCTTACCCCTTCCAGATACGGTTCTATTACCAACAAAACGGCCGTAACTACGGCTCCCTTAGCGTGGATGTAGTAGAACTGACCGCTCGTGGGAACATCACCACCCATCTTTGGTTTTCTACTAAAGATAAAGGGGAAAATTGGTTCAGGGCCTCTATTTTCTTGCCAAATATTACCAGGAGGTAAGTTTACATTAACATGTTCTAAGTTTTTATTGTTATGTCTTTTCCTTTCACGGGACTATTAAGGAGTCCCGGTCTTTTGGAAGGCTAGTATGGGGCCAAAGCCAACACACGGAAGCCCTTTGACATATTTAATCTTGTGTAAAGGATGCACTATCCGGCGACTATCCCTGTATAACACTATAAAATGCATTCAAGGACAGTCCCCAGTTCTGCTGGGACTATTGCAAGTATATGGAAAACTACTACCGGGTTATAGGAATGGGATGTTCAATGGACTGGATATTGGGGAACTATGGGGACTATGGCACCCGCCGATACTATGTTATAAACACGTACAAAGATTATAATTATTATAAGTACTTAATCACTTTTTGTTATTTTTTCTTTTATATTACTTCTTTATACATATTCTTCTTCTAATAGATACTTTATTCAGATTCTCCTTCACCGATAGCATTCACGTGTAATGTAACGTTACAGATTCGTCTGTGAGCATTACATTACAATAATACGAGCATTCGCGTGTAATAATTACAAATTACAATTAATACACTACAAGGTGCGCATTGTAATGCTCGGTTATCCTCCTTCGATGATGTAATGCTCAAATCTGTAACGTTACATGCGAATGCTCCCGGTGAAAGAGTAACTTTATAGATACTTTAATATACTTTTTATTTTTATTAATATATTTTTTCTTTCCTAGATACTACTTCCTATTCAAGACTCGTATGGGAATGCGTATCTACTCAGACTCAGCTATTGACGACTACTCAATGTCTCCAGAGTGTTTCGGTCTAAATATAGATCCTAAAGAACTTGGGGACTATAATTATTACAATACAGAGTTTGAAGAAAACACCATCACACATTCTGCGTTTGCTAATAAGATATGTAAGTTTTTATTTAGATTTTTAAGTGAGGAAATATTTGTTTTTAAATTGGTATTGTTTAGTAATGTTGGACCAAATTAAGGTATTTAAAAAGCTGTTTATGATAATAAAAAAACTATACATACAAAATTTAAGAGTGAAGTGTGGAACACGTAACGTTAAGATATTTTTTATACTTTATCATATATACTTCCGATTACTTAAAGAATGCATTTTGCAAGCGAACAGCAAGATCAAATAAAAATATTTATAGATAGGGAATACCAAAAAATACTGAAAAGAGACCAAGGCAGATTTTGATAAAACTAAACCTACATTATGAAATTAAAAAAAAAACATACTTCTTGCCAATTTATCTAGCATTTGACGACCTCGATGGCAGAGTGGTCACCATGCCGGACTGCCATCCGTAATGATGCGGGTTCGATTCCCGTGCGGGGTGAATATTTGTGTGAACCACAAATGTTTGTCTCGGTCTGTATGTGTGTGAATGAGTGTGTCCGTAGTTTCTGATACCCTAGATACAAGCTTCGAGCTTAGTTAGGGGTAAGTTACTGTAATAAGATGATGTAGTGAATGATTATGTTATGTTATTTATTTGCATCTTAACCACAATAAAACCATATTCCAGTCTACCGTTTCTCCACGTGCGGGGCGAGCGGTCGATACGGCCCCAACCAGTCGATGTGCGACAGCGCGTACAACAACACCCCCATCAAGGTGTCGGTGGTGGACACGCCGCCCTACCAGGGGATACAGGTGTGGAAGGTGCCGGCTGAGGGGCTCTATACGTAAGTAAAATAAATAAATAGTTTACTTTTCAGATTTTTTTTACATCTGCGTCTGAACTAAGCATTAAGCTTGTATCTCAGACAAAGCACTCTTCATCCAAGATAACAAATTAACTATTTATCCAATATTAAACAAATTTAAACAATAGATCTTAATTTCAGTGAATTTACTTAATTTTTATGAAAAAATAATTAGTGTTATACCTGCGTGCATTGTGGGTGGTTGATAGATTAGGCTGCCGTAAATCCAATTTAAAGTATTTCAAGATTTTCTTTGATTTAGAGAAGAAGATTTTCAATACCTGAGATTATTCCTGTTGGTTTAGTGGATTTTAGCAAGCTTTTACAACTCTCATATACCAACAATATCACAGGTATATCAGAATGTTATATCTGTTCTTTGTCTAGTAATCCATCTTGGTGATCACCACGAATGAACAGAAGTGGTCACTCCTGGTTCATTCAAACGTTGGGTTATATCATTTATACTTTACTTCTTGGATTATTCCACTTTGATCATCGGGCTAAACTAATTCCACATCTTTATACTCTACTAGTAGCTCCCCGCGGTTTCACCCGCGTAGTTCCAGTTCCCGTGGGATTACGGGGATAAAATATAGCCTATGTCACACACTGATAAATTAGCTTTCCATTAGTGAAAGAATTTTTGAAATCGGTCCAGTAGTTTCGGAGCCTATTCATTACAAACAAACAAACAAACAAACAAACAAATCTTTCCTCTTTATAATATTAGTATAGTTGATCACCTTAGCCCAAATCACCTGGGTGATCAACCACATTTTTTTTAATGCACATTACCTGAGTCCAATTCCATATTGTTTCATAAGACAAATAAATCTTTGTTTCAATACAGCATAATAGCAGTAGGCGCGAGCGGCGGCCTGGGCTCATCATGGGCGGGCGTGTCGCACGGCGCGGCGGCGCACGCGCTGTTCCAGCTCCACAAGAACGAACACATCTACATGCTCATCGGACAACAGGGGCTTAATGCTTGCAAGAAGGTACTGTTCTAGAGTGGACTTTGGAAAAGCTTTTACGCAAATTAGTTAGTTAGTCATCGAGACTTGTTAAGTGTTTCTTCAATATTAGGTCTTATTAGGCCAATATTAGGACTTACACCTTCTTTTGCGGACAACAGTGACTCAATGCTTGCAAAAAAGCATTGCTCTAAAGAGGACTTTATGCTAATTAAGTGTAGCTTTAGATGATTTTTTATTTTGTTCTCGACCAATAGACGCCCTCATTGAAATCGTCAAGAATACGTAATAAATACTTTATGATAATTGTAATAGCAAAATTATTGTATCAATATTGTTGATACTTTGATGGATAGTATTCTTTTGAGGTTCAAGTGGAAATTGTTGGCCTGCGTTCAGACCTAATAAGATTTATTTTTAAGGAAAACCAACGGCGTTTTTTGTTGTAATCAGCATTAAACCTAAATTCCTTGGCTTCGCAGACCCTATCAGCCCAAGACGGTGGTTCCTGTTCGGCGAGCACTGAAGTCCAAAGCACCCAGTTCACCAGCAAGACGCACGAAGTGAGGAACACACACGTCACTGATGGAGGCGGGGGCGGCGGCGGTGCAACATATGTATTTATTGTAAGTAATCAATATAAAGGACCCCACCTGACTAAATTCAGACGTTCTAAATCGCTTTCCAATTAGGATATTAGTAAGGCAGAAGCCACACTTCTTCCAAATTACGACGGACGCTAACTTCAGGGCCGAGCCGACCTCCCACAGCGCCTGTGTGCGAAACCTATGAAGCGCCTCTTATTTTCACAAATCTTCACGGTCACGGTCCGGGGGGGGGGGGGGGGGGGGGGAAATGGGGGCAAAACCTTTCCACAGACAGACAGATACACACACACACCCATACACACACACACACACACAGACACGTCCAACTTATAACACCCCTCTTTTTGCGTCGGGGGTTAATGACAAATACCTATACCTTCTTCGTGAACCGCTATTACTACTTTTTTAAGGCCTCCTAACTTGTGTTATTCCCTCCAGCTGGACAAGGAGGAGCAGCCAGTGCCGCTGGTGGTGGGCGGCGGCGGCGGCGGGCTGTCGCTGGGCGCGTTCCGCGACGACGGCTCGCAGCACGCGCGCGCGCACACCAACGCCACGCCCGAGTCCGGGTACATGTACGGCCAGCCCGGACGGACGTCGGGTATGATCATACTCACTACTTAGTATTAAACAAAGTCGCTTTCTCTGTCCCTATGTATGCTTAGATCTTTAAATCTACGCAACGGATTTTGATGCGGTTTGTTTTAGAAGATAGAGTGATTCAGTGGGATGGTTTGTACCATAATTTTATCCTCATATTCCTACGGAAACGGAAACTACACGGGTGAAACCGCGGGGCGCCGCTAGTAATATCACAAAGAGAAAAGTTTGTGAGTGTGTGACTGTTTATGTGTTACTTCTTAACGTCTAAACGGCTGCACTGATTTATATGAAATTTATAACTAGGAATAGCACATAGAATACATTTTATTTCAAAATTCCCACAGGTTGAAGTTCCGCGCGGGTAAAATCACGGGGCACAGCTAGTAACTATTACATAATATTGTTAAAACTCTTTTAGGAAAAGAGGAAAGCTTTGGCCAAGAATAGGTAAAATCGGTGAAATGTCTTATAAAGATGTGAAACAGGCAGTTATTATCGACAAGAACATCGCTCTTAAATTTGAATAGACAGGTTCGTTATACCCCATTTACACTCATCTCCTGTCATTGCTTTTCGCGCTGCCGGAAATATTTCCCTAAATACTTCCGCGGCGTATCCACGCGAGGGAGTGTTAATTATTCCCGCGATCGCGCTGCTTTACTTTGACTTCCGCACGAAAACTGAAACTCGCGGTTCGGGCAGCGGCATTTCGAGTGGCAGCGCGAGTCACCACAGTCACATTTAGTCATTGTCCACTTCCCTGCCCCTGCTCACATCCAAACCAAATTGTTAACCTTGTATTGGTACCTCACGATACAGACTCGTCTAGTGTGAGGACCGCTGGTAAACTAAATGTGTGTATAACTTTTAATGTTAAATAAATATTTGTTCATTTTCATCCGTTACCCTGCACGACTGAGTGTAAACGGGGGGTAAGGAGAAGAATATCAAGTGTAAGTTTCGTCGTGTAGGTGCGGGCGGCGGGTGGATGGGGCGCGCGGGGCCGAGCACGGCGGGGCACGAGGCGGTGCGCGGCGGGGCGGTGCGCGCGGGCGCGCGGGGGGGCGCCGCCTGCTCGGGGGGCGCGCACGGGGGGTTCGGCGGCGGCGGCGGGGGCTGCGTGCGCGGCGGGGGCGGCGGCGGCTGGGCCGGTCAGTATACACACACTATTATTCTAACTGCATGTATACTGTTTAATATCTAACGAATCTTTTTGACAAAATATCTATCCGTCCATCCACACGACGACGTATGGATGGACGGATGTATGATGATTTGCCTTTACGATGACAACTCTAGCTATAATCCGTAAAAAAATGAATAAGCAGAGGCGGAAATAAGCTATGGTATATCGCTCACTCGCCCGCGGTGGCACAGAATATCCTGATATTTTCTTAAAAACATCTAACAATCGTGAGACATTGCTAATTAACAATACAGATCAAGTTATTCCCAAACATAAGCCTAAAGCTGTCACACCAACCACAGGTGGAAACACGAACGAAGGCGAAGGTAGACACGGCGGCGGCGGCTGGTCCTACATAGAATACACTCGAGCGATCAAGGACTACAGCGGAGTGACGCTAGCATCGCGAACGGGGCCGGGGGAGGTGCTTATAGTGCCCGCTATACATGTGAGTTTGGGGGGTTTTGAAAATTCTAATCTAATCTTATTAATTCTATTTTATTAATCTTAGGGCTTATCATGTATACAGGGTGTCCCGTAAGTAGTGGACCAACGGGATGTGGGGGATAGGGGAGACCGTTACCTACCAGAATCACCAAAATTTATTGTCCTAGGCCTCATAGTTTTGAAGTTATAACGTTTTTTAGTAAGTAGGTGAAATTATCGTACTATGTGCACATTTTTCATAATTCTACAAAATCTATTACTTATTTTGATGTTATTTTTATTCAAGGGCGTTAAGAATACATAGGTTTTTCTAATTTAAATCATTTTTTAGTGTAGTTATCATTAACATTAAAATTAATCAACAAAACAAGTGCAATTGTTAAATTTCAAAATACTCTTAGTGGTATTTGAGCTGAGCTGGTGTAAAAAAAATGTATTGTAGCCTTGTGGCACTTTATTTTAAAAACATCTACATATCATAAGGATCACAAAAACATATAACACTGTGGTTTCAAATGAGTAGTTTTTTATTTTAACTAATATCAACGTAAAAGGGAACATTTGAGAGAAAACAAAAATTCATTGCTAATTATGGAAATTCGTTTATTACTCAATTTATTTTTACATTAAGGGTTCAAAATGCTTTTCTTTAGCTCTTGTGCATTAAAACATCTTCGTAAAAAGTCTTTTTGTAAACTTTTTTGGGCTCTTTGATGTTTTTTTATCAATTCAGCAAAATGATTGAAATTTTGTGATAAGTCTCTTTTTATCAGAAATATTTGTCTCATTAACTGCTTCTTTGAGGAAGCTCCATAGAAAATAATCCAAAGGATTCAAGTCGGGAGATCGTGGCCTATTTCATGGCCGATCGATGGCCATGAAATAGTATCTTCGCGTCCAAACCATCGATTTGGGAACGTCTCATTCAAAAATTCAGTCACTTACTGTGAATAGTGGGCAGGTTCACCTTCGTACTGCAACCACATTCTCTCCCGCGCAGTTTCAGGCCTTATGCATAACCAACACCTTCGAATAAAGTTAAGAAGTACGCGAGAGTATGTGGTTCCGCGCAGTTTCAGGCCTTGTGCATAACCAACATCTTCGTTAAATTAAGAAGCACGTACGAATGTTGCAGTACGAAGGTGAACCTGCCCACTATTCACGGTAAGTGAATGAATTTTTGAATGAGACGTTCCCAAATCGATGGTTTGGACGCGCAAGTACTATTTCATGGCCAGCGATCGGCCATGAAATAGGCCACGATCTCCCGACTTGAATCCTTTGGATTATTTTCTATGGGGTTTCCTCAAAGAAGCAGTTAATGAGACAAATATTTCTGATAAAAAGAGAGTTATCACAAAATTTCAATCATGTTGCTGAATTGATAAAAAAACATCAAAGAGCCCAAAAAAGTTTACAAAAAGACTTTATACGAAGATGTTTTAATGCACAAGAGCTAAAGAAAAGGCATTTTGAACCCTTAATGTAAAAATAAATTGAGTAATAAACGAATTTCCATAATTAGCAATGAATTTTTGTTTTCTCTCAAAAGTTCCCTTTTACGTTGATATTAGTTAAAATAAAAAACTACTCATTTGAAACCACAGTGTTATACGTTTTTGTAATCCTTATGATATGTAGATGTTTTTAAAATAAAGGGCCACAAGGCTACAATAGATTTTTTTTACACCAGCTCAGCTCAAATACCACTTAGAGTATTTTGAAATTTAACAATTGCACTTGTTTTGTTGATTAATTTTAATGTTAATGATAACTACACTAAAAAATGATTTAAATTAGAAAAACCTATGTATTCTTAACGCCCTTGAATAAAAATAACATCAAAATAAGTAATAGATTTTGTAGAATTAAGAAAAATGTGCACATAGTACGATAATTTCACCTACTTACTAAAAAACGTTATAACTTCAAAACTATGAGGCCTAGGACAATAAATTTTGGTGATTCTGGTAGGTAACGGTCTCCCCTATCCCCCACATCCCGTTGGTCCACTACTAACGGGACACCCTGTATAAAAGGCCATTTCCAAGTTTCCAGTGTATTATTTTATTTATTTTATTTTTATTTTTAATTATTTGGCACAGTAACAATATACAAATTATAACTAACATAAAATATAAACTAATTAAGATAACATTTAGAATTTGTACATCTATAAAAACCGTGCACAGCATGCGAATAATGTTTAACAAAAGAAAATAATAACAATAATATAAAAAACAAATTATTTGAGCAACAATGTTTTAACCTTTGTCTTATAATGACCGATACTATCGTTGAAGACATCGAGATCTTTACAATATTCATTATCTGGGGGCACGGCAGTGCCCCCCGCCAAGTCGAGCGCGAAGCAAACACTGCCGTACCATCCTTTACAGGAACCCTTTCGCCGCATTTTCAGACCCCTATTTGACAACCTCTGGATAAGCCCAGAACGCTGAAATTTTCGTCATCCAGTAAGCTATACAATCACATACTTAAAATAAAATTTCAAGTCTGTAGGTCATTTAGTTCCCAAGTTAAGCGAAAGCAAAGTTTCGCATTTTAGACACTCACTCACTCACTCACTCACTCACTCACTCACTCACTCATGATCATCAAAATAGAACTAGTACTTCCCATGAACCTAGAGAGCTGAAATTTGGTACAGAGTTAGGGTTTAATGAACACATAAAGGGAAAACTATAAAAACTAGGATAATCGAACGGGAACGGGAATTATACGGGAATGGGAACGGGAATTGTAACTCAAGAACGGCTGAACTGATTTGGCTGAAAATTGGTGGGGAGGTAGCTTAAAACCAGGAAAAGGACATAGGATACTTTTAATCCCGATATTCCCACGGGATTGGGAACGGGAATTAAAAAATCAAGAACGGCTGAATTGATTTGGCTGAAAATTGGTGGGGAGGTAGCTTAAAACCAGGAAAAGGACATAGGATACTTTTAATCCCGAAATTCCCACGGGATTGGGAACGGGAATTTAAAAATCAAGAACGGCTGAATTGATTTGGCTGAAAATTGATGGGGAGGTAGCTTAGAACCAGGACAAGAACATAGAACACTTTTATCCCGAAAATCCCACGGGAATGGGAACGGGAATTTATTACTCAAGAACGGCTGAACTGATTTGGCTGAAAATTGGTAAGGAGGTAGCTTAGAACCAGGAGAAGCACATAGAATACTTTTAATCCCGAAATTCCCACGGGATTGTGAACGGGAATTTATTACTCAAGAACGGCTGAATTGATTTGGCTGAAAATTGGTGGAGAGGTAGCTTAGAACTAGGAGAAGCACATAGAATACTTTTAATCCCGAAATTCCCACGGGAATGGGAACGGGAATTTATTACTTAAGAACGGCTGAACTGATTTGGCTGAAAATTGGTGGGGAGGTAGCTTAGAACCAGGAGAAGCACATAGAATACTTTTAATTCCGAAATTCCCACGGGAATGGGAACGGGAATTATAATTCTAGAACAGCTGAACTGATTTGGCTGACAATTTGTGGGGAGGTAGCTTAAAACTATTTATGTATAGATACTTTTTATCCCGAAATTCCCACGGAAACGCGAACGGGAACTACGCGGGTGAAACCGCGGGGCGCTTAATAATATAATACAACTCCTAAAAAATAAGTGTGTCAAATAAGAAAATCTAATAAAATAAATCAATATAAACAAGTTTTAACAAAAATAAATGAAATCCCACCAAAAACATTCTGTAAAAAAACTAGCCAAGTCTCGATGGAGCTGCTTGTTTAACTCTAAAAAGTAATGAAATCTAGACAGACTCGTGCCAAGTCTAAGGTTCCTTACTGCGATTTCTTTATTATTATAGTTAATGTTGTGTGACTTGGCCGTTGAAGGGTACACATGTATGTACACAAGGGTACAAAACTAGGTGCTCCATGACGCTATTGTATCAATCTTAAAAAATCCAGAACCTATCCATTGACGATAGAAAATTTGCTTAATTATAGCCTTGAAAAATGTTGATTCAATATCCAGTCAATTGTAGGCTTGATAAAGCTGCGTATTTTAATAATGTTATAACATTACGTGTAAACAAAATTGACATGTACCCACTACTAACCTTTTAAACAATGTTCAACGGCCAAGTCACACAACATTAACTATAATAATAAAGAAATCGCAGTAAGGAACCTTAGACTTGGCACGAGTCTGTCTAGATTTCATTACTTTTTAGAGTTAAACAAGCAGCTCCATCGAGACTTGGCTAGTTTTTTTACAGAATGTTTTTGGTGGGATATAAATTACACATTCTCGGCAATGGACCATGCAATGTTACGTTATTAGAAGCGCCAGGTAATACAAATAAATGTTGTCTACGGTTAGACCTCGTACAGGTTTTGAAAGTAATTTGGTTAAGGAGGGTGGTGTCCAACATAGAATTTGTGATTTTGTAAAGGGTAAGGAGATCAAGTATTTTACGTCTATGTTCTAATGTGTATAAGTTAAATTTTTTTAATCTGTCGTCGTAAGTAAAAAGTTGATTTTTGTAACCGAATCTTGAACTCAAATGTTTTAGAAATTTTCTTTGAACTGATTCCAGCCTGTTGATGTGTACTTCATAATATGGTGACCATATGACACTACCGTACTCAATTATACTTCGCACTAGGGAAATATAGAGAGTTAGTATACTGGAAGATCGTTTAAAAGGTTGTGTGATTCTGTTAATAAAACCAATAAGTCTTTTAGCCCTAAGTACGCAGTAATCAAAATGAGGAATGAAGGAAAGTTTGGTATCAAACATTATTCCCAAATCTCTTACGACATTTACCCGTTCTAATTGGTCGTTATTGATATGATATGCAAAAAGAAGTGGCTTTGATTTTTTGGTGAAGGTGATGCATTGACACTTTTTAATATTTAAGGACATATTGTTTTCTCTACACCAAAGATCTAGTTTGCGGATGTCATCTTGGAGTTCAAAGCAATCATCAATACTATATATATTGCGGTAGATTTTAATATCATCAGCGTAGGCTAAGCATTCACTGGAGAAGATTTCGAGTAAGTCATTTAAGAATATGTTGAAGAGTAATGGACCGAGATTGGATCCTTGGGGAATGCCAGATTCAGCCTCAAATGGCGTAGATTCGTAACCGTGCACTGCAACTATTTGATTCCTATTCTTTAAGTATGATTCCAGCCATCGAAGCAGTGAACCGTGCATTCCTACGTTCTCCGCCTTTTTACAGAGGATGCTATGGTCGACTCTGTCAAACGCCTTTGCGAAATCGGTATACAAAGCATCCACCTGGCTTTTTTCGTGAAATGCTTGGTTAATATCATTAGTATATATTAATAAATTAGAGGTGGTAGATTTAGAAGAAATAAAACCATGTTGTCTAGGATTAAGGACATGTTTAAAATGATAGTATAAGTGGTTGTAAATAATGGATTCAAATAACTTCGCAAAGCAACTGAGTATACTGATAGGGCGGTAATTGCAAATATCCCCTTTGCTACCTGACTTGTGAATTGGTACTATTTTTGATAGTTTCCATAAGTCTGGAAAACATCCACCGGCTAATGACTTATTAAAAATTATATGTAAAGGTGTGACCAAAGCAATCGCGCATTTATTTATAAACATCGGAGGAATATCGTCAGGACCTGGCCCTTTAGTAATATCAAGACGTTCTAATGAGCTTTTTATTTCATTGAGTGTTATGTTAATTGTTGATAGACAATAGTTAGCTTTAAAATCAGTATGACTGTTATTATTATATTTCGTTTTATTATAGACTGAGGCAAAGTATTTAGCAAACAAATTTGTAATATCCGGGCCATTGTCAGCATACTCATTATTGTATCGCATGTATTTGGGATAGTTATTGGTTTCCTTTTTATTTTTTGTATACCTCCAAAATGCTTTGACGTTACTGGTTAAATTATCTTCAGTGTTAGATATGAATAATTTAAAGCACTTTTCAAATGTATTTTTAGATCTCTCTCTTAATAAATTATAACAGTCATAATCTCGTGGATTTGAGAATTTTAGATATTTTGCATGATATTTATCTTTTTCTTTAATTTGTTTTATCAAGGATCTTGAAAACCAACAGGGGTACCTAGATGTTTTTCTTAATGACTTTGGTGTATTTTTGTCTATTATATTCCATAATAAATTGTAGAATTTTAGTAAAAAATCATTACAGTTTAAGTGAGCATAATCATCCCAGTGTATCTGGTTTAAATTACTAATGCATTGATTATAATTGGATTTGTGAAATTGATATGTTTCGGATTGTAAGGAGTTTAGAGTTGGCGTTTTATCGCATTTTATTTGTATCAACAATGGAGGATGATGCAGGTCAATCTTACTCATACCTGTGCATTGATGAACGGTACAATTTATTGTTGGTTGCACTAAAACTAGATCTAGGACCCTATTGTTATGATTGTATATATTATTATACTGAACTAAATTATTTGTGACTAAAAATTCTACGAAGTAAGTTGATTTAATTGTACTGTAGCTCACCGGATATAATGGAGCTTTATCAGTCCATGTAATGTCTTCTAGGTTGAAGTCGCCGATTAAAATGTGCTTGTCATCCGAGTAACGATTAATTATTTGTTCACAATTATCTAAGAACGTTGTAAAATGATTATAGTCTAAGTAAGATGGTAAATACACTACACACAGATTGAACCACTTGTTTAATAATTTAAACCGTATCCATACATTTTCAACGTTGAATTGCCATTCGGGTTTATGATCAGAGATGATAGAACTCTTAATTGCTATAAGAACACCTCCACCATGAGATTTACTATAATGCGTTTTAAAGTTAAGAGATCTATCACATCGATAGGTTATGTATCTATGATCTATAATTTCTGCTTGTTGAACACCATCATCCAACCAAGTTTCGGTTAAACAAATTACACTTTTATACTTTTACTATTATACTTTTGAGATTCTGTTTTGCTTATTATTTCCTCAATAAGCCAAGATGCCAAGGCCCTCCAATTTAAGTCTTTTGTACGACTAGCTGATATTAACTACGAAAATCGGGATTGAACGGTATCAAAAGCTTTCGAAAATATTCATTTCACATTGAAAATTTTCGTTCTTCGAGAGTAATTTAAAGCCACTTCGGCGATCATCCATCACTATTAATCTAGATGTTTTGATATGACTTTGAATCTTACAGTCAGATTTTCAAACCCCGACGCAAAAAGAGGGGTGTTATAAGTTTGACGTGTCTGTGTGTGTGTGTGTGTGTGTGTATCTGTCTGTCTGTGGCATCATAGCTCCCGAACGGATGAACTGATTTCAATTTAGTTTATTTTTGTATTAAAGGGGACTTACATGCAAGTGTTCTTAGACATTTTGGATGAAAATCGGTTGACCCGTTTAAAAGTTATGGGGGTTTGAAAGTAATTGTGTTGGGGGTTTTTTTAATTTTTAATTTAATGTTTAGATAAACCACTTTCTCTAGACATTGATAAGTGATTTCTTCAATTTAGGATTGCGGCTGCGACTACCGATGCGTGGCCCTCAACGAACACCGAAGCGAAGTAAAATGTTACTGCCCTGCGGAATGGAACACAGATTCAAATGATCCTACCAAGTGTATATGTAAGTACTTTATATTTATTTTTTAGGAAATAGGGGGTTAATTAGCAGATGGTGCTTCTGATGGTAAGTGACTAACTACCATGGACAACTGAAACTAAGAAAAGGCGCAAGTGCCTTGATGGCCTTTAGATAATAGTATTTGAGATATGAGAAGGAAGGGTAGGGTTTTTGGCTACGGACTTCCTACTCATTGAGCAAAACGCAGTATCTTTCACTATTGCTTGACGTCAATATTCAGTGAGAGAGTCCCCGATACAGATCATATTAGAACTGACTTAACTCAAAATTTAGGCGAAAAATTAGTTTAAAACAAAACTTATTTTTCGTTTTTCTTAGCTTACTATCAATTTCTTTTGGACATTATTAGTAAGTTAACTTCCAACTCAGATAAGCTATGCTTGTGTCTGGGATTCGCGTTAATAGTGCGATGAGTAGGGATCGTACATTGGGCTATTTATAAGTAGATTTTTTTCCTAATTAAGTTGTCAGACTCTTCAAACCCATTATTTTCCTTGACAGTGGAAGATACCTGGCCGAGGATATCCTGGATGTTGATCATAGCGCTGGCTGTAGCTGCGTTGGTCTGCGCGCTAGCTGTGCTGTGCGTCTGTCTGTATTTATGTAAGTACTTAACTACATTTATTCACCACTACATAGTATAAAACAAAGTCGCTTTCTCTGTCCTTATGTCCCTTTGTATGCTTAGATCTTTAAAACTACGCAACGGATTTTGATGCGGTGTGTTTTAATTGATAGAGTGATTCAGTGGGAAGGTTTTATCCTCATATTCCTACGGGAACGGGAACTACGCGGGTGAAACCGCGGGGCGCCGCTAGTAATTATATAACACAACATTGTATAGGTTCTTTTAAGGTAGTCACTCCTTGTAAAACACTGTCATTTTGTCAAGTAAACTAGTAATTTTAAAGGTAAAGAAGAAGACGAATTCTTTGGTTTACATTGTGGTGGCATCTTAAAAGTCGAATATTGTAATATCTTCGAAGTTCATAAGTACTTTTTTGAGATTCTAACTGAATTAGAATTTGTAATTCCAAATTCTAATTGAAATTTTTCTTTTTTTTGTCAATCAAGATTTATAAATACATCTTGAATCTTGTAATTTTGTGCCAAAAATCAATATTAAGTAATTCTATAATGTTTGTTACAGACAACTCATACCAAAAGAAGAAGGAAGCTGAAGTGCGGCAGAAACAAATACTGGAACAAGAGGTAGTTTAAATTAATAACAATAAGGAATAGATAGGGACTTAGTATACTTCCTTGAGGTAACCCAAATTTTAATTTTTTTCCTAATATTTTCGGTTAAAGACGACAACTTGTTTTCAATTTTAATAGACAATAACTGACATTTTTATGAATTTGATAAAATACTTCTGCATTATTTAGGTGTGTATAAGCTGTGTAAAGTATACGACTTGGCGGGGGCACTGCCGTGCCCCCAGATAACTGACGGACGAAATATAATTTAATTTTCTTTACCCAGGTCATCCCCACTGGGATCCACAAATGTTATGTTATCTCTGTGTGTGTCCATAATTTCTGAAACCATTTTTGTTTTCTAGTTTCTGAAATCCTAGACACATAATAATAGGTTTAATAGGTTAGGAGTCAATTGCTACCCGAAGATGCTAGAGTAAACAATAACATCATCCATGTTGCTAACAATGTATTTGTATCGGAGGTCCAGTTGCACAGACTGCGCAACACTCCCGGCGGGTCGAGCGACAACCCGCTGAGCATGGCTTTCAACCCTCATTACGGCAGTGAGAGCTTCCTACCCCAAGGGGTGGATGTGAGGGAGCTGCCGCAAGTATCGAGGGATAAATTGAAGCTTGTCAAGTGAGTATAACTATGTGACTTCTTTCTTATAGCCACAGAACTCGGAATACTCTATGGTAAGTATAGAAATGTTATCTACTCTCTGGTTATATCGGAACGCGTAGAATAAGGATCACGACCAGGATTCTCTCTGGTCTCTCGGAACGCGTGTCGCCAGTTGACAGTGACCAACACATTGACATACTATAACAACAAATTGAACAATACTGGTGAATGGTGTCCTATGGGACACACCTTTGCGGCGACAATATCACGCGTCTGTCAGACTTCTTTACTTACCATAGAGTATTCCGAGTTCTGTGCTTATAGCACTGTAGATTACAATGGTCATCTTTCATAACTTTGTCACATGTTATTATTTGAAATGACAAATGCCCTACCTTCTTGAACATAGCGAGCTCAGTGTTAGCTGACCTTTTTTTCCGCCGTCAAATTCCATTCTATCTACAGCCCTGAGTGCACGAAGGCTTGGATTGCTTAGGGCATCATGAAGTCTTAATCCGTCACTGGTATTAGCACCCATACCTTACCCAGTATTGTCTCTCACCCCAGGGCGCTAGGACAAGGCGCTTTCGGAGAAGTATACCAAGGCCTCTATAAACATCGGAGCGACGCCGACGATATGCCCGTCGCAGTGAAGACCCTTCCAGAACTTTCTACAGTGCAAGCTGAACATGACTTCTTGATGGAAGCGGCCATTATGGCGAAATTTAACCACTGCAACGTGGTTCATATGATTGGGGTCTGCTTTGATCGGCATCCAAGGTAATTGTATGAGCCAATAATGCTCACACAACAGTTTTCATTTATATTAAATACGTTTACACATTTATAACAAACGAGTCGTAACAATACCTTTGGCACGAGCTAACGCGTCGATACCTATACCTACATACGGACAGTGCGGCTCAGATTACCTAACTAACATAAACATATGAGACATTCATTAAAACAAGTTAATGAACTCTAAAGTGGTTTGGTGTATATATAGTTATATTACCAAAACCTTAACAACCTTACAAACTATAACTGGAGTACCGTTTACGACGAGATAACTCCAACAGTAATTGTTTAAGGTTGTTTTGAAACTAGTATTAGATTTTTTTCTTATTGGTCTTATTTATATCATGGTAGCTTGATGTGATATTAAATAGGTTGTCTAACACTAAGAATTCACATCCGTCCACATATCCTACTTCGCTATCTAGTCCCTAACTAATTATAACTTCTGAATATACAAAGAATATTAATAGTTATTTATGGTACAAGCGAGTAAAGTTGATGATTACTTCCGAGGCGCTATTGAGGCCCGAGCCGTCAGGCGAGGGTCTGAAGATAGCCGAGGATAGTAATCATCAATACACGCGTGTACCATACAACGTTTTTCAACACACTTGCGAAGAAATTCATAATAAAATATCATTTTTCGCTAAAAAATAAACAGTTTTTCTATTCGCGCGCATCCAACACTACAATGGTGATCGGCCAAAAACTAAAAGAATATACTTATTAAAAAGAAATCGAATGAATGAATAAATGAATGGAATCGACCATAGACTTACCAAAAGTAAGGCAACATAGTTGAAGTTTGTTTTTAAAATGTATGGACATATTTTTTTTGGTATCGAAACTTTTTTTAAGACAAAGCAATTTAAAAAACAGTCTTTAACTCACTAGTGAATAAAACGTGTCATTATTCAGCTGTTTTTGCACAAATAAGAGCCCTTTTATGAGCAAGTGTGTTGAAAATAAACTTTTTTGTAAATGCATTGAAACTTGGTATGAAACAAAGCACACAATATTTGTCTAGAGCAGGATTCCAAACCGGCAACGTTTGGCATTGCAGACAGTCATTACTAACTACACCACATGGTCGACGATTTTTTTAATTGGAACTAGTCTGGTCTTTGTTCAACCAACCAGCTTAAAATATTCGAATATATTAATCACACTTTCAAATCTTTCTAGAAACTATGAACATGATGTCTTCTTTTCCTATACCTAGGTTCATAGTCCTAGAGTTGCTAGCCGGTGGGGATCTGAAGAACTTCCTCAGGGAAAGTAGACCGAAGCCAGAGAGAGCGAGCGCCTTGACCATGAAGGATCTACTGCTGTGTTCATTGGATGTGGTGAAGGGATGCCGGTATTTGGAGTCGAAGCGGTTTATACATAGGTAAATATAAATTTTTAACTGTATTTATTATTAAGAACTTCAGAGAAAATTACATTATTCTTAAAACTATTGAATTACACAAAATAAAAATCTAAATGTAAATTCTTTAGAAGCCACAACATGCTCAACTAAATATAGATACAATTATAATAAAATAATGTTAACTCATATAACTTACAAACTCAAAATTTTACCATGAAATAGAAATCAAATCTTCAACTCAGTAGTGTATTCATTCAGTTTTGTTAATTACTACTGCTCCGGCCCTGTTGGTCGAACCGTGATGTTTTCGAGAATATTTTTTAGATTCGAACTACTATGTCCTCGGATTAGTGCGTTCAATCAAACAAATTCTTTGGTTTAATATCTATCTATAGATAAACGCGTTTTAATGGCATTTGCATCTGCTAAGTTTCAGCTTATTTTCTGGGTCAATTGAAGTATGGTTGCTATTTTATCAACATGGCATTTGAAATCAAACTAGCTGCTGGGCATCCATTAGTAAGAGAGAAACTTTTGCCTTTTAGCGCGTTTTTGCACACCAATTCGGTCATGAATACAATTTTCAGACCAATATTTTTCCTATTTTCCACTGCTGGAATTCCTACAGGAGTGGAATTTCCACAAATAAAATTTCGGGCAAATATGATACCATCCCCGTTTTCGGCAAGAATTTCTACTATAGTGGAATTTTAGCGAATAAAACTACGGGCAAATCTAGTTACAACATAATTATCTTGTCAGATGATACCATCCCCTTTTTCCCCAGGGACATAGCCGCCCGTAACTGCCTGCTAACATCCCGGGGTCCGGGACGCGTGGTCAAGATCGCGGACTTCGGGATGGCGCGGGATATCTACCGCGCGGACTATTACAAGAAGGGCGGGAAGGCGATGCTGCCCATCAAGTGGATGCCGCCCGAGGCATACATCGACGGAGTGTTCACTATCAAGACTGATGTTTGGTATGTATTTTTATTTGAATATATGAATTAACTAGCTGTGCCCCGCGTGGAACCTTATCCCGGAGGAATTTTGGGATAAAAAGGCTTATGTGTTATTCCTAGGTATGAGGAACATCTGTACCAAATTTCATTAAAATCCATTCAATAGTTTTTGCGTAAAAGAGGAACAAACATCCATACATCCACACTCACAAACATTCGGCTTTATAATATTTGTAGGATGTATGCGTAGTTTCTGATACCCTAGATGTTATGAGCTTAGTTAGGGGTCAGTTACTGTAATGTGATGATGTGAACACTTCGGCGGTTCATTCGTGATCATGGCGCTTGTAACAGCGTTATAATATCGGAAACTCGAAATAATAAACATGGCAAATATCCCGTTAATCATAATAATTTAAATGTTAATTCTCAGGTCTTTCGGCGTCCTGCTATGGGAGGTGTTCTCGCTGGGCGTGATGCCGTACACCGGCTGCGCCAATAGAGAGGTCATGGAGATGGTCTCCGGGGGAGGGAGGCTTGAGAAACCTACCGGTGAGTTGGATAGTGGGGTAGTTTTGGATAATTTTACCTGAACTTTGAAATGCAGTGATTGTATCTTTATAGAAGTCTATGGGGCCTTTTCTATATTCAACTGAATTGATAATATGATCAGTCGAATACCATTTGTTACATTGTATTAGCTACGATTAATTAATTTATTAATTCATTGTATTAACTATTATTACGACTCAACGGCAAATAACTTGCCGTGCGTGTCCCTACACCTGCACACGCGAGGACCTTTACAAGGTCACCGATAGTGCCATATCGGTGGCCGAGTTCTGGTCCTCTAAAATGAGTCGACACGCAAAGAAGAAGATTGTTGATGTAAGTGGCAGAGTCACCATGCCGGACTGGCACCTTTACTTGTTGTGGGGTTGATTCCCCTGCAAGGTAAACATTTGTGTGAACTACAAATATTTTGTCTCGGTCTGGGTGTGTATAAAGTGTGTGTGCGTGGTTTCAAATACTATTGTATTGGAAACCACACACACCTATTTAAGGATGAAGGGAAACATCGTGGGGATACCTGTTTTTAAATTCTAAGGTTGTATGGAAAATCTTCCAACTCACATTTGGCTAGTAGTCTATCTCCCTCATTCAGGGTAGGCTCAAGCCTGGGGGGGACGTATAGTGCCACAATCTTGTCTGTGCCGGTGTCAGCGTCGCTGTAATCGCATCTTTTGGTTGTCAGTTTATTGAAAATGTATAGAAATGACATTAGAGTCACAATGACAATAGGAGCTTCCAATTTTGGCCGCCGGCACAGAAAAGATTGTGACTCAATATATGAGCTGATGATAATGTGTTGCTATAATGTAGGTGATAGAGTGATTGATGTTGTTACAGGTTGTCCAAGCGAGATCTACCGGTTAATGTGTGAGTGCTGGGCCCCCGCGCCCGACGACCGGCCGTCCTTCGCCCACATGTACGACAGGCTACAAATGTTCTTACAGGTATCGGTACTGTCATTTGTCACCTATCACTCAACCCCCTGTCATTTAGCTGTCAACTGTCATTTTTAGTTGAACATCTTTTGAAGTTTTTTGGAGGGTAGGTGTAAGGAGTACAATGTTTTTGTTGGAAAAGTGTTCGAAATTTAACTATGAAAATGGCGCTAGTAGCTACAATGGATCATTTCTATACAGCCAGTGCTTAGCCTCGTTTAAAGGCTCAAAGCCACCGAACACGCACACGCTACGCACGAAAATGACGTCATTGATACATTCGTGGCTGACTCGGCTATAGCTCAACGTAGGTGAGCTGCGTGGCCGTGGAGCGTGGGCGTAGCGTGCGTCTCGGTGGGTTCGCGGCTTAAATGAAAAAAGTATTGGACTGGTTATTGACGAATCATATCGCCAACTTTACGCCTCATAACTCGATTACAACTTTTACATTCATATCATATCACTTGCTATAGCACGGTCGTAATTCACATGAAATACCGTACGTTGACCTGTAGCTATCTATCTCTGTCGCACCAGCGTATTATAATGAGTCCCGCTCGCCATTGCATCCATGCGAGCGTGCTTTAGTAGCGCTAAATTAGTGAGATTTTGATTTGCTACTCAAAAAATTTGCGACGAAATTCTAAGATTGTGTGTGAAGTCGACCTACCCGCACTCGGCCTGTGGTTGACTAAGGTCTGATCGCCCTCATTCAGGGTAGGCTTGAGCCCCTAAGTAGGGATTTCTGATTTTGATTTATTGCTTACCACTGGACACTTTTTCAACATTCACCCTTAAGACATTTTGCTTCTTACTCCTACCTATATTAACTTTGAAAATAAACTTGTTTTTCTCTCCAAAAGGACGCAGCGATAATAAACACGCCTCTCCCAATAGTGAGGTCACATTTGCCTTTCCCTATTGGTGTAAGCTACCCGAACGGACCCCAGGTATGTAGATAGTCAGTTTTGAGAATAAGAAATATTAGACTTTTTGTAAGCGTTATTCCATGTTAAAGAAACGTTTAATAATAAAAAAATAAATTTTATTGTGGATTAAATTCGTTCTTTTTTTAAATCTTGTTTTTTTTGGCGTGGAAAAAATATGGCGATACATAAAGTATGGTAACTCCAAAAATATGGAATAACGCTTAGATTGAAATAAAATGACTCCCCCGAATTGTAATTATTAATTATCCAATTAAATGTTATAAAATCTAAAATTACAAACGTTACTAATAAGTAATTCTTTCTTTTTCCAAACAAACGTTTTCGCTCTGGCTACTAGAAGCAAGTAACTGATTTATATTTATTCAAATAAATACTTTTTTGATGTTAGCAACGTGACATTGGTGGCCATGCTTGGAGTGGCGCATGTTTACATTTTTAATTTCAACTTTTTTTTCTAACGAAGCTTGGCCAGAGAGAACTTGAAACTACAATGGCAGCACCAGCTAACACTTCAAAATTACTGATTTTCCTCTGACATTGACATATGACTCTGACATCTGTCAATATCAACTTTGACACCTGTCAATTTTGACTGTCACATCTGTCAATACTGACGTTGACAGTTGACTTTGACGTCTGTCAATGTCAAAGTCGTAATAGTGGTTTTGGCGGTTAGTTTTCGTGTTGGTATTGTTGTTTAGTTTTTAATGGTCTATTTTTCTATTTGTCCTTGAATGAAACAATGTAGGAATGTAGTCCCCAGTAGAATAGAAAGAGATTCATTGGAATTTAACTAAAAACATAATTCGAACATAATTTTCATGATGTTTTGTAGTTTTAATTGGTTTACAAGACTTTAGACATCAAAATACAGTCTTAAAATTGAAAATGCATGCATAAAATAGAACTGTAGATTTAGCATTGATATAATCTTCATTTCTTTTTATTGTATTTGACAGGGCACAGAAGTTTAATTTTTAAATCTGGCAACTTTTTGATAGGACTTTTAAAATAGAAAGAGTCTTAATTCTTTTTCAAATTATAATAACCATCTTTTTAAAATTGACTAGATTTGGGAACATTTTATTAAAAGCTATCTTGCAGGAGATTTTTTTTAAAAACCATTATTACTACAATTCAATTCCGACTTCATAACTTAATACCAACATAACGATCAATCATAATTTAATACCAACATTATCAAAGTAACTGCATGACGTCATTAATTAATTTTCGATCACAAAGCTTATTCCGAGGAATCTCTTCTCTTTCAAAATGAGTGTTTACTTGCCTAGTAGCTATAGCGGGAATACCTATACCTATATATACTTACCTGTCCTCATACTGGGTTTGTAAATTATCGAAAATATATTAAAAATGAATTAAAATTGACCAAGACTTTGAAATATTTAAATAATAACGCTCTGGGGTAAGGGAACTCAATTGTGTATTTATTGGACTCGCCTCTCACTAATGATATTATGTATTCAACTCAATAATGATATTAATACAGTGAGGAAGAATGGGCTTTATCACCACGCTACTCCACTGAGAGTTGGTGATCTCAAACTTGAGCATAATTGGAATAACATTTTCATTTTGACGGGAAATTGGTATGGTCATCATTATAAAAGCGTTGATAACGCAATCAAAAGTCTGAAGTTTTTAATATTTAAATCAATATTCTTAATTCAATGACCTTTCCAGGCATCTTGCCCCAAAGTCAAGTTAATGCCAAATCAATATAATTTATTTTTATTTTAAAAAATCTCAAAATTAGGTCAAAATCTTGTGAATTATATAGGACTAATTCACAAGATTTTGACCTAATTTTCAGGATAAAGTTACGTAAATTTAAATATTTCAATGTCTTTTTAGATATCTATAATCCAAGACGTCGTATATAACAAGATTATTTACAATACCCAGTACCTTTAATGCACGCGTAGAATAAATCTCTTTGATGCGGGGGAATTTTCTTAATATCCTACTTTATATCCATTCTTTATCCTTTTATATCCAGTCTAGAGACCATGAGAAGGTAGGTCATTTATTGCAATATTTCGTTCTGATTAGAACTCTTATTCGGTTTCCACTAATTTACCAATTGGTCCTTTTGACTCTTTTGTTTTAAAAGTTGAAAACTGTTCAATACTTGAGACTAAACAATCATTCTTATTTATGGACTTCTGTAGGTCTGATTTCTCAAATTTTAATTCAGTCTCAAAAAAAATTGTCAGTAGTTTTATTTATCTTTTAATTCTGTTCTTTATCTTTCATAAGTTATTATCTCTCAAAAAAAATTCTCTAAATATTTTGGTTACTTTACCTCCATCTAACCTTCTATAGGATTTTATCTTTAAAATGTATGTCATACCCTCATTATTCCGTTCATTCTACTTTACTTCTTGCCTTTACCCCGGCCTCATTTTCTGAGAATCACTTCCTCTAAAAATATTACTTCCAACCCAAAGAATTCTTCCTTCCGTTTTACTTTCTACCTCTTCATTAATTCCCCTATCTCTTGTCTCCATTTCCTCAATCTCTCATTTCTCTTTCCCTCCCCTATCTCTTCTATACCTTTCCTTGTCCCCCGCATCTTGCGTGTACTGAGCGTGGCATGTTGGCAGCGCGACGGTGCCGGCGACTACCTGGTCCCGATGTCGCCGCAGGACCCCACAGAAAACAATAGGTAACGCTAATTTATTTGAGGTTGGCCGAAAGAGAAACGACAATAAAAAAATAAAGAAATCAATCACAGTTTTGGTATTGCAATCCTGGATAGACTGATTATTGAACACTGTGTCCATTTAAATTCAATAGTCATGTAAGAATGATACATGTTCTGATATTGTTTTTTTAATATTTCATATGCGTCACTGTTAATTTATCGTTTGTTGAATAAATGATTTATAGAGCAAAAAGAAAAATAATAAAAAATATTCGGTATGGTGAGTTCTGTATTGTGACTTAACGAATATATCATCTAAAATCTAATCAAAACAGTTTTGTTGTCAAACTAAATTATTTAGAACATTTATGAACCTTTTCGTTAATATTCATCCACTATGGTTTAATTCCAAAAGTTATGGAGGTAACATTTAAACAATTTATAAATATATCATCAATAAATCTTTCGTCCAGCATTTGATGAAATGCATTTTGTGTATCCAAGTAGGAAAATTATTTCTGCCAACCTCTTGAATTACTTACTTTTCATATAATACTTCTAATGATATTTAACTCTGGATCAATATCACCCTTCCCGATTTGGTTGTCATCATAGTAACCTGTTTTGAAAACTGAAAATATTATTTCTGTTTAGTCTTTCCATTAATAATCATAATGAAACCTATCTATTTAAAATTATATTAATAATGAAGATATAAAAACATATTTGTTTAAAAACAGGTTTATGAATATTGAAACAACTAAACAGAAATATAAAATAACCAAAATCTCTAAAAAGACACGAGAACAAGCATGCTCTAGTAAAGCTCCCGTATTTACTGAAATTCCATAAAACAATTATTTAAAATATTTAAGAATTAAAATTCCTTTGATTGTGAAGATGATTTTTTGTAAGATATAGAGATTCACAGTCCATGTTGTTGTAGCCCAACGGATCCGCTGGTTCCTCATAGCAAAACGCCAACGGCGGCATTGATGATAGAAGAAATAGAGGATTCACAATATCAACATCTTCTGAAAGGTAATATTAAAAAAAACCGTTTAAGTGATTTTTTTTTCAAGGTAATATTTAAAATGTGTAAGTATAAAGTTTTAAGGGCCTATTTTACGATCTTCAAGTAAAGTTCCGAGTTACTCACAAGTTTTGTCTTTGTCACATGACATAAAGTAAGAAAGAGACAAAACTCGCTTTACTTGGTGAGTAACTTTACTGTCTTGTAGAAGATCGTTAGCGGTTACGTGTAATTAGTAATATTTGTTTATAATTGGACTGTAAGCTGTGAATGATGAAAATAATTGTGTAAACATTTTGGGCTATCTATATTGCTCCATACACAAGAGAATATGTCATCGATAAAACGGTCCGTTGTTACCTTTAAATCACGTATATTTTTACTAGTTTCAAACATTTCATTAACAACATATTTTTATCAGCATCACAAGAATATGGCAACATTCCAACAACTTGTCAGAGCGACGCGCCAAAACTGGATGTTTCCGGTGGCGTTACCCTCGAGACAAGGACCAATACCAAGTTTCTGCAGTCTAACTCCACTGACAGGTAATGTACTGAAAAAAAAACGTATAACTTGTTTAAAAAATGGCGCCCAACATGGTAATTTATCAACAAAATGCTACGTTATCTGATGAATTATTCTTAGTATTATCTACACAGCTACGATATATGGTAGATTCTGTAAAGACAAATTTTAGAAGTGAAGTTTGCAGTTTAAATTTTGTATGTAATAATTAAGATATACATATTTTAATTTTAAGTCCTTTTTAATTAGAAATTTCAAACTCTTTGACGTTCATTAATACGAATTGATTTTGAGTTTGAATCTCAATTTCTATTTCAGTCACATTTACTAAAAACTTAATAAAAGTATATACAACTAGCTGTGCCCCGCGGTTTTACGCGCGTGGAACCTTATCCCGTGGGAATTTTGGGATAAAAAGATCCTATGTGTTATTCCTAGGTATAAGGAACATCTGTACCAAATTTAATCAAAATCGATACAGTAGTTTTTGCGTGAAAGAGGAACAAACATCCACACTCACAAACATTCGGCTTTATAATATTACTAGCAGCGCCCCGCGGCTTCACCCGCGTTTTCCCGTTCCCGTGGGAATTTTGGGATAAAAAGTATCCTATGTGTTATTCTGATGTATAAGCAAGATTATTGTAAAGTTTCATTAAAATCCATTCAGTAGTTTTTGCGTGAAAGAGTAACAAACATCCATACATACAAACTTTCGCCTTTATAATATTAGTAGGATTAGAATATCAATGGTAATGGTTTCCTTCCAGATTGCTAAGTTCAGCAGAAAGCGTCTCTTTAGACGGAGACTCCGGCTCGGATTCCGACGCGCCGAACAGCGACAAACCAGTCATCTGGGAGACCTCATTCACTGAAATACCTGAAGAGAAACCGATTGAGAACAATGGACCTGTTGTAAGTGACGTTACTATAAGATTATTCTATTGCTTTACTCTCTTTACTCGATGTTTGATATGATTCCCAATGGGGGCCGTCAAATTTAACTGACAATACTAGCAAATCGGGCTTATCCAATCCGTCCGACAAGTAGTTCGATCATCTAACTACTTGGAAAAAATATTCCAAACTAGCAGTGCCCCGCGGTTTCACCCGCGTAGTTCCCGTTCCCGTAGGAATTTCGGGGTAAAAAGTATCCTATGTTCTTTCCCGGACCATAAGCTACCCCTGTACTAAATTTCAAGTCAATCGGTTCAGTAGTTTAGCCGTGAAAAGGTAACAAACAGACAGACAGAGTTACTTTCGCATTTATAATATTAGTTAGGATAGTCCGACAGTGAAATTTACGGTACACTCAAGTGGGCAAAAATTCCACCCAGTATTTACGTCATGGTACTTCACATAGATATATAGCCGTTAAAACATTTCTTTGAAGAATTAAAAAAGTTACTTTCTTGAACACACACGTCAATTAATGCTTGCAAAGGTTAGGAGGCCAGGAGTGTCCGTTAAGTGTAAGGCGACGTCTGTCCCTTATATGCGTTTTAGGACAAAGATACCAACTTCCCCAGTAATCAGACAAATGACAACAAATTAGATTAAAAACTTTTTATTGTTTGATAAAAAAATATAAGATAATATAAAACTTCCTTTCCTCACAGGTGGACAAACTAATAAGCATAACGCCAACATCTCCGAAACCTCCAGAAAATCCGCTATCAATAGCTATAGAAGCGAACGTCATCGATAAAACTAACCCGAAGAACACGCTAGCTCTTGACCGTAAGACCGCTCCTATAGCGTCACCTGACCCTCCGCGCATCAACGCTTGGAACAAAGAACCAAACAGACCAGCGACAATGCAGAAACCATTGAATCTAGACGCTACTAAACTCGTACATGACTTGCACGAGTTAAAAAAGATCAGCGGTTCAGTTAACCTCAATACAATGAACATACTACCACCTTACATTAACTTAGTCACACCAAACACGCATTCCGAATCGAAAACAATCCAAATTGATCCCAAGAAAGCAGTAATCGACGATTTGCCGAAAGAAATTGAGCCGAAAGAAGAGAAAACTAAATTGAAACAGTCCAATTCAGCTGCCAGTTTGCTAAACGGTCCGATGACAGATGTACCGTACGCTGACAACAGCGATACAACGTCATCATCTTCAGGAAGCAACCAGAACATCGTCAATCAGAAGAATAAGTACAGTGAAGTTGTTCTAGGCAAAGATAAAAAGAAAGTTTGTAAACAGGGTAGCAACACTGAGTACGTCGCCGAATCGGAAATCAGCTGTTAAACCAATATGGCCGTCTGTCAGAGAATTGTCAAGTGAAGTGTCATGCCGCCGTTCTAAAAACAATTTGACTTGATTGAAAGTTACGTAATATTAAATTAGTTGTAAGTGATAATGTTAATATCATTCGTTAAACATTAAAAACCAAAATATTTTGGATGGAAATTATTTACAGTGTTTTTTTGTTACAAATAAAGAGATATAAGTGTACGATCGCTTACCTAAATATGCTTATAGGGAAATAGTGACATGCTCAAATTGCTCAATAATTTGCATTAAAATACGGTGTAGTGCAAATATTTCGAATTATAAAAGAATATATAAAGTTTAGATTTTCTACTTAGATTTTATTGAATCATTTTGTGGAATATTTGTAAAGAAAAAGGTTAATATACATTTCGCTTTGTAGCAATATTTTTTATAAATTACCATAAATAATTATAATTTTCTAGCAAAATATTTGTAATTTATAAATTGTAAATTGAATCCAAACATACCGAGACGCACATGCAGGAAAAAAAACGGCTTTTAGTAATAATTTTATTTAAGCTAAAAATTTAAAATAAATACATGTTACACATTATAAATTAATTTAATTAATTTCTTTACGAGAGGGTACCTATACATATAAATAAATAGATGTTTCCTTATTACATATATCACAACTTAGTATTTAATTAGATATAAATGTAGTAATGCTTACATGGTCTGTAAATATTAAAGAAAATTGTAGTCCATCCAAGATAATATATAATTAATAATAACATAAATATATAAAATGTAATATTAATTATATATTATTATATATTACATGTTATGTTTATTAGTGTTAAAGTTAGTAATTGTGAATTTGGTTGAATATATTTTTAAAGATGTTTTAATGCGGGCTCTATAAAAACTCATTATATTAATAAATATATAATTTATGTTCTATTTACCCAACAGTACACCCGCATACTTAGATCCATAGTATTAGAAAATATATAAAAAATAGTATATTATATGTATTTAAAAGGAGTTATTTCATAAAATCATATATTAATGAAAACATTTAATAAAACAAAATGGCTGTTAATATTGTACGTATCTTGTTTCTTTGAAGAAACAAAAATAAAATTAAAATAATTATTATAGGTGTGATGCATAAAAAATATTTATTATAAAATATTTAAATTAATTTTAATTATTAACAAAATTGTTAATAATGACTTAATTTATTAATTACCGAAATGACACTGGCAAAAAATTATCTATACTAAATATTTTAACCCAATTAAAAAAGTAAATAATGCTTGTTAAAAAACCAACTATCCGCCATCTTTGTGAGCACGACATATTGAAATTTCAATGACGTCACATGGCTGACAATATTCATTTTTAATTGAATGACGTCACTTATTTATTGAAAGTATTTATTTAAAAAAAAATGAAGAATTCCATCTTATTAAATTAAGAACAACTGTTTTGAAATTCAGTGATAAAACTTTACCGGAACGTACAAACATTGCAAGTTTAAAAATCTTAATAAAAAATGACGGTACCTACCTAATATGATATTTAACTTTAATTAAGGCTAAAAGTACCGCATAATACTGATAGGAGGCTGTTATAAATGTAGTTTTTAATTTCATGCGCGTTTCCGTATTTTAGAAGACATAGCAAAATTGTTGTCGTACTAACATCATCGACAGTCGTTACGGGTAGTTAGAGCCATCAAAAGCCTAACATTTTAATTTATGCGGTATAATTAATATCTTTTTACGGGATATTTACACATACCTATAAGTCGGTACCCTCGACTAGTTTCAGCCACGTCCGGTGGCCATCATCAGGAGGATGAGTGCGATACGCCCGCGCCGACGGCGTCTCGCTCCGCACTGACTTATAGGTACGTGTAAATATCCCGTAAAAATATATTAATTATAAACAATGACGTACGTTTCGTTTAATAATAAAATTATACGGTATAATTATGTGTATTTTAATCGAGGCTCATTCGTACGCGTAGTTATTTATTAGAGAAATTAATTATGGTTCATTAAATCGTATAATTTATTTATTTACTAATTCGATAGCTTTATTTGTTTAATATTAAAAGTCGAAAGTATTATGGTTTAACCAAATCGTAGCACAAGAGACCCAAACTGGAGATGTCTAGTTGCCGAAAACAGTCTAAAGATACAATTCCAAGACGGGCCGCAGACCGCAAACTGCAAGCAACACCACTTGTTTCTATCAACATCTATGAAAGAGCGCGTCGCGACTGCAGGCAGCAGTGTAGCCGCGCTCGGAATCAATTACATAGACGTTTTTAGATACAAGTGTTGTCGCTTGCAGTTTGCGGTTGCAGTTTGCGGTCTGCGGCCCGTCTCGGAATTGTACCTTAATTATAAAAAGCTTGTTTTTAAATATTTGAAGTGTCCTAGTACAAATAATTAAACAGAAATATTTAAATTAAACTGTCAGTAACGTCATATATTCAAAATAGTTTCGAAAAGCAGGAAAAGTATATGATTATATGAAACGACATTATATAAAAACAAAAATTGTGTGTAAACACATAAGTGGAATGCTTTAATTACACTGTAAGATAGAATAAGAACATTTGAGCTATAAAAAGACCTTTTTTGTTACTCAGAGTAGTGCCAATATGTTTGATTTGTAACACCTGCCTATTGTTGATGCATTTATTTTGTCTTTAAGGCATGAAATGACAGGGTATCATGGTTACTTTAGTTTATTTAAATACATTTAAAAATGTTCCTAAAATATTGTAAAATGCTGTTTTTATTGTTTTTTGGCATCGTGTCAGGGATTTTTTTTTTACTTTTTTGAAATGTCAAAGTTGACAGTGACATTTAAAAATGTACTTTTTTATTTTTTAAATGTAAAACGAAAGGGTATTTTTGGCAGAATATTAATTTAAAAATGGCGCTACTGTCAATAAATGCATTTGTTTTCTTTGCGTCGTTAAAATATTAAATAACTTAGGTATATTTTATCCTGTCATTAGAGTAGCTAAGGGCTCAAACTACTGCTAATTTCAGGATATCTTATAGCTATAATAGCACCATAATTAACGCATTTCAGTGGTCGATTTACCAATAAAAACTATAAGTTTGTATCTTTAAGTTCCTGTAGAAAGTCTTCTTACGTTAATTATTTATATAAATATATCAAAATGACAATAGATGAGATGTTTTTTTTTTCTTTTGTTTGTTATTTTTTTGCCTATAAAAGTTATGGTGACTTTTTTTAAATTTTAATTTGCATCTGTTACTTTTATGTTTTTTTTATTTGCACCTGTCATTTTGACGGATAACGTTTGATTGTCACTTCAACAATGTTGCTCAATTTAGGTATATTCTTTTTGTATTAGAAGCGAAATCTTTTAAACCTTTCTTTTAAAGAAAACGTGGTTGTGACGTATTTGTATGGGGGGTAGCACGAGAAATAACGAAAGTTCCTTTTGACAGTGACTCTCAAACGTTACCCACTTCCAATAGTTTCAATTTGAACAACGAAATCGTTTTATCAAAAATGAACAAGTATTTTTAATATGTTAACCTTTTTACCCGACAACGAAGCCAAAAAGGGGGGTATTGAGTTTTGCAATGTGATTTGATATTCAAAATGCGCTAATCGTTTTTAAAAAAACATATTGTCATTACAATTTATGACAACTGACAGCTATCAAACTCAATTGACAATTGAATAATGAATTGTCACCTAAATGTCAAACTAACAAAATGTCAAAATGAAATTGTTATTTTTATTATATTTTTATTTTTAATGGACCCATGACCCGTATGAGCCATGTCATCGATTTTATTGCTATATACTTATTATATTAGTGAAGCACATTTATATATATAACATACATAATTATTAATATATGGTATTGTAAAGTTTATAAATTAACAATAAATGAAAGTGTAATTGATATTCAAGAATAAAAATCATTATTGATAAATGTATACTTCTGTATTTTCATTTCTAAAAAAGATTCGCCCGAAGCTTTCCATTGCCTACACCTACAACGTTGAAGGCCAGGGCCCTGATTCTCTAAGCTATTAAGCTGTGATAATGCTACTCAAATGTGTTTTAATATCAACATTATAACCGTTTTTTTGACATTTGTTGTCATTTTGGTATTCCCTTATTGAAAACTACTCTGCTGACTCAATGGCTCCATAAAACTTAGATGGTTGTCATGAAAACAGTATTCTGACGATTTTTATTTGAATTTTGATATGCAAAAAAGACCACTGAGACACCATAGCCATATGAATAAATTTTAGGAGAATACCAAATTTCTGACACTCTCGTTATGGTGCCTCAATATCAACATATTGTCTGATCAATAATGTCAAATTGCAGACTTAGGCCCCAGTTGTACTGTGCGCCATGCAATAGGTCCTTCAATCGTGAGGAGGTTCCTGTCTCTGCAGCCCTAACTTGGTAGCTTGGGTCCTACTTGCTATAGGCGGCTAGTTTTTAAGATAATATATTATTTACCTTTAAATAAGTTAATATATAAAAATAAAACACCAAAATTAACCGCCGATCGTTTATTAATTACATTAAAAACATATACTATACAAAATACTAAACATCAAATACAAATCTAAGCTTAGAGCATTTTATTTATACACGCTTCAATATAGAACCTTGTCTAAATAATAAATCTATTTGTTGACGTATTATGAACTTTATTGCAAAGCAATAAGGGATATAATATTCTTAAACTAATTATAATATAGCATACAATAACAACTTTTTTTAAATCGAAGCGGATTTTTCTTAATACTTTGACATTTGACATATATGGAAGTGACATTGACAGATTAACGCGCCATTTTGTACAATTAAAAAAAAATTTTTTTGCTTTCTGAATAATTGAGTGTTATTATAATTTAAAATTCAAATATAAGTTACACAAAAGTATTTGAAAGAAATAAAAGCTATTGTTTAAACAAAAAAATATATAGCTCTCCTTTTTACTAATTAACTATTTGTACTATTACAACTTAATTCAAGCTATTAATTTTATGCCTTTTTTAAATAAAAAAATATATCTATACTAATATTATAAAGAGGAAAGATTTGTTTGTTTGTAATGAATAGGCTCCGAAACTACTGGACCGATTTCAAAAATTCTTTCACTAATGGAAAGCTAATTTATCAGTGCGTGACATAGGCTATATTTTATCCCCGTAATCCCACGGGAACGGGAACTGCGCGGGTGAAACCGCGGGGAGCTACTAGTCTGTCATAAATGTCAAAAATAAAAGTAAGGTTATCTGTCAATGTCAGAAACGAGACAAACATTAATACAAAAAAGTTTGAATACAAGAAAAAAGCTAAAAAAAATGTTCTAAAATAACAATTATTGCAATACTTATAATTATTTTAATGTATGATATATCGTATAAATAATGACTATATTACGCTATGACGCATTATACACAAAATTCATGTCTAAATACTTTGAACAAATAAAATTAATGTTTTTGATGTTTTTTAAAAAAATGGGTGTCTGTCATTGTAATATTTGTAAGGGAAGGTTCATATCTGACGGAACATGCGTCGCGTATTATCGGTCGCGTAACGCCAGAACATCTCTTGACCGTTCACACTCAACGCACTAACGTATAATCGGCTGAGTGTGAACGGTCAAGTGTTTTTCTATACATTTGTATGTCGTGCCTTTACGCGACCGATAATACGCGACGCATGTTCCCTCAGATATGAACCTTCCCTAAGTCCCAAATTAATAAACCTATTTTGAATAAGTTTTTGTTCGAAAAGGGAGATTGAGTGTTCTCTAATATTCAAAATGATGTATGTATCGGTATATTTTTGTTATAATATTCTTTTTCAGACCTTCATTGCTAATTTAATTTGTTCAAAGTATTTTAAATCAATATGTATTCGCGTAAATCAAAGAAATCCATATAAATTTGAGTATTAAAAAAACGTAAATAATAAATTCATATTAAAGCATATTGACAGATCGACTGTCAAATGACGTAAGGGATATAATGACAGCTGTGTGCCGCAGTTTTGTCCGCGTTCCCTGGAAAATGCCGGGATTTAACGTAGCCAGTGTAATTCAGTGACAATATATGTAGCATTCTGCCAGATGAAACTAGTTGAATGAGCTAGAAAAACTGTTATAGGACATAAGTATGACCCGAGTGAAACCGAGGGCAAGACTTATATCATTACGTCAGTTATGATGTATTATTTTTTAATATGACCTATTCATATATTTAAAACAATTTAAATCCCTTACGTCATTTGAGAACCGAAGCATAATAACCAAAAATGTGATGTGAATTATTGCACTTAAAAAGAAAACTTAATCGATGTAGCGATATGAGCAATAATTATATACTTATTTAATGAATATTTTATATAAAATTCTACACTAAATCTATATATTGGACATCTATTTATTATATAAAAAAACTCATCCACATTCATAACGGTATCACGTCATAACCCATTCTTTCAATCACAATAAAATTATAATATTTCATTGGATTTCATAAATTTCGCACCTAATCAAAACTATATGTACTTTCAAAATAACAGTACAAAAAACATACATATGTTTGTAAATACAATATTTGTGCGAAACAAAAAATAATAATTGACAAATAAAACTCTGACCATAAACCAAAAACTACACAACATTGTGCAGAATGACATTGACATAAGACTTGAGTGACAGCTGTCATATCATAAGACAAAATTTGACAGCTGTCAAACGACTTAACATTTGGCAGCTATCATATATTTCACTGACAGCTGTCATATCATAAGACAACATTGACAGCTGTCAAAATGACAGTGACAATCGCACATATAAAAAATTACCCAGATAACCAATAATCTATTAATAAAAACAGTCAATCGCGGCCATACAACACCTATTACACTCTCCACACACAAAATATCACATAATGCCACAGCATTTTCGACTTTAACGCGTTTCGTTTAGAAGTCGTTGTCGCTCGATACGTCGTAGCTCTCGTTTATATGGTCGTCGGGCGGTTGGTACCTCAGACTGGTCGACGCTAACACGGGCCCGTGAAACGATTGAGACCGTAACACGTTACTGGAAATAAAGAGAAGAAAAATGGTGATATTGTGAGCAAAAATGGAGAAATATTTAATGAAAATTAAGATAAATATTTGCAGTTTGTTAGTGCTTTTGTCGCTAATAGAATTTAAAATAACAAGAATTTAATACCTACTCTATGGTCTTCATATAAAAAAGCAAAATCGATACAGTAGTTAATAATAAGTGGTAGGGTAACAAACATTGGAAATTAAAAATAGTCAAATAGGATTGGGACACAATACATGGAAACGGCCTCTCTGACTGATGATATTAGTAAAGTGAAAAGTGACAGGTGTAAATAATACCCGTGTTCTCAGCTCCTAAACTTTTTAGATTACTGCGTTCAACCAAACTCTTCAGTTTAAGGCCTATTTCACAACCTTCAAGAAAACTTACTCACCAATGAAAGTTAATTTTGTCTCTATCTTACTTTATATCAAGTGACAAAGATAAAACATGTGATTAACTACTCAGAGAGTTACTTGAAGATGGTGAAATAGGCCCTAAGTATAACTTTACTAGAGATATCAAGAATGACTTAAATGCACGGACGATAGAACTATCTCTCTTTCTTAGGACGGAAGTCCTAAGCTGACTGACTGACTGATCTGTGCTTAAAAGCATTAGAAAATTAGTAGACTTATAAATTCTATTAGCGACAAAACTAAAAGATTAATTGCACCAAAACCTGATTAAAATTAGAATGAAATAAACAGTTTACCTTTAAAAGAAGCCAAGGAATATGTTAGTCATAGATACCAACAGTGCATTAACTTGCATACATACAACATAATAACGTGTTTAAAACTGTGAATAGCAACACCGATTCTTGATTTTTCATACAAATTCCAAAAAAAAACATCAAATTTCGTACAATTAAATGAAAAACCAAGATAAATACAAATAACCCAGCAGAAATTGTGAATAAAAGCGCCCCGAAGCATGTACAGTCGCTATAATCAGTGACGTTGACAGTTCGTTTTGACAGCTGTCATGTGAAACTTCACAAGTGTCAATTTGACGTAAGACTAACCTTACACGGTAAGATGGCGGCACGGGGGCCACTTTTGGTGAAAATGCATGCATTTTTCAACATCACGTTCTAGAATATTACAATAATAGTTATTTTAATAATGTAATAACTACTGTTATAATGTTAATTTAGGATTGTTAATTAAATTATAACTGCGGAACATAAAGGAAATGGTTTAAATAAATATACATGATAGTAATAATAATTTGGTATTCATTCACCCTATTGGGGTGGGGGTGAAAATATGGCGCTTTAAAAGCGTCGAAATATCGGAATCTCGAGAAATAATATACAAAGTAAATCACGATAATTATATTAAGGTCTAAACCTTATCTAAGGGCTGCTTTTTCCATCGCTTTACCTTTAAAATCGCTAATACTTATTTATTCTTAGCCGAAATGTAATTTTCACTTATATCCTAAGTAATTAAACCGCCAGACAATCTTTTATTCATTAAAAAACAAATGTCGTTTGACAGTTTCTGTATGAAATAACTGTCACAATTTCAGAATTATTCCTCGAATAAAGTTATCTGGCGATGGAAAAATCAGCTCTAAGGGAAGGTTTATATCTGACGGAACATGCGTCGCGTATTATCGGTCGCGTAACGCCAGAACAGACAAATGTATAGAAAAACACTTGACCGTTCACACTCAACCGATTATACGTTAGTGCTTTGAGTGTGACCGGTCAAGAGATTTTCTGACCGATGATACGCGACGGATGTTCCGTCAGATATGAACCTTCCATAACTGTATCAAATTTCAACACAATCGGTCCGGTAGTTTTTGCGCCAAATATTAAAAAAAAAACCACTTTCAACTACCTAACCTACTATGTATTATTAAGCTAGTATATAGTGTGTATGTGTATGTGTATGTACCTGGCAGCCTTCCCCCCCTTGGCGGGCTTGCCCTGCGCGGCGGCCTTGCGCGGGTCGTACGACGCTCGTCGCTTCCACTTCTCTAACTCCTGTTTCTTTTGTTCTGGAATATATAATACAATACATATAATATCTAATAATAAACATAATTAAAGGGGACATACAAATTAATTATTATTATTACATGTCAAAGGGTTTCCGTGTGTTGGCTTTGGTCCCATAATAGCCTTCCAAAAGACCGGGACTCTAGTCCCGTCAAAGGAAAAGACATAATTAATTATATTTGTTGTTAAGGGTAATGAGACCTCTCAAAAGTTTAACTAAAAATATCGTGGCAATATAATAATACAATATAATCATTTATTTCTCTCACAAACATGTACAACATTTATTACAAAAATATTACTGTTTACATGAGAATGTGAAAGCTGGTGCTTGAAATGGGTTTTCATAAAACCTGTAGACACAGGTCACCAGAGCCCACTCCTCGGTATACAATATGAGCTTTATAACATTTCACATAACTTAAGTTTTTGTTCTAAAATTGTAGAAAACTACCCACATTTTTTCAGTCATTTCTAAATCCAATAAATAAACAGTATATTTACTTTTTTCATTTATTTTTACGAACTGCCACATTTTTCTTAAGGTACAATTCCAAGACGGGCCGCAGACCGCAGACTGCAAGCGACAACACTTGTTGAAATTTATAGAAACAAAGTGTTGTCGCTTGCAGTCTGCGGTTGCAGTTTGCGGTCTGCAGTCCGTCTTGGAATTGTACCTTTAATGTTTTATTATTTATCACCATGTATGTTGTGTATTAAAAATACTTTTTTCTTATAAACTTGCCAGTTAAAAAACTCACCCATCTCATAATGCTGCGCGCTCCCCCTGCTAACCGGTTTATCTGGTAACACCCCCACATAAGTCTTACTCGGGTCTCTCCTCAAAAAGTTCTTGGAAGACTCGTTTTTGTATTTGGATATGTCCATGTACCGAGGTTGTATGTCTTTCCGCTTTTGACTTATGGAGGTAGTGGACGATGACATTGAATAATCGCCGCTATGTCTGGGGAGTAAGGTTGGGTTTTAGTTGTAGGGTGTTTAGATTTTTTTTTGAGTGGACCAAGGGCATGCCAAATTCGATTTCTGGATCAAGCTATGCTTAATTGGCAATTAATGAATCCCTACTAATATTATAAATGCGAAAGTAACTCTGTCTGTTACCTTTTCACGGCTAAACTACTGAACCGATTGACTTGAAATTTTGTACAGGGGTAGCTTATGATCCGGGAAAGAACATAGGCTATATTTTATCCCGAAATTCCCACAGGATCGGGAACTACGCGGGTGAAACCGCGGTGCACAGCTAGTTTTGATATAAATTGTCTAGTGGTATATGCCAAGATCTTTAAATTCGATTTTTGGATAGGTTAATCCTAAAATTAACAACCATGCATGATTGTTAATTTAGGTTTAATATATTAACTACTAGCAGTGCCCCGTTGTTTCACTTATTTTTTCAACCATGAAGGATTTTGGCACACAAATATTTACCTCGCACGGGAATCGAACCCCGCAACTCTAGTTTCGCATTTCGGCTTTGTGTCCACTCAGCCACTTGGCCTGTCAAATATCATGAGTGAGGAATGGTAATACCAAAGCGGTGGCTGAGCTCTGCCGGGCTAGCATGACTTCGAAAACGCGATAGATACAGCGATTTATTGACATCCAACTGTCAAAATTAGATAAAAATACCCGCAATATTTAATTTTACTACTTGATTAATTTTATGACATTAGGTCATGCTCGCGAAATCGTTATAGCTATTTATCCAACTGTCAAAATATAATAAATATGGCCGCCATATTTAATTTTATCATATCGTAGCACGCCATAATACATTTGGTCATGCTCGTTCAAATCGATATTATTTCGTGGTGTCGATATATTTTATCACGCACAGTCATGCTACGGGGGTCCTCAAAAATATGAGTTGACACGCTATGAAGAAGAATACAAAAAAATACAATACAATACAAACCTCTGTTTCGCCTGCACAGGTTTCTTCCCTTGCCTCAACACAACCGGCGCACTTTCCGTGCCGCTCTCTCCCTCCGTATCACTTGTCCCGGTCGTCAACGAATGTTTCTCCTGACTAAAAATGGACGAATTTCGTGGACTACTGCCATTGGTGGTCGAATTAGTGTCACTGTCCAAAATAAACGTCCGCCTCTTGTCTTGTTTATGGTCTATTTTGGTGAGGAAGTCTATGTTCTCTTTGGTCGGTGTAATGTCGTCTATTATGAATGTTTTGCGCTTGTCCGTGTGCTTTTCTTGGTGAGGCTGGAATTAAATAAATTATGGTTAGAATTAAAAAATAACTTTATTTAAGTGTGGTGAATATGCCTGTTCCTCCTCACTTTACTAAAATCAGTGAGAGATTTTTGGTATTGGAATTTCACCCTGTATCTTAACGATTCGACTAGAAATTAGGGCGATGAGATATGACACATTTTAAGGGGATGGTTGATTTCCCATTGAATCCTAATTGGGATCCGTTTCATGGATTTCTGTTGGTTATAAATGATATTTTCTATCACTGATTATATTATAACATACTCGTACTAGTTGTACCCCGCGGTTTTACCCGCGTGGAACCTTATCCCGTGGGAATTTTGGGATAAAAATCCTATGTGTTATTTCTTAGTATGAGGAACATCTGTACCAAATTTCATTAAAATCTATTCAGTAGTTTTTGCGTGAAAGAGGAACAAACATCTAAACACTCACAAACATTCGGCTTTATTATATTAGTAGGATATCTAACCTGATAACAAAACCGTCCCGGGCGTTCCCTCCGCACGTCCAGTATATCGGAGTGCGTGGAGGTGATCATGGCGTCCGCCGGCAGGGGCTGGTCGTCCTCCATCTCCTCGGAGGAGTAGTCCAGGGTCAGGTCGGCCATGTTGGTCGTGTGGAACGACTGGGAACGGTGCACTGGGGATGAGTGGCTGGAACATGAGACAAAATATGATTAAGAGCGCATTTTTTCATCGCCAGATAATTTTATTCGAGAAATAATTTTGAAATTTTGACTGTTATTCCGTACAAAATCTGTCAAACGTCAAATTTATTCCTCGAACCACTACTCTAAGGGCCTTCGTTTAGTCTCTATCTTACTTTATGTCAAGTGACAAAGACGAAACATGTGAGTAACTATTCGGAACGTTACTTGAAGATGGTGAAATAGGCATCACTACATATTATAAAACAAAGTCGCTTTCTATGTCCCTATGAATGCTTAGATCTTTAAAACTACGCAACGGATTTTGAAGCGGTTTGTTTTAATAGATAGAGTGATTCAGTAGGAAGGTTTTTAGCATAATTTCATCCCCATATTCCTACGGGAACTGGAACTAAGCGGGTGAAACTGCGGGGCGTCGCTAGTTTAATAATATAATTACCAATTGTTAAAAAATGTTTACCTGGGCGAACTTAAATCATCCTTATTACTCTCCTGCCGTTTGGCTATCTGTTTCTTCCTGCCCTCCTGCGCGGCCTTCATGGGATCATATGAGGAACGCTTCTTCCAGTTTGAGAACTCAATCTCCTTGGTGGCGAGCGCGGATGACGACCTGTACTGACTTGGTTTCTTTTGGCCTTGGACTGGGGAGAAATAAATACTTATTGTTAAAAGTAGCTAATGTAGAATAGCTAAGGGAATTTTATAGTATTTTTTAAGACACTAGTTTATAAGAGTTAGGGCCTATTTCACGACCTTCAAGTAAAGTTACTCACCAAGTAAAGTTAGTTTTGTCTCTTTCTTAATTTATGTCCAGTGACAAAGACCAAACATGTAAGTACCTACTCGGAACGTTACTTGAAGATGGTGAAGTTAGTTTGTTGTTGAAAATTAATCATACCTTTTATTATAGTTAAAAACAGTTCGTGAATGTTTAAAACGACATGTCTTTTGTTGTTTGTTATGAGTAGGAAAACATGTTTTAATTCAGCTCATTTAGAAAGTATATAGGCTAGCTAGACAATCACTGACCAATACTGTTATATTATTTATAACTAGCTGTGCCCCACGGTTTCACCCACGTAGTTCCCGATCCCGTGGGAATTTCGGGATAAAACATAGCCTATGTCCTTCCCCGGACCATAAGCTACCTCTGTACCAAATTTCAAGTCAATCGGTTCAGTAGTTTAGCCGTGAAAAGGTAACAGACAGACAGATGGACAGACAGACAGAGTTACTTTCGCATTTATAATATTAGTAAGGGTTTATTGAAAAGGTATCTGAGTAGCTTAAGCGAATAAACCCGTGGGGCACAGCAGTAGTAATTAACGCGTTTCAAACAAGTAGACTAACGATAAAACTAATTTAAAAAAATCTAAACTTACCTTTTTCAAACCCCTTAGGCTGTACTTCTCTAGTCGAAGACCTAGATTTAGTCAACCTATTGAGAACAGCCTGTCTCGTGGGGTCCGATATCCTTCTGCTCTGATGTCCTGACAGTTTCCTCTCCTCGCGGGAGACTGGAGGCTCAGACATACGACTGTTTACCACCCTTTCTTTATTAGTAACCCTTACCGAACTCCTCACTAACCCTGGACCAAATTTCCGCTGCAACTCCGGCGTATTAGAACATCTAGGAGAATTGGCTGGAGCAATTGATTTGAGGTCCGGAGACTCAATTCTCCCTCTTTGCCTTTTATCTCTCTGATACTGCGATTTGTCGTATCCATTATCAGATTCATCAGAGTCTTTATATTCTTCGGAGTGCCCACTGGAACGTCTAGTGAATCTGCCGTCTAAATAATTGTTGTTCTTGTTAACAGTGTTGAAAGAACTGGAGCGTTTGATCGAACTCCCGAACGCAACGCAATTAAACTTGCTATCGCTTAGAACTCTCTGATGTTTCCTGTCGCCTTGACAACGGGGATCGATCCTGGGATACTTCGACTCTAATGCGTTGTTCTTAAGCACTGTCTTAAGGCAAACAGTTTGGTTTGCATTGTGCAAATCGCTGTTAAAGTTATCTAAAGGATTTCTGGCATCGTAAGACTTGTGCCGTGAGTGCGTTTTTCTGTGTGGTGACAAGATCGCCTCTACATCATAAGGTGGTCGTGTCGAAAGTGTTTTATCATCTGAACTGTTACTTAATCCTTTATCTGAAGATGGACTGTTCATATTACTATCTCTGCGTCGATCTTCAAGCGATCTAGAAGCGGAATTGAGAAGTAATTTGGTACTTTCTGGAAGTTTTGACGAGCCAGTTATGATGTAGTGGCCGGGACTTCTTAGCGGGCTGCTGTCAGCGGAGTGGTCTTTTCTACGGAGGCGGTAGTTTAAGGAGTTCGATCTGCTGAGCTGGGAGACTGGCAGACGGGATATAGCGGTCTTCTCGCTAATGAGACTTGAGGTAAGCTGCGGTGGAATGTTCGAGATATTGTTGCGTGATGATTGTAACTTTGCTTGGAGGTTGGAGATAGCGTTCTGGGTCTTGAGCAGATATGATTCTGTGTCTTGAGTTGGGATTAGGTCCTGGAACAATTGATAAATAAATGTTAATAAGGGGATTTTGAACTCGTGATTGTCACTACATAGTATAAAACAAAGTCGCTTTCTCTGTCCCTATGTATGCTTAGATCTTTAAAACTACGCAACGGATTTTGATGCGGTTTGTTTTAATAGATAGAGTGATTCAGTGGGAGGATTTTAGCATAATTTTATAAATTTTATCCCCATATTCTTACGGGAACGGGAACTACGCGGGTGAAACCACGGAGCGCCGCTAATTAACTAATAAACGAAAGGAGTTGCCTGACGAAATTGCAGTATTGAGTATTGCAAGAAATTACGATGCAGTTTTTTTGTCTTTAAAGCATATTGGAAACAAACTATGTATAAGTATTTAGAAAAGTATCGTTAGACCTGTCTTTCATAAATAATATTGATAAGGAAAATGCTTAATCGCCACCCTTGACTAAACGGGTATTGAGTCACAATCTTTTCTGTGCCGGCGGCCAAAATTGGAAGCTACTATTGTTATTTAGATTCTAATGTCATTTGGATACATTTTCAATAAACTGACAACCAAAAGATGCGATTACAGCGACGCTGTCACCGGCACAGACAATATTGTGACTCAATAAAATTAAATCTAATTCAAAAGATTGTTTATGGAAGGTATACATCAACGCAAGTAATGTAGTCATAAAACAAACAGACAAATTATTTAAACACATATTTTCCTAATAAAACAGACACAAGTCATTACAAACACCGAACAATTTCATCACATCTAAATTAGTGGGATAACAAGGAAATAATCTGAACATTGGGCAATTCTAACAATGATGTTTTATAACGAATTGTCTTACTATTATTAAACTAGCGTTGATTGCGACTTCCGACCATAGTTTTGCCTACACATAACATAATCATTCACTACATCATCTCATTACAGTAACTGACCCCTAACTAAGTTCGTAACTTGTATCTAGGGTATCAGAGACTACGCACACACTCATTCACACACACACCCAGACCGAGACAAACATTTGTGGTTCACACAAATATTCACCCCGCACGGGCATCGAACCCGCAACCAAATATAAGTAGTCAATATCTCTATTGTAAGACTTGCAAGAGATTTCAAACGTACAAACTCTTCAACTTTATAATATTGATAGTTAGTAGCGGCACCAAATGGCCCAAAACATCACTACATAGTATAAAACAAAGTCGCTTTCTTTGTCCCTATGTATGCTTAGATCTTTAAAACTACGCAACGGATTTTGATGCGGTTTGTTTTAATAGATAGAGTGATTCAGTGGGAAGATTTTTAGCATAATTTCATCCCCATATTCCTACGGGAACGGGAACTACGCGGGTGAAACCGCGGGGCGCTAGTAACAATTAAAACAAAAAATACTGTTAGATAACAAAACATTGTACTATAAACGTTTTATCTTTTAATTTAGTCATTAAACTGAATCCCACGTTAATAAGACGTAAAATGAGCTATAAACTGTTTCATTTTAACTTTTAAAAGTTATATGTTTTAGCCGACTTCAAAAGAATAGGTTAGTATTAATAAACTAAGTAGTTAAAAGTAATAGTACATTAAAAAAAAATATGCGTAATCACAACTTTAAAGCTTTGTTTTTGACGACCTCGATGGCAGAGTGGTCACCATACCGTACTGCCATCCGTAAAGTTGCGGGTTCGATTCCCGTGCGGGGTGAATATTTGTGTGAACCACAAATGTTTGTCTCGGTCTGGGTGTGTGTGTGTGAATGAGTGTGTGCGTAGTTTCTGATACCCTAGATACAAGTTACGAACTTAGTTAGGGGTCAGTTACTATAATGAGATGATGGAGGGAATGATTATACCTATACTTGTTTGTTGTGTGTTGGTGATTTAAAAACTGAGCCATGTTGGAAAAATGGTAGGTAATTCAAAGATATATCGCTCGGCCCAGGTATTGAACACTGGACTTCAGGCAGGGCATTATCCAACTAATTTTATAAAGTTCGGTACCACTAAACCGGCTAATTTGGTACAGATGTTCCTTATAACAGGAATAAAACATAGGATACTTCTAATATATAAAATTCTCGTGTCACAGTTTTCGTTCCCGTACTCCTCCGAAACGGCTTGACCGATTCTCATGAAATTTTGTGAGCATATTCAGTAGGTCTGAGAATCGGCCAACATCTATTTTTCATCCCGGAATTCCTACGGGAACGGGAACTACGCGTGTGACACCGCGGGGCTCAGCTAGTATTAAAATAAAATTAAAAGTCTATCAACATAACATACCGTGAAGTTTCATTTAAAAATTCGTCATACATGGTTTTCAAAGCGAATGAGATTCTCAACATTCTGCACGGTAAATACTGACCCACTTTTGATGTAATTTTAGCTGTGAGTTAGGTCGAATTCACTTTCAATGTTTGTTGGTACTTTTGATATTTAATTGTTTGACTTTGAATCTATTTTTAATTCTTAATAATATTTGCTAATTTTAAAGCTAAAGAGTTTGTTTGTAAGCGCTAATCTCATGTAGTACTGAGCCCCGATTCTCTAAACTATTAAACTGTGATAATGCTACTCAAATGTATTTTAATATCAACATTATGGCCGTTTTTTTTGTCATTTTGGTATTCTCTTAGTGACAACTACTCCGCTGACTCAACGGCTCCATAAAACTTAGATGGTTGTCATGGAAACAGTATTCTGACGTTTATTTGACAAAAAAATTATATGCAACAAAGACCACTGAGACACCATAGCCATATGAATACGTTTTAGCAGAATACCAAATTTCTGACACTCTCGTTATGGTGCCTCAATATCAACATATTGTCTGATCAATAATGTCAAATTGCAGACTTAGGCCCTGGTTTGAATTGATAAATTATTTTGATGTTGGATAGACCTTTCATCAAGGATTATAGTATTACTATACCAATAAGAGCAGTAGAAACCATAAAGACATGATCTTTAATACGAATGCTAAGTAGCATGGATTTTTATTACTCTTTCATTAAAAACTATTGAACCTTTCTAGGTGAATTTTGGCACAAATGTTCATTCTAACCAGAATTAAAATATAGGATACTTTATATCCTAAAGTTCTCACAGGATTGTTATTTACACGGGATACTCTTTGGCTATACTCTAACACAGTCCCGGATTAACCCTTAATCAAATTAAGCAATTGCCTAGGGCACCAGGTCTGGGGGGGGGGGCACTAGAAAACACCAGAAGGGGCACCAGAACACAAGGAAAGAGAGCCCCAGGGCCGTAGCTATGCTTGTAGTGAGCTCAGTGTTAGCTGAACTGATTTTTTTTTCGTCGTCGAATTCCGTTCTAGCTACAGCCCTGGGGGCACGGATTGCTTAGGGCATCATGAAGTCTTAATCCGTCACTGCTCTAACATTACGCTACGACCAATAGAAGCGGAGCAGTAGTAATTTACTAGTATGAAACCGCTTAGAACAGCTAGGAAACAAACCCAGAATCATTTGTTTTTCTTATGACTAAAGGCCGCGGAGACGCTGGCGTGACGACCTCGACGCTTTCTGCCCTAACTGGTGGGATGAAGCCGAGGACCGCAATACTTGGAAGGCAATGGGGGAGATATTTGCCCAGCAGTGGGACAGTATAGGTTAGAAAAAAAAAAATGACTAAAAGTCTTTGTCTTTTTTTAGTCTCTATCTGCCTTATTTACGTTGCATTTGTAGTCTGGTTTAGCACTAAACCAGGTTTTACAATCAATTTTGAATACTGTCAAAGTGACAGATTTGACTGACAAGGTGTCAAATGCTTACCAGGTTTTGTTAAACTGGACTAAAAATGCAACGCAAATAAGGCAGTATCTGACCAAGTCTATGCACGATCTATGAATGATACATCTACAAAACATTCGATTGTCTACTTTCCAAGCTCGCATTCCTGACCTTACAACGTGTCTGCACCGGTTTGGGTATCGCGGTTAATGTAACTCATTTACATAATATAATAAGTTAATTCAAAATTTGGATGGTTTGGGTAGCTTAGCGGTTGTTTGTGTGCCTAGAGGCCCCAGGTTTGATACCCGATCATTCCTAATAATATTATAAATGCGAAAGTAACTCTGTCTGTCTGTCTGTTACCTTTTCACGGTTAAACTACTAAACCGATTGACGTGAAATTTGGTACAGGGGTAGCTTATGGTCTGGGGAAGGACATAGGCTATGTTTTATCCCGAAATTTCCACGGGATCGGGAACTGTGCGGGTAAAACTGCCGAGCACAGCTATTAATATAATGCTATAAATGCGAAAGTAACTGTCTGTATGTCTGTTAGGTTCACGACTAAACTACTGAACTGATTTTGATGAAATTTGGTTCAGAGATATACTGGAGTTTGAGCTCTTTCCCTTCCTAATGTCCTGTTATACCTTACTAGTAGCTCTCCGCGGTTTAACCCGCGAAGTCCCCGCTTCCGTGAGAAAGCGGGGTTAATTAATTGCGTAGTTTTAAAGTAAAAAAAAGTAAAGATGTAAGCATACAGAGGGACAGACAGCGGGAAGCGACTTTGTTTTATATTGAGTCACAATCTCTTCTGTGCCGGCGGCCAAAATTGGAAGCTACTATTGTCATTTTGATTCTAATGTCATTTGGATACATTTTCAATAAACTGACAACCAAAAGATGCGATTACAGCGACGCTGTCACCGGCACAGAGAAGATTGTGGCTATACTATTATGGATGACAGTGATAATGAACTTTGACAGCAAATCTAAAACCATATTGAATTAATGAATAAATGCGGGGTGAATATTTGTGTGATCCACAAATGTTTGTCTCGGTCTGGGTGTGTGTGTGAATGAGTGTGTGCGTAGTTTCTGATACCCCAGATACAAGTTACGAACTTAGCTAGGGATCAGTTACTGTAATGAGATGATGGAGTGAATGATTATGTTATGTTATAATGGGTGATTTTTTTGAGGTTAGGATTTTCATGCATTAGTATTTGCTCAGATTTTTTGAGGTTATGATTTTCATGCATTATTATTTGCTCAGTATGCTTTGACATTTCATCATGAATAGACTTACTAACGAGCAACGCTTGCAAATCATTGAATTTTATTACCAAAATCAGTGTTCGGTTCGAAATGTGTTTCGCGCTTTACGCCCGATTTATGGTCTACATAATCGACCAAGTGAGCAAACAATTAATGCGATTGTGACCAAGTTTCGCACTCAGTTTACTTTATTGGACATTAAACCAACCACACGAATGCGTACAGTGCGTACAGAAGAGAATATTGCGTCTGTTTCTGAGAGTGTTGCTGAAGACCGTGAAATGTCTATTCGTCGCCGTTCGCAGCAATTGGGTTTGTGTTATTCGACCACATGGAAGATTTTACGCAAAGATCTTGGTGTAAAACCGTATAAAATACAGCTCCTGCAAGAACTGAAGCCGAACGATCTGCCACAACGTCGAATTTTCAGTGAATGGGCCCTAGAAAAGTTGGCAGAAAATCCGCTTTTTTATCGACAAATTTTGTTCAGCGATGAGGCTCATTTCTGGTTGAATGGCTACGTAAATAAGCAAAATTGCCGCATTTGGAGTGAAGAGCAACCAGAAGCCGTTCAAGAACTGCCCATGCATCCCGAAAAATGCACTGTTTGGTGTGGTTTGTACGCTGGTGGAATCATTGGACCGTATTTTTTCAAAGATGCTGTTGGACGCAACGTTACAGTGAATGGCGATCGCTATCGTTCGATGCTAACAAACTTTTTGTTGCCAAAAATGGAAGAACTGAACTTGGTTGACATGTGGTTTCAACAAGATGGCGCTACATGCCACACAGCTCGCGATTCTATGGCCATTTTGAGGGAAAACTTCGGAGAACAATTCATCTCAAGAAATGGACCGGTAAGTTGGCCACCAAGATCATGCGATTTGACGCCTTTAGACTATTTTTTGTGGGGCTACGTCAAGTCTAAAGTCTACAGAAATAAGCCAGTAACTATTCCAGCTTTGGAAGACAACATTTCCGAAGAAATTCGGGCTATTCCGGCCGAAATGCTCGAAAAAGTTGCCCAAAATTGGACTTTCCGAATGGACCACCTAAGACGCAGCCGCGGTCAACATTTAAATGAAATTATCTTCAAAAAGTAAATGTCATGTACCAATCTAACGTTTAAAATAAAGAACCGATGAGATTTTGCAAATTTTATGCGTTTTATTGTTTAAAAAAGTTCTCAAGCTCTTAAAAAATCACCCGTTATAATAAAGAGACACTATAGACACATCTTACTCACAAATGCCCTGGAAATTCCCCCATAAAAAGCGTAGGAAGCTAACTAATAATCAAACAAACATACATACAAAAACTAAGTATATATTTAATCATCCGTTACATCAAGATAAACAGATGATGTCACGCCTACACCGAGTGAGTCAGAGTGAATCAGCTAGTGCTATATAAGGTAAACTTACAGACAGACTTACACTTGACCTTAAATTTATAAATAAATGGGCAGGTTTAATCGATATGTGTATTTTAAGGTATAAAAGATGTCTGGGACAGTCGAAATAAATAATTGAGCCACAATCTTTTCGGACAAAATTGGAAGCTACTATTGTCACTTTTGGCCTTATTTGCGTGACATTTTTAGTCCGGTTTAGCACTAAACCAGGTTTTACAATCAATTTTGAATACTGTCAAAGTGACAGCTTTGACTGACAAGGTGTCAAATGCTTAACAGGTTTTGTTAAACCAGACTAAAAATGCAACGCAAATAAGGCAGTTTGAGTCTAATGTCATTTGGATACATCCTACTAATATTATAAATGCGAAAGTTTGTATGTTTGTAAGTTTGGATGTGTGGATGTTTGTTCCTCTTTCACGCAAAAACTACTGAATGGATTTTAATGAAATTTGGTACAGATGTTCCTCATACCTAGGAATAACACATAGGATACTATTTATCCCAAAATTCCCACGGGATAAGGTTCCACGTCTAAAACTGCGGGGCACAGCTAGTAGGGTATAAATTAACATAGGGGTAGTTTATTAAAGTTAAAACACCCCTATTGCATAGAAAACGTTGCCAAGCAACTTATAGAGGGATAGTGTGGAGTAAATGACGTCATTGACAGGTGGTAACAATATTACTTACACACAGACAGACAATACACCTTGCGTTTAATGTATGGACAGATGGCGATTTGTAAATAGGTAAATTCTCTAATATATAAAATTCTCGTGTCACAGTTTTCGTTGCCATACTCCTCCGAAACGGCTTGACCGATTCTCATGAAATTTTGTGAGCATATTCAGTAGGTCTGAGAATCGGCCAACATCTATTATTCATCCCGAAATTCCCATGGGAACGGGAACGGGAACTACGCGTGTGAAACCGCGGGGCACAGCTAGTAATTTATAATATGACGATCAAGTTGGTGTAGTGCTTGCTATGCCGAAGGTAACAGTTTCGATTACCGTTAAAACTACCTTTGTCAAAGGTTACAGGTGCGGTTCCCGCTCAAGACAAACATTTAATCATTCACTCCATCATCTCATTACAGTAACTGACCCCTAACTAAGTTCGTGACTTGTATCTAGTGTATCAGAAACTACGCACACACCCAGACCGAGACAAACATTTGTGGTTCACAAAAATATTCACCCCGCACGGGAATCGAACCCGCAACCTTACGGATGGCAGTCCGGCATGGTGACCAGTCTGCCATCTAGGTCGTCGATGTAACCAGATAATCCAGATATTATTTGTTTATTTGTAATTATAATGTTTTTGCCATCTTCTAAACGCAACCCCAAAAAAATCCAACTAAAATTCAAACCCGCTACAACCCATCCCCTGCACCACTTCACCACAGGATGCCCACCGGTGTTCGTCGAAGCATAACTCCACTTGAGTCTGTGTCAAGTTACTAGTGAGTGTTCAGTAATCTGTGACCGCTTCCTGCCTTTCATACTTCAAGGACACGGGTTTGTACCTTGTCTTAGTGACATACATCATAGTTTTTGTTGCGTGAAAGTATCTACGTATATATGTATTACTCATCTATCTATATACTTATATAAAACTCTTCCGTTACTGAGTGATGTACTGACTGACTGACTGACTGACTGACTGACTGACAGACAACGCACAGCCGAAACTACTGGTCGTAGAGAGCTGAAATTTGGCACGTGTGTTGGGGGGAGTAGGCTACCACTAAGAGAAGATTTTTGGAAATCCCCCCCCCCCTAGGCGGAGAAAATGGGGGAAAACCCAAATTCAGCCGGAAGTCATTATTCCACGCAAACGAAGTCGCGAGCAAAAGCTAGTAAATCTATACTAATATTATAAAGATGTAAAGTTTGTTAAATTGTAAGGGGTAATCTCGGGATCTACTGAACCGATTTCAAAAAATCTTTCACTCATGGAAAGCTAATTTATCAGTGTGTGACATACTATATTTTATCCCTGTATTCACACGGGAACTACGCGGGTGAAACCGCGGGGCGCTGTAAGTCTAAAAATATTACCAAAAAAAAATTACGACACATAAACGCAGCCACATATAAAACATAACATTATTTACTTTCATTATAATGTTGTCATGCCACAAGCAAGGTGCTATACGTGTGGGAGTGGCGAAATTAGGCTAATTTAATTTTTGCTAATACCCACCAAGGTCGGCGCGTACCATTGATTTTGTAAATCAATAGTTTGTGAGTGTAATTATATATTTTACTAGCAGCGGTTTCACCCGCGTAGTTCCCGTTCCCGTAGGAATATGGGGATAACAATATGCTAAAAACCTTCCCACAGAATCACTGTATCTATTAAAACAAACCGCATCAAAATCCGTTGCGTAGTTTTAAAGATCTAAGCATACATAGGGACTTAGGGACTGAGAAGGTGACTTTGTTTTTAACCCCCGACGCAAAAAGAGGGGTGTTATAAGTTTGACGTGTCTTTGTGTGTGTGTATCTGTCTGTCTGTGGCATCATAGCTCCCGAACGGATGAACCGATTTCAATTTAGTTTTTTTTTATGTAATAAAAAAAACTTACGTGCGAGTGTTCTTAGACATGTTTGATGAAAATCGGTTGACCCGTTTAAAAGTTATGGGGGTTGAAAGTAATTGTGTTGGGGGTGTTTTAAATTTTTAATTTAATGTTATACTAGGTAGTTATACTAGGTTACTAAGAAACATAATATGTAAAATGAATAAAATGCCAAGAAGCCCAAAATTAGAAAGAAATCGCGGAAAACAGACCACTTACAATTACATACATAAATTAAAATGTATGTAACCCGAGCCATACATACAACATACAGACACAAATCATATTACCATACAACATGATATCTCGGCCATTATCCTTGGCTATAACGCAAGGGCAGACATTAATTATTATTAAAAACAGACACTTTAAAACGTTTCTTAATTTATAGTAAACTAGCAGCGCCCCGCGGTTTTACCCACGTAGTACCCGCTCCCGTGAGAATGCGTAGCTCGTGGTATCATACAATCTCGGCACAATTCACCATAGTGTGTTAAAAAATTTAGTAACAGCGCCATCTATTGGTAGGATTTGTGACTACAAAAAGTTACAATAAAACATACGATTACTTATACACAATCCCATGGGAATTTCGGGATAAAAAGTAACCTATGTGTTATTCCTAGTTATAAGGAAATCTGTACCAAATTTAATCAAAATCGATACAGTAGTTTTTGCTTGAAAGTGGAACAAACATCCAAACTCACAAACATACAAACTTTCGCATTTATAATATTAGTAGGACTAGTCATTTAGTCTGACTACGTTCGGTTCAAGTTTTCATAAACCTATCTAGAATCTAGACTAATATTATAAAGAAGAATTTGTTTGTTTGTAACGAATAGACTCCGAAACTACTGAACCGATTTCAAAAATTCTTTCACCATTATAAAGCTACATTCACCCTGAATAACATAGGCTATATTTTATCTCTGTATTCCTACGAGAACGAGAACTACGCGGATGAAACCGCGAGACGCCGCTAGTTGATTATAGAATTCGTTATTTAAATTTAAAATATCCATACTTATATGGCAACATTTTGCTCAATTTGTAGTAACAACAAATAAATGTTGCCATTTGCACATACATACACACAAACATGTATTTAAATATAACATTAAGATAAATCACGTTAACTGTATACCGTAACTAATTAACGTTAGATCGTGAATTCAACTTTCATTTGTTAAAGTTTAACCGACTGCACAACATTGAAATGGGGTAATTGTGTTTTGGACAAGATTTTTTGAATATAGTAAACTAGCGGCGCCCCGCGGTTTCACCCGCGTAGTTCCCGTTTCCGTAGGAATATGGGGATAAAATTATGCTAAAAACCTTCCCACTGAATCACTCTATCTATTAAAACAAACCGCATCAAAATCCGTTGCGTAGTTTTAAAGATCTAAGCATACATAGAGACATAAGGACAGAGAAAGCGACTTTGTTTTATACTATGTAGTAATGAGGTTGTCGTACTAACATCATCGACAATCGTTACGGGTAGTTAGAGCCCTCAAAAGTCTAACATTCAGTTTAACCAAAAAATGTCGTATAGCCCTCTGGGTTGTGAAGGTCTGATGGCAATAGCTTCACGTAAAATACTGACATTCCGCAAAATCTGGTTAAACTGACAACCGACCCCAAATAGACATGGGATAATGAGGTTACAGTTGTTGACGGAAAATATATGATTTTGGAAATATACACACATCAAAAGTGTCTAGGGATCAAGCATTTTTATGCGGATTTCTTGAGATTGAGATGTGGCTTTGTAATAAATTTATGATTTTATAAATTTATATGGATCCTTTTTGGTGCATTTCATAATTTGAATCAGGAACTGTGAATCAAATTCGAGTAAAAGATGAAAATCAGCTGTCAATATTTTCCCTATAAAAACATACAACGCATTGAAGACATTATTAGTGCTACTGTTTCCCTACTACTGATTAAAACCAACGTTATTATGGAGCGGCGACGTCATTTAAGCAGGGAAGAAATGCTCAGAGCCGTGGGAATGATAGAAGCTGGTTCCCGGCAACGTACTGTGGCTTTAGCTCTGAATACAAGTCAGAGTGTTATCAGTCGACTTTGGACACGTTACCGAAGCACTGGTACCGTGGCTGAGCGCCATGGAGGACGGTATCGCTGCACCACACGGAGACAAGACCGATACATTCAAATCTTAACTCGAAGAGCTCCAACAATAACCGCCATGATGTTAGCCGTGCGGCTTCATCACTCTTCAGGGAACTTAATTAGCAACCAAACAGTCAGAAATCGCTTGCATGAAGTGAACCTTCATTCCCGAAGACCGCTACGGGTACCACCTATAGCAATGCACAATCGTAGGATTCGATATCAATGGGCTCTTGAACACAGAAATTGGGCAGAAGAACAATGGCGTTTCGTGTGCTTTTCTGATGAGTCTCGTTTTGGTATGAGACCGGATACAAGACGTATACGACACTGGAGAACCCCTGGACGCCAACAGCGATTAAAATCCTGCCAGGAAGTCCATCCTTATAGTGGTGGAACCATCATGGTATGGGCGGGTATTTGGATCGGCGGAAGAACTGAGTTGATTTGGATCAGAGGCAACCTCAACGCTCAAATTTATGCTGAGACGATTGTATCAGACGTCATCGTTCCTCTACAAGTGCAAATCGGTCCCTTATTTCAGTTAATGCACGATAATGCACGACCGCACACCGCAAGAGTTGTAAGACAGACTCTCGCCGCAGCTAACATCAATGTCCTGCCCTGGCCTGCTCAGTCGCCAGACTTGAACCCGATTGAGCATGCATGGGATATGCTACAGAGAAGAGCTCTGCCGAATATGGAGGGTATCCAGTCGCAAGAAGACCTTTTTTTGTTGTTGCAACGAACATGGGCGGCCATTCCACAGCGTGATTTGGATGAACTCATTTTGAGTATGCCAAACCGATGTTCTTGTGTTGTTAGTGTTCGCGGTAGAAACACGGATTATTAATTGTTTAAGTTACCCAATAAAATTTTAAAGAAAACTGTTATTTCAGTCTTTTTTTCGAACTTTAATGTTAGTGGTTCAAATGTCAAAAATCCCTTTATTAGGAAAATGGCAAATTTCTTTATTAATGCAAAGGTGACTTGGTTTATCGTTACTGTGACAAACGAAAACACTTTATTTGATGAATCCTTAAAGAAAATTTTAATTAATATCAATCAGGAGAAAAGTTATTGCAAAAATATATGTTGATCCCTAGACACTTTTGATGTGTGTACAAACAGATTTATATGGTTTTACTAGCTGTGCGCGTTTTACCCGCGCGGAACCTTATCCCGTGGGAATTTGGGATAAAAAGTATCCATATATGATACTTTTATATGGGTTAATCCTAGTTATATGGGAAGCAGGGCAGTTGAAAAAAGAAGAATTTGTTCGTCTTTCAAATTTTGAATTAGTTATTTTTTTCGGACCAATAGTTTCTGGAGCTTCCAAAAAACTTTTTTTTTAAACTTCAATCATAGACAATTAGGCCAATAGATGCTAAAGTGTTGCAATACAAAATTCGATCATGGCTGATTATAAAAACCGTTAAGTAATTAATTAATTTGTAATTTATTGTTATTAACGGTAAAATTAACTATTATTTCACAGAATATCCTTTGAACAACATTTTGTTTTAAAACGTGACAAAATTCTGTAAACCGTAATTGTTTTTTTTGAAGTTGCAACATTTCGAAGGTCATTTAACTTTGAGGCGAAATGACCTAAGGCTTTAGCTCATACTTTTTTATTTTATGAAGATTTTATCTTTTAAAAAGTTTGTCTTTTTGTCTGTCTCATTTACGACATTTAATTTAAATAATAAAACGTTTTTAAACAAGCTTAATCAAGCTTTTAATCTAAACTTTTAATTGTTGTCATTAATCATGAAAATCACATTTATAAAACTAGTTTGTCAACTTTAGGAGTGCGCCAACCCATGCTAATTTGTAATAAGCTTATTTTATTTCTTTATTACGCTACTAACCAAGTTGAACTTTGAAATTAACCTGATATAAAAGCATGGATACTAGTTTCCTAAATTCGAGTAACCAAGTTTTCTGTGCCGGTGACGGCGTCGCTGTAATCGCATCTTTTGGTTGTCAGATGATTGTCAGTGTAATCAAAATGTATCCAAATGACATTATAGTCAACAATAGGAGCTTCCAATTTTGGCCGCCAGCAAGGAAAACTTGGTGACTCTATACACAAGATATCCGAAATAATAGTTAAAAGTATTGCAATACAACAAAATTAAATGATTAGGTACCAATGTATGCAACATGCAACTTATAAAAGCAATAAATGACACTGGCTTGAAAGAATCGAAATGTCAAATGGCAAAATTCCATTTTCAAATCATAATCATAAACAATAACCACACCTCGCCTCTTCAAAATTACACATATTAAATTAAACTCTTCTGCTAAGAAAATAAAGACTAATTTGGAATACCAAATAAAAGTTTACACAATAAATATTTTTGGCGGTTTTTAACATCGCATTAGCTTGTTAAGATGACCGCGCCTTCAAAATGGCGGTCAAAGCTTACGAATTTAAATAAAAAGTCGTATTATAATTATTTTAAAGTGAGTCATATTTTATGCAATACGGTTAAAATACGGTATATCGACACGATAAGCTAAATAAAGCTTATTGTACCACTTTGTTTGTGAGTTCGAGCAAGAATATTACTACATATAGTATAAAACAAAGTCGCTGTCGCTGTTTGTCCCTATGTATGCTTAAATCTTTAAAACTACGCAACGGATTTCGATGCGGTTTGTTTTAATAGATAGAGTGATTCAAGGGGAAGGTTTTTAGCATAATTTTATCCCTGAATCTTCACGGGAGCGGGAATTAAGCGGGTAAAACCGCGGGGCGCCGTTATTTTTACGATAATAAAAGAAAATGGCCGCCAATTTTCCATTTACAAACTTAACTGTTACAGAATATTGCTGTTATACTTTTTGTATTGTTTGTGACAGATGTTTTGAGCGCGTTTGTGGTTAAATGTTATTGAAATTGGTATAATAAATAATTATTACCTACATATTGTACACAAGTAGGTACTTTAATAAAATATCCATTTATTAAACGACGACGACCTCGATGGCAGAGTGGTCACCATGCCGGACTGCCATCCGTAAGGTTGCGGGTTCGATTCCCGTGCGGGGTGAATATTTGTGTGAACCACAAATATTTGTCTCGGGTGTGTGTGTTAATGAGTGTGTGCGTAGTTTCTGATACCCTAGATACAAGTTACGGACTTAGTTAGGGGTCAGTTACTGTAATGAGATGATGGAGGGAATGATTATTATGTTAAACACCTGTAAGATCGCAATGTACAGTCACGGAATGAAAAGGTTCGTCACCTTAGAGTTAGTTTTCACTTGCACTAGTATTGCAAGAAACAATTATACCAACATACCAGTGTAAGAAACAGTGATGCTAACATTGAAATAAATAGAATGACGTATGCTATCGAATAAGGTTTTGCTTGATTTTTCTATCCTTTTTTTAAACACTGCCTTGTGCGCGCGGCAAATAAAAACCTCTTTGATATTTTGCAATGATGACATTGACCGATTGACAATAGTTTTAACAGAAATAATAATGGCAGGTTGAACCAACAAGAAGGTTTTAGTTTATCAAAAATCTTGTTGACAAGATATTTATCCTTTCAAACAGCACTGATCTAAATAATTTTGAATTTTACTATCGAGCAGTAGAACATTATTTTCCCTAACCCGAGTCTATTCTGTACCATAGTTTCAAAAGGTAATATGTTTTCGCGACACATTATACGAATCAATTTGAAAATTGACGAACCTTTTCATTCCGAGACTGTAGCAACAAATCTCTGGCTGTCAAAATGAAATAAACTATGGTTGTCTAATGAATGTCAGTGATGTGAGTCATGTTAGAAAAATAATAAACATGATCACCCGAATTAGGAATCGAACCCGGCGTGTCAAAGCGTGGCAAACAGAAGCAGTACTAGACGAGTCTCTATTTAAAAAAACAGCATTCTCTATTCTTTATCTGAACTCAACCATGGAATACCTAACCTAACCTATCTACCATGAGATGAGACCTACATATAGAGCCACAATCTTCTCTGTGCCGGTGACGCGTCGCTGTAATCGCATCTTTTGGTTGTCAGTTTATTGAAAACTAGTAGCTCCCCGCGGTTTCACCTGCGTAGTTCCCGTTCCCGTGGGATTACGGGGATAAAATATAGCCTATGTCACGCACTGATAAATTACCTTTCCATTAGTGAAAGAATTTTTGAAATCGGTCCAGTAGTTTCGGAGCCTATTCATTACAAACAAACAAACAAACAAATCTTTCCTCTTTATAATATTAGTATAGATGTATCCAAATGACATTGGAGTCACAATGACAATAGTAGCTTCCAATTTTGACCGCCGGCACAGAAAAGACTGTGGCTCAATAAAACTTGAAATTGTATCACCAAACTAAAAAGACAAGTAACTTTGGACCTGAAAACTCAATAAATCACCACGTAGTACAGTCGTAGTAAAAAATGCATTTTATGGAGCCGAAGTTTTGGACAAAATCCAATCCGTTTATTGATTCAAGTTTTTTTGGCATCTGTACACCTATAAAATAGTATTCGTTGCTGCTTTTGGCGCCTTTACTATTTCTATTTTTAGATGTATTCAAATTATTTTTAAACTAGCTGTGCCCCGCGGTTTCAACCGCGTAATTCCTGATCCCGTGGGAATTTCGGGATAAAACATAGCCTATGTTCTTTCCCGGATCATAAGCTACCCCTGTACAAAATTTCAAGTCAATCGGTTCAGTAGTTTAGCCGTGAAAAGGTAACAGACAGACAGACAGAGTTACTTTCGCATTTATAATAGTAGTAGGGATACGTTTTTGTTTAAGTTGCGTAAGAGCATGCTCTATAAGATTCCTGACTCTATAAGACTCCTATATGATCCCTTTAAAGGAAAAAATATGAAACGAAATATACGTTGTGGACATTTTAATTACCGTTTTAGTCAAAGCCCACTAGTTTGACAACTAAAATTGACGTATAGTGCTACAATATTTTCTGTGCCGGTGACAGCGTCGCTGTAATCGCATCTTTTGGTTTTTGGTTGTCAGTTTATTGAAAATGTATCCAAATGACATTAAAGTAAAATTGACAATAGTAGCTACCAATTTTGGCCGCCGGCACAGAGAAGATTGTGACTCAATTATTGATACTATACTATACGATTTAAAGATAGGCTAATTTATGTTACCTGTGATGCAATACACGTAAACTTCTGGAAACAACGCCTTATGCATAGGCAAATAAAGTCTAATTTTAAACAGGAATTTCTAGGAATACTTCAATGCTAAGTATTCCTAGAAATTCCTGTTACCACGAGTGTACGTCTCATGCATTTTTCATACAAAACCGAATGAGAGCATACATTTTCTAGGTAAGCCATAAATGTTTGATGGCACTAGAAATGTTGGCGTCCGGGATAGGAAGAAAAGTCTGTTATTGGAAAATAAATTCTATCGGTAACAGAATAAGATGCCATATTGGGTTTACTAAATTAGGGAGTACTTTTTCCGTGCGTCATATTTGTGTAATTGTGTTTCATCGTTTTTCTATCTTTTATTTAGTTTCACCTGTCCCGTTGTCTGTAATCAAATCTTGCCATTTTTCGACCACTTCTAGTTATCCGATTGAGCTGAAATTTGGCATACTTATGTAAGTCCCATGACGATGCAATAAAAGCTTGTTTTTAAAAAGGTTTTTTTAATTTTTTCTTGTTTGAACTAAAGGGTTGAACAGATTTCAAATATAACAATTAATTACAGTGGTACAAAGATTACAGTGATTACAAATTTTAAATGTTTTATACGCAATAACACCTATATTTGAATAACTATGAAATCCAAAAGATTAAGTGTTATCAGAACGTTTGTTTAGCAGATGGGTGGAAAGTGCAAGCGAAAATCGCCCTTATTGAACTGCAGTATTCCGTAACAGTACTTAAACCCGATCGTGAGTTTCCATAACAATTTGTACAGCGGAAAGCAAAAAGGCAATCCGATAAATATTCATTCTCACGATAATTTTAATTCCGTTAATGTCGTGTCGGTACGGTTGGCAGCAAAAGTAAGTTTACATAATTCAAAGATTATTTTTTTAACTTGACTTCGGCGAAGAAAAATTTTATGATTTTGACCATAATGTTGATATGTTTTCCAATTGACTACTATCAAGCTAATTTTCCGTAAGTAGCTTCATTTTGATGACGCTTTGATTTAAAAAAATCCAAGTATCAAGATACAAGTTACGGACTTAGTTAGGGGTCAGTTACTGTAATGAGATGATGGAGTGAATGATTATGTTATGTTTTTGTTTAACTTTCGACGCTGACTGTACCAGACTGACGTTTGCATTCGAGCCTGCGCTTGCGTCGCTTTTACGCAATGTTATTGAAGAATCGTGTGTAAGTCACATTATTCTATTTGATACAGACAATTGTCATAAACGTTATAGAGAATAGAGTTTTGGTTAAAATATTTTTAAAAACAAATTACTTTTTTGTTTATTATAGATTTTCTTAGGAGAATAGTTTACGTAATATTAATGTAAAAGAAAATTGGTGTCGTAAGTTTGTTGAATCAATTTCATTTCAATAGAAAAGTTTCATATACTTAACTCCTATGTTATATAACAAATATGTTAAAGTAGAGTATTATTTTTCAAACATGGCTCGTATTTATAATCACTGATCACCAACTTGTATTGTGCAGGCGCGGTGATTGCGTCTATTCATCCATAATATCAATTAATATTGTCAGTGAGAGGCGTATATTCTACGAATAATTCACATAGTACTCGTAGTAGACTAACTTTGTATCAAATAACATTAATCCAAAAAGTTTGGTGGCTCATAAAAAGTCTTTAGTAACTTGGAAAAAGAAGAAGATTTATGAATGTAGAAGTTCTTTGACGAATACTGAATTTAATTCAAAAGATTACAAAAGAAAAACTACTAAAATAAAACAAAAACACAGGCAACTAACAATTAAAAATAAAATTTGAAAATCGAACGTGATTCACCTGTCAAAACTTTCGCGCGGAAACAAAAAAATGGCGCGCGACTACAACTAAATATGGCGTCGCTCGTCACGGGTTGATAATTGTGATTCACGGATTGTATTGTTTCTTTTAATGTTATTGTCATGTCTTTACCTTATTAGACTATGAATTTTAATAAAAAAAACCACTATATTTTTATATGTTGAGTAAATTTTCGTAGTTTTTGGTTAGTTAAACTGCGTTTTGAATATGTTATAAACAAACCTTGAAAGAGTACTTTAGACCTAAAGTTACAACTAATAGGAGCGGAATTTATGTAAATTACTTTAATTGCTGCTTGCCTCATAGCGAAAGAAAATCGAAGTTTTCTTTTCTGACGTATACTATAAGTACTTAAATCAATTTTTGAACTTATGAAGTGTCTCTGCTTTTTTACGAGAATAATATTTCAATCTGATATTACATTAGATATGTCTCGTGCTTGCACCAACGTAAGCCTGAAAGTAAACTAAGTATCTAATAGGGAAAGAATTTTCCAAATCAAATTTGGGAGCCTATTACAAACAAACAATCAAATATTTCTTTATAATATTAGTACCTTTGGATATAATACTTGTAAACCCTATTTATTTAATGACAAGGCCTACCAAGTTTTAAGTGCCTGTATATTGTGTTAACTCTACGTACACTTACTGCAAATAAACGTTATGATTATGATTACTTTCCTTATTTTTATTATAGTCACTACATAGTATAAAACGAAGTCGCTTCCTCTGTCCCTATGTATGCATAGATCTTTAAAACTACGCAACGGATTTCGATGCGGTTCGTTTTAATAGATAGAGTGATTCAGTAGGAAGGTTTTTAGCATAATTTTACCCATATTCCTACGGGAACTACGCGAGTGAAACCGCGGGGCGCTGCTAGTACGTAATAAGATTGTTATAAGTAAGTGTATTGTAGTACATTTGCGAATGTCTGCGACCGTATCTAGTTTGATATGGCAGCCAGCCGTGACGCTGTGCACTAAAATTAAGACTTTCACTGGGACCGATTCGGTACGGTACAATAAAACAACGTTTTCCTGAATTTGATTAAAACTGTGCCTCGTAGTATACCTATTTATCACTTATATTAAAGTAGCCGTGCCCCTATCTATCTGTTTAAGTCAGAGATCTCACCGCGGGCGAGTGAGCGATGAACTATCGGCGATTTTCTCGCCCAAGAAAAGGACATGAAAGCACCTTCCGTGTAAACAAAAGAGATGCACATATTATTTATAGTTTCACCGCCAGCGAGTAACTATAAATATATGCATCTCTTTCGTTTACACGGAAGGTACATTCACTGTCCTTTTCTTGGGCGAGAACTCGTCGATAGTTCATCACTCTCTCACTCGCCCGCGGTGGGATACTGCCTAAATCCGTATTCCATGAGAATTTGGGCATAAAAAGTATCCAATGTAGTCCTAGTTATAAGGAACATCTGTACCAAATTTTCTCTTAAATAGGTCTGATAGTTTTACCATGAAAGAGTTAAGCATCCATCCTTACAAACCTATTGTTGAATTAGTGAACTGAGATGGTTCCCTTCCTTCCTGGATAAATAATCTATCTAACACTGAAAGTATTTTTCAAATCGGACCAGTAGTACCTCAGAATAGCGCGTTCATACAAACAATCTCTTCAGCTTTATAATATTAGTATGGAACTGTAGATTAAATTATTATTCACGCCCCGCGGTTTCACCCGCGTAGTTTCCGTTCCCGTGGGAATTTCGGGATAAAAAGTATCCTATGTGTTATTCTAATGTATAAGCTAAATTATTGTAAAGTTTCATTAAAATCCATTCAGTAGTTTTTGCGTGAAAGAGGGACAAACATCCACACATCCACACTCACAAACATTCGGCTTTATTATATTAGTAGGATTAAATTCCTTTGATGCAAGTCATAACGTAATATTAGACTACAAAATTCGTAAAATTAAACTTAGAATTCACTTTAACCATAAAGCAATGGCCGCCGTAAATACAGCTGTTTGCGCGGAATGCTGTAAGCGACCAGTTTCCTGCTCACTCTAAATAGAATACCGAGAAGGAGTGATATTTGATAATACATATTGGAATTACTTAAATTCTTAAGGCCTATATCACGATTCTTCAAGTAAAGTTACTCACCAAGTAAAGTTAGTTTGTCTCTTTCTTACTTTATATCAAGTGGCAAAGACAAAACTTGTGAGTACTCGGAACGTTACTTGAAGATCGTGAAATAGACCCTTAGTTTAATTTAGGAATGGTAAATTTTAAAAATGCTTGCAGTAGAACAAAAAGCCTCCTTGTTTTTTGAAGTTGGTTAAAAAAGGATGTTTAAAAATCAATTAATTCATTAGAATACATATTTTTTTGTTTTTTTTCGGTGGTCATTTTCACCTGTCTGTCTAAGCGAAGGTGTTGGATTCTATTCCTAGGACGAGCGATGAATGTTTGTATTTTCAAACATGGCTCCAGTTTAAGATCACCAACACGCAACATTTAAACATGATGATTACGCCTATTTCTCTTAATAATGTTAGTACAGTTAACTATCAAATTAGTTAAGGCCTATTTTCCTATAAACATCACAACAATCAACCAATTACTTTACATAAAAAAGACATAAACAAATACAACCTAATTTGAACTCTATCGACTAGAAAGTATCACATGAAGCGTACAGTTTTATGTCATTCTAATTACCATCAATGTGTGAAAGTGAGATAACAATAGTTTTAATTGTAACGGAAGTTATCCCTGTTGCCATATGGGAAGCTTTCCATTTACAAACACAGACCGACACTGTGTTGAATATTTCGGTATTAAAATTAGGAATGAGATGACACAGTGTTACACGGAGTCCAAAATTTCTTAGCAATTTTTTACGCACACAAATTTTGTCTTGAGCGGGAATGGGACCCGTAACTTTAGGCATAGCAGGGTCACTACCAAATGAGCCACAATATTGTCTGTGCCGGTGACAGCGTCGCTGTAATCGCATCTTTTGGTTATCACTTTATTGAAAACTAGCGGCGCCCCGCGGTTTCACTCGCCTAGTTCCCGTTCACGTAGGAATATGGGGATAAAATTGCTAAATGCTAAAAACCTTCCCACTGAATCACTCTATCTATTAAAACAAACCGCATCAAAATCCGTTGCGTAGTTTTAAAGATCTAAGCATACATAGGGACAGAGAAAGCGACTTTGTTTTATACTATGTAGTAATGTATCTAAATGACATTAGAGTCAATATGACAATAGTAGCTTCCAATTTTGGCCGCCGGCACAGAAAAGATTGTGGCACACATCACTTGGTCATCATAATAATCAAGGATAAACATACTTTATCCTTTTTAATAATCCTTACACAATATAATTATGACATAGTGTAACACAGTGTGTAGTTGGAAAGCTCCTTTAGGATGCGCGGGAGTCGCCCGGGGGCAACGACTGATGACTCACAGCATTGTTACTGCGCAGACGGTGTTAAAAAAATAAACACGTACGGAATTTGAAACGTTCACTTTTTAAAATTCATTGCCTTTTCGAGCTGGGTGATGAATGTCTAGGTTAACCATATTTAAAAAAGTAGGTGCTTATTTTTTTATTAAGCTATTGCATAGCTTCTATCGAGGGCCTTGAGCGCGGGGACCGAATCCAGAAATTCCATATAACGAAAAAAAACCTCACGCATTTTTATTATTTTTTTATCGAAAACTTTTTTTTTGTAAATTTTCCAAAAAGTTTTTATAGTAATGTAGACAAAGTTTTTATTGTATGAAGTCCCAAGTACGACATCATTTCTAAGGTTAGGATTGCAATACAAAAATAAAAAAAACAATATGTTTATAAAATTGCTATGCAATAGCTTTACCGCGGCAGTCCCCGAGTGCCACACGTTTTATTTTTATTTTTAGGTACCAATTAGAAAATATATCTTAGAAAAAAAATTGCCTAATTATTATAGGACCATCTGATGGGTCGTATTAAAATTAGGCCAAAATTTTCAAAGAACATACCATATAAGTAAAAAAAACAAATCGGCTCATAAAATTACAGAATTCTGAAGTAACCAAACTAAAAAAACGCCCTTACCCTTCACTATTACGACGGTGGTAGACGTTGCTTAACACTTAAATATAAGTACATAAGTCAGTACATAATACAGTTAGCACAGTACTATGAGTCAAAAACATATATAAACATATGTACTTATACATAATCTGTAACTATGTATTAAAATAGTGAAACTTACCTTTCGGCGGTTCCACTCCAAAAATTCGAGAATAAATTATTTTAACACATAAATATAGGAAGAAGAGACAAAAAGGTTTAATTCGTTATATATTATATAACTTTTTATGTAAGAATATATGGATGCAACTTTTTGTAGATTAGAGTTTTTTTTAATTATGCAGAATCTAAAAAAAAAATTTCTGGGTACTTTTTACATGTTAAAAATATCATCTAATAATTTAAACGTATTTCTTCAAGACACTTGCTCATAAAGGGGCTCTTATTTGTGCAAAAACAGTTGAATAATTACACGTTTTATTCACAAGTGAGTTGTGGTATATTAATATATATAGTGTGGGTACATTGATATTCGTAATATTGTAAGTATGAGGGTATGATAATAAAACCAGTGTTTAACCAACTCGTGACGTGTTTCATTACATGGTGTCAGAAGTGCTTATATTTAGTCGATTTCATCGATTAAAACGTTACAAAATTACTTCTAAAATTGTTATTTACGGGAACTTTAAAGTTTGAGCAATAAAATATGGAACACGCGCGTCCTCCAGCGGAATTATCTCTCGACGGCGGTCCGGCCGCGCGGTCCGAGGCATGGCGTCAATGGCGGAAGCTTTTCGAGGTGTTTTTAAAGGCCTCTGGAGTGAGTAAGGAGCCTAAAGAAGTCCAGGCTAGCTTATTGGTTAACCTCATCGGTTCAGCGGGGTACGAAGTTTACACAACATTTACGTTTGGAGACGGAGAAACGGAAGATGATATTGATTGTGTATTGAAAAAATTTGATCATTATTTTGGTACTAAACCAAATATTACCGTCACGCGTTACAAATTCTTTTCTCGGAATCAGGAAGATGGTGAAAATATAGATCGATATGTAACGGCGTTGCGTTTGTTGAGTAAACAATGCGAATTCGGGGAATTACAAGAAAGTTTGCTACGAGACCGAATAGTGTGTGGACTCGTAAACAATACGGTCAGGGACCGATTGCTTCGCACGGACGAATTAACTTTAGCTAAGGCGATTCAAATATGTCAAGCGGCCGAAATATCTAAAGAAGAAAGTGTATGTATTGACGGAAAATCGCCCGATGAAGAGTGTGTAAACGCGGTGTCGGAACGCGGTGGCGGGCGCGGAGGCCGGCGCTGGCGCGGCGGTCGGCGCGCTGGGTGGCGCGGCGCGCAGCGCGGCGGCGGCGGCGGGGGCCGCGCGCCACCGGCAGCGGCGCGCGCGGCCTGCGACACCTGTGGAGGTGGGGCCTGCGCCGGCGGTGACCGGTGCCCCGCGCGACACGCTGTGTGTTTTGTGTGTGATAAAAGTGGCCATTTTTCACGTGTATGTAAAGAAAAGAAAATGATGCGAAAGGTGTTAAATCTTAGTGTAGATTCGGCGGAAAGTGATAACGAGGATATGTTTTATGTGGACACGCTATATGAGGATAAAAAACTGAGTAAGTCGTTTAAAGAATGGTTTGAATATGTTGAATGTATGGAAAAAAAAATATGTCTTAAAATTGATACGGGATCGATGATAAATGTAATTTCAAAAACGGAATTTTTGTGTTTAGGATTTTCTGTTGACCAGCTTAAACCGTTTAATAAACGAGTTCACTCTTTTACGGGAAACCGGTTACCTGTTATCGGTACGGATACATTATGTATTGTTTATCGTAATAAGTCTTATAATTTATCGTTTGTTGTTGTTGATTTAAATTGTCATAATATACTTGGTTTAGAAGGATGTAACATAATAGGATTAATTACATATGTTAATAGTATTTATTTAGAAAAATATTCAAGTTTATTTAAAGGATTAGGCAAATTACCAGGAAAATATTCGATAGTAGTGGATAAAAATATCCAACCAGTAATATCTCCCACTAGAAAGATACCGTTAGGACTTAAAGATAAATTGTTAGTGGAATTACAAAGAATGGAAAATCTTGGTGTGGTAAGAAAAGTTACGCATCCGACCGATTGCGTAAATGCTATAGTATTAGTACCTAAAAAAGATGGTAGTATCCGTGTATGTTTGGACCCTAGACCTCTGAACCGAGCGGTGAGGCGCGCGCAGTACTCGCTGCCGACGGTGACAGAGCTGGCGGTGAAGCTGCGCGGCGCCTGTGTTTTCAGTGTGCTCGATGCCCGCTGTGGCTTCTGGATGGTCGAGATTGATGACGTCAGCGCCGACTTATGTACCTTTGGTACGCCCTTTGGTCGCTACCAGTTCTTACGCTTACCATACGGTATAAGTTGCGCGCCAGAAATTTTTCATGCTAAGCTTAGACAACACCTGGAAGACCTGGAGGGTGTCGAGTCATTTATCGACGATTGTATAGTATGGGGCAGTTGTAAGGAGGAGCATGACAAAAGGCTGGATGCCCTATTACAACGGGCAACAGAAATCGGCATTAAGTTCAATGGTGATAAATGTAAGTTTGGAGTTTCAGAGGTTACATATTTAGGACATAAGTTTGATGTGAATGGCATGAGTGTGGATGACAGTAAAGTAAAAGCTATATTAGATATGCCTTATCCCACGGACAGGAAATCACTAGAAAGGTTTTTGGGGATGATCAATTATTTATCAAAATTTATACAAAACTATTCGGAATATGTCAATGTGTTGCGGTGTTTATTAAAAAAAGATACGGAATGGTTATGGGAGGAACATCATTCGGAAGCTGTGGACAATTTGAAACGTAAACTAACTAGTGTACCGGTATTAGCGCTATATTCAACAGAGGTACCCGTTGTTTTGTCGGTTGACGCCAGTAGTGTGGCGCTGGGAGCGGTGATGCTGCAAAATGGGCGTCCCGTAGAGTTCGCCTCCCTCACTCTCACTGATGCACAAACAAGGTATGCCCAGATTGAAAAAGAGATGCTCGCGATCGTGTTCGCTGTAGAGCGGTTCAGACAATATATTTATGGACGAACAGATGTCACGGTTGAAACGGATCATAAACCGCTGGAAGCATTATTCAACAAGCCTTTGGTCTCAGTGCCGGTCCGCTTACAGCGGATGATGATGAGAGTGCAAGGTTTCGATTTTAAGGTTGTATATAGACCTGGAAAATATATGTACATTGCGGATACCTTGTCATGGGCACCGCTGACCGAACTGATGGATGAACGGGTGTCCGAGGAAGTTGAAATACAAACTTGCTTTACGATACAAAATGTGCCATTTAGTGATGTTAAAATTCATCTAATTAAATCCGAAACTGAAAAAGATATTGACTGTAAATACTTGTTAAGATATATTAAAAACGGTTGGCCTAACAATAGACGTGATGTAAATGAGAGAATTAATGTATTTTGGTCGTACCGCGAAGAACTCCATTATATTAACGGTGTTATATTTAAAGGACAGTGTGTGTTTATTCCGCGTGGTCTACGTTCGGAAATGATACGACGCGTACATGAGGGTCACTTAGGTATAGAGCGGTGCAAGCGTAGGGCGCGCGAGGTAATGTTCTGGCCGGGCATGGCTGGCGATGTAGAAACCGCGGTGCGGCAATGCGAGGCATGTGCTGTGCACGCGCCACCACCGCGCCGACAGCCGCTAATATTGCACGAAGTACCTGACCTACCTTGGCATAAATTGGCCTCCGATATATTTGAGTACAAAAGAAAAAAATACATTATTCTAGTAGACTATTTTTCGAACTTTGTTGAGGTAGAAGAGTTAAAGGGCATGAGTAGCATACATGTTATTTACTTTATGAAGTCACAGTTCGCGCGACACGGCATACCGGCTGAGTTAGTAACGGATAACGGACCGGCATACAGCTCGGGTGAATTCAAACAATTTATGAAAGAATGGGAAATACGTCATATCACATCGTCACCGCACTATGCTCAGTCTAATGGGAAAAGTGAAAGAACAGTCCAGACAGTAAAAAATATGTTAAAAAAATGTGTTGATTCGGGTCAAGATTTCACATTGAGTTTATTAAACTTAAGGGCTACACCGCGCAATGGTATTGATTCCCCAGCACAGATGCTAATGGGCCGACGTATAAAAACAAAATTACCCATTACAAATGAATTGTTGAGTGCACCAGTTAACAATAAAAATAATTACAAGGCATTGATGGCACAGAGGGTCAAATGTAAACATCAGCATGACAGGTCCGCGAGGTCACTTGAAAAACTAAAACTAGGTGATACAGTGACGTTAGTGTCGAATGGTCAAAGAAAAATAATGACTATTGTAGAATTCGCACGAGAGCCTCGTTCATATATTGTGGAGGATGAAAATGGTAACAGGTACCGACGTACGAGAAGTCAGTTGGTATTACGCGGGTCACACGCCGAGGATAAAGAAATAAACAAATATAAAAATAAAATAATAAAAAGTCAGAGAGTAAATAGCGGCTGTGTGTCGCAGAACAAGGCAGTGTTTTTACCAAGTTTTCGAGTTCGTCGTCATAAAAGAACATTAAGTGACGTTCAGGTGAGCCGTCCGAGCACAGGGCAGGCGCAGGCGAGCGCGCCGGGCACCCCGCCACCACAGGATGGTAACGGGTCCAGCAGTGCTGAGGGTTCGCCCTCGCCACATTTAGTGCCGATACAGAGGTCTAGGGAGCGCACTGCACGAATGTTCACCGACTTGTTTTTTGGTAAACCAATAGATTAATTAATTTAATAAGGTTGGATTCGTTTCTTTTTGTTTCATGTAGCCTATGTAGGTTTATGTTACTAACAATAAAATAATTGTGATTGTTATTAAATATATATTATGTAAGTAATAATTGTAAAAAAAAAAAACCGATTGGTAATTAAACATATTATAAGATGTATCTAATTTAAACTTATATTTGTATGAAGTAACTGGTAGAAAATGATTATGTACTTACCTACCTATTTGTCTCTGGTGTTATTGTATTCTTTTAATTAGACAACAAATTACTTATTGTTTTATTTTTAAGAAAGGAATTATTTAAAAGTAAATATATTTTAAAACTTGTTTTTTAAAGAACAGATAAGAAATGCATAGAAAACTATTGTGTGTGTTTGTCTCTGATATTACTTTTTTATCTCATTAGGATAATATTTGTAAAAAAAAAAAACTTATCTTATACAATTACTTACATAATTTTATAAAAATGTTAAGTTATGTATTATTCTTTTGTTTTGTAAGGGGAAAGATGTGGTATATTAATATATATAGTGTGGGTACATTGATATTCGTAATATTGTAAGTATGAGGGTATGATAATAAAACCAGTGTTTAACCAACTCGTGACGTGTTTCATTACATGAGTTATAGATATTTTTTAGGCTGCTTTGTTTTTAAAAAAGTTTCGATACTTACCAAAAAAATCGTTTCCATACCGTTGTCGATTCATTCATTCATTCGATTTTTTTTAATAAGTATATTCTTTTAGTCTATGGGCGATCACCATTGTTGTGTTGGACGCAAATAGAAAAACTGTTTATTTATTAGCGAAAACTGATATTTAATTGTTATTTTCTTGGCAAGTGTGTTGAAAAACGTTGTATGGTACACGCGTGTATTGATCATTACTATCCTCGGCTATCTTCAGACCCTCGCCTGACGGCTCGGGCCTCAATAGCGCCTCGGGAGTAATCACCAACTTTACTCGCTTGTACCATAAATAACTATATTTCAAATGACTTGATTTATTTATTTCATTTCAATTTTTTTTTTCAAGTCTTTTAACACTACCTTCGATTTTCAATTCAAAGATACCTGGTTCGAACCCCGAACGGAGTCAAAGGCCTTACACCATTGACGCTTCATAATTACACAATAACCAACCAAATAAACGCACGATAAAACGCCAGTTAAAGTAAAAAACTAATAAAGAACCAATAAAAGTTAATTTTAGTTAACATAACCATAATATTATGTCGCGTCGTAAAATGAAAACTAAAAACGGATTATAAATATTTTAACTGGTCCGAGATAGATGTTGTTTGGGATATAAATACATCATTTTATGGGATATTAAATTAGTCAACAACTCTGTGTATTTGTTTATGCCAGAGTGGTCACCATGCCGGACTGCCATCCGTAAGGTTGCGGGTTCGATTCCCTTGCAAGGTGAATATTTGTGTGCACCACAAATGTTTGTCTCGGTTTGTGTGTGAGTGTGAATGAGTGTTTAGATGTTTGTTCCTCTTTCACGCAAAAACTACTGAATGGATTTTAATGAAATTTGGTACAGACGTTCCTCATATCTAGGAATAACACATAGGATACTTATCCCAAAGGTTCCACGCGGGTAAAACCGTGGGGCACAGCTAGTTAGGTAATATGTATTACTATACATATATTCCAAATACACTTTTAAACACATTTAAAGTGTGAATGTGTAGGTGTGAGTGAATCAGTTAAAACTCTTAATAGTTATGTTATCATTACAATATTGTCATAAATAAATCATTTTTCAATAAAACAGATTATATTAGGATGTAAAATCATTCGGTCACCATTTTGGGAGTGAATGATTAATAAATTAACATCTTGTTTATATGAAAACTTAGTTATAATGGAATAAATATATTAAATTAAGTGTGTCCAAAAATCTTTAATTTATTTACTAGAATAACATAATATAATCATCAATTTATCTTTATAGTCTGGGTGTGTGTGAATGAGTGTGTGCGTAGTTTCTGATACCCTAGATACAAGTTACGAACTTAGTTAGGGGTCAGTTACTGTAATGAGATGATGGAGTGAATGTTATGTTATATTTAAAAAATCAAGTTTAAATAAAAACTTCACGCAAACTACAATTAATTTAAATTATTATTTATTAAATATCAACAATCACCTTGATTTTAAAACTAATTTTTCTAATAACAATTTAAAGTAAATAGTAATAAAAAATAACATTAAAATCCAAGGCTTCAACAAAAGATATTAAAAAAAAATACATATTAATAAAACTACCAAAATGTTAACAAAGTCGTTAAAAATAGAAAATTAAAATATTTGAATGTACAGCCAGTGTCAAAAAGTATGATGACATATTCAAACCTTTTTATAGCTGACTGTAAAATGCACTGGATTACGTTTCCTAAATTTCGCCCAAATAGGGTAGTTTCCTGGGTAAACAAAATGAAATTCTAATCAGTCCGTCAGATAGATTTCGAAAAAATATTACACATGTATTTTTTTGTTTTGTCAAATTAATAAAACTGACTTAGTTATAACGCATTAAAGTTCAGGAGTGGGGGCTTGTGACGATAATTCTTGGTAAAAATTGTATGTAGCTGAGACGTCGCACGAGTTTTCTATGCACTATATAGTCTAAATTTTTTGTTTGTATCAAAAAAGAGAAAATACGTGGCCAATATTTTTGCGAAATCTATCTGACGGGCTAATTAGTTTTTTTTAGTCGACATCCCTATTGTAATGTATCTAGTCGATTTATGCTGGTTTCCTACGATCTAGTAATAATTATGGGATAAAAACTACACTGTTTTTATTATCGAAAAGATCGCGTTACATAACGCGGGTTTGTATGGGATCGAACACGCCGCCAGAAGATGGCGCTGATCCCATACAAATCTGCATAATAAAACTCACACTAGGCACACTGTACCGAATTTCACCTAAATCGGTCCAGTAGTTTCGGAGTCTAGTCGATACAAACAAAAAATCAAGCCACACCAACTCATAAATGCTTCGCTAAACAAATGCTTCTGATCGACTAAAACACTGTCATATAACAACCGTTAATTTCATACAAAACAAGTTTTTAAACGTTAATTCACTAAAAAACTATATATTTATCACGCGATATTGATCTAACTATATATTACACAGAATTAGTAGAAAAACAAGGTGTATATTTATAAAAATCAAGTTCAGAACACATGAATTATTAACGTATTAAACATCACTACATAGTATAAAACAAAGTCGCTGTCTGTCCCTATGTATGCTTAGATCTTTAAAACTACGCAACTGATTTTGAAGCGGTTTTTTTTTGTAGATAGAGTGATTCAAGAGGAAGGTTTTAAGTATAATTTTACTCCCATATTCCTACGGGAACGCGGGCAAAACCGCGGAGCGCTGCTAGTCTTGTAATAATTCGTTCTCTTGATCGCCTATGGGCACGAACAGTGTAAATATTCTGAGATTCTTTGGCTGTTTCGGTATTGTATCCTAGAATATATATTTTGGGGTTAGTTTTCTAGGAAACTATCTTCTAACTACTGGCGGACGAGCTAATTAATCTTCTCTTATGTGCCATATCTAAAACCGTCACTCTGCGTTGCAAGTCTACTAGAGCATATTTTCATAGGTAACTACGACACTACTGGTGCAAAAGGGGGGTAATCTTCCCTATAATACTAGTAGTGCAGCGGCACTACTAGTATGGGGAAGATTTCCCCTTCCCTTCCGGCACTACTAAGCGTAGTAGTGCCGCCCGCGCCGTGTGGTGGGGAAGGAGTGGATATTTTTTACTCATAGTCTGCCATGAATCCGAAATATTATACATATACTAGCTGCGCCCCGCGGTTTCACACGCGTAGTTCCCGTTCCCGTTCCCGTAGGAATTTCGGGATGAAAAATAGATGTTGGCCGATTCTCAGACCTACTGAATATGCTCACAAAATTTCATGAGAATCGGTCAAGCCGTTTCGGAGGAGTATGGCAACGAAAACTGTGACACGAGAATTTTATATATTAGATTCCTTGACTAATTCCAGCCACATACGGCCTGCATCAGGAGTGAGATACAATTCCCTCCACACTCATAACCCGTATAAAATAAAATGTCTACTTCGTACGTTGCGTTTCATAATAAAATGTTACATTCAAACTCACCGGTGTTCTTCTATTCATGAGTGTGTTGACGGGACTGGGTATCTTCGTTGGACCACCGAGCGGGCTGCGAGCTGTGAACAATAATTAATAAATAAATATCGGGACTAATGGATGTAAAGCGATAAAATTACATTTGTAAAATTCTGTAATATACGATATTTTACGTAAAAATGTATTTCACGCCAAATTACGGTAAAATCTAGTACATATTATATCCTAACTAATATTATAAATGCGAAAGTAACTATGTCTGTCGGTTACCTTTTCACGGCTAAACTACAGAACCGATTGACTTGAAATTTGGTACAGGGGTAGCTTATGGTCCGGGAAAGAAAATAGGATACTTTTTATCCCGAAATTCTCACGGGAACGGGAACTACGCGGGTGAAACCGCGGGGCGCTGCTAGTATCAAAATAATCCTTAGGATGTTTTCTTTTTGTATTTTAATATATTTTATGAATTAAACGTCTGTAACTATGTTTTAGATGTGCTACACACAGACATACTTACATGTTATGTAGCCGGTAATTTATATAAATTACCGTAAAATACTCGTATTTTATTAGCGTTTTTGATAAAATTACGTAATTTTGCAACCCTACGGTACACATATATGACACATTGTCATCTAGTACTATGGGATACTAGCCTAACGGGTAAACATACTTAAGGGTAAACTATAGAAGCAATTCTTTATACAAACGTATTCCCGTGTTTCCTCCCTGGATACAAAAAAAGAAATAAAAAAGAAGGATATGGTTATAGCAGGCCCAGACTGTATTATTCTCGATTTCCGATGGAATGCGATTCAACAAATTTTCCCAAAATTAAAAATAGCCCGAGACTATGAAAAAAAATGCTCCAGAGGCATAATCTAGGGAGAAAACACGGGAACACGTATGTATGAATAAATTGCTTCTGGACTAAAATTTTCTCTTAATATACTATTTTTGCAAATACGTACTAAGAATAGATAGAAAACACCCAGACCAAGACAAACAGACATGTGTGTGACACAGTCATGTTTGTCTCAAGCGGGAATCGGACCCGTAACCTTCGGCATAGCAGGCAGGGGCACTACCAACTACACCACGGTCGTCAAAATAATAACTCTGCGTTAGCTTAATTAAAAAACCGGCCAAGTGTGAGTTGGACTAGCACACGAAGGGTTCCGTACCAAAATAGGCAAAAATCGAGTTTGTTGTATGGGAGCCCCCCTTAAATACATATTTATTTTGTTTTTAGTATTTGTTGTTATAGCGGCAATAGAAATACACCATCTGTGAAAATGTCAACTGTCTAGCTATCACCGTTCTTGCCAGGCTAGCATGACTTGGAAAACGTGATAGATATAGCAATTTATCAACATCCAACTGTCAAAATATGATGAAAATATCCGCCATATTTAATTTTACCACGTAATAAATTTGATGACATTTGGTCATGCTCGCGAAATCGATATTATTTCGTGGTGTCTATATAGTATTTTATCACGCACAGTCATGCTAAGCAGGCTGGTGACAGACAGGGCGGACAGCGAAGTCTCAGTAATAGGGTCCCGTTTTTACCCTTTGGGTACGGAACCCTAACAATAAAGAATAACTGGCAACATTGTTTCATTAAAGTGAAAACTGTTACGTGTTGATGTTCTTAATTAAGACCCTTGTGACGTAGTGAAAGGGCTGCCAAATATGGGGTTGTAGGTTCGATTCGCGTATGAACTTGTAATGGGTAAGGACGAAAATCACTAACACTACATAGTATAAAACAAAATCGCTGTCGCTCTCCCTATGTATGCTTAGATCTTTAAAACTACGCAACGGATTTTGATTTGTTTTAATAGATACAGTGATTCAAGAGGAAGGTTTTTAGCGTCTTTATCCCTGCATTCTCATGGGAACTACGCGGCTAAAACCGCGGGACGCCGCTAGTTAATTTTAAAAGAGAATTACGTACGGATCGTTACCAGTTTAAAATATATTCCATCGCTCCAACAATCATAGCTACGACCTTTCGAACAAGTTTATTGCATAATACAAATTTCAAATCCCATCTATCCTTGATACAAATACTTCAACATTATGCACCTTATGCAACACGTAATATAGTTCATAATCGCATGACTGAAAGATGCGTTAACACATAACCTTTATTACGAAGCATTAAAGTTGAAATTATCGTAAATCTATACTTGTTTTATAGTCTATACTAATATTACAATGCTGAAGAATTTAGTCTGTTTGAACGCGATTATCTCAGGAACTACTGGTCCGATTTGAAAAATTCTTTCAGTGTTAGATAGCTTATTTATCGAGGAAGGCTATAGGCTATATAACATCACGCTATGACCAATAGGAGCGGAGCTAACGCGGGTTAAACCGCGGGGTGCACCTGGTATTTTTATAGCGTGAAATGCTATTGTTATTAAAATTAGTCTTACGAAAAACATATGTTTAAATATTATGTACAATATGAATATATTATGTAAATTATGAGTTTTTAAATGAGTTGTTTCAAGGGCTAAAGGATGTAGCCTCGCTCAGGTATCAGTGAGTCACTTTGGTTTACCTTTATTTCATTATAATTGGTAAAACTGGTTTTTACTGTGCTTATATTATGTGTCTGGATGTGATCCTAACTAATATTATAAATGCGAAAGTAACTCTGACTGTCTGTTACCTTTTCACGACTAAACTACAGAACCGATTGACTTGAAATTTGGTACAGGAGTAGCTTATGGTCCGAGGAAGAACATAGGCTATGTTTTATCCCGAAATTCCCACGGGATAGGGAACTACGCGGGTGGAACCGCGGGGCACAGCTAATACAAAATAAATATACAGTACAGATCACATTAGATAATTATGAAAACAAGTGCATTTAACTATACACAGTTACTAGTCAATCAATGTAATTAATTACAGTGGTATTGAACCATATACAGTGGACCCCCGGTAGTCCGACAAACATTTTGCAGGGCAGTGTCGAACTATCGAATTCGTCGGATTATAGAGTACTGCCTAAGACCCCCTATAGTCCGTTTTTTTTTACAAAAGAGTACCTTGTAATCCGACAAATTACAGATCCAATGATAAGATTCTTTATACATACATATTATATGTACATATATGTACTCTGAAATACTAATTATACTTCATTATGTATGTCAAATTTAGTAAATTAAACAACAATAGAGAGCTTACGTTTTATTATAAAATTAACGTCATGAATGCTATAGAACTTACAAAAAATATGTAAAAATATACCTATGCGTCGAGCACAATAGTGATGGTGCGTACAAGTTGTAACTTGTTCAATCATGCTTAGCGAATACGTATTGAATAATAAATAATAGACCATGTCGGATTACAGGGGGCGCCGGATTAAACAGGGGCCGGACTACCGGGGGTCCACTGTAATTGGAGATAGCGGCACGCCCCTATAGGTAGGTATATTATTGTGTGGGGTTCGATAACGGAGATAACCTGACCCCAATATAAGGGGTCAATGGGTGTCAATGCGTAGGGGTAATTTTATTTATAATACTAACTTTGTTCCGCGGTTTTGCCACATTAAAATGAGTTTTTTTATTTCTAACTAGCAGCGCCCCACGGTTTCACCCGCGTAGTTCCCGTTCCCGTGGGGGATACAATATGGCCTATGTTACTCAGGGTGAATGTAACTTTCTAATGGTGAATTTTTGAAATCAGTTCAGTAGTTTCTGTGCCTATTCGTTACAAACAAACAAACAAATCTTTCCATATTAGTGTAGATTGAAAAAACTTTTAGTAATAGATAGCCTATTTATTAAGAAACTAGCGGCGCCCCGCGGTTTCACCCGCGTAGTTCCCGTTCCCGTAGGAATATGGGGATAACATTATGCTAAAAACCTTCCCACTAAATCACTCTATCTATTAAAACAAACCGCATCAAAATCCGTTGCGTAGTTTTAAAGATCTAAGCATACATAAGGACATAGGGACAGAGAAAGCGACTTTGTTTTATACTATGTAGTGATAGTGATGCTATAAGCTATCAGTAGTAAAAACCGCGAGATAAACCGCGGGACACAGTTACTAATTAATAAACCTAAGACAATAAGGTTCAAAATCCGTATCAAAATTAAAATTCACATGAAAAATTGCATTTTTTTATCTGCGATTCGATAACACACATCTTGATAGCATTGTGCGTTTCATTTTAAGCCTTATCTTATGGTATTATAGTACATTATCGTAATCAACGATCGATATTCAATGGATATACGATTACTGATTAGATTCCGATAAGAATCGGTAGTGTTTTGTTTATATTTTTTCAACACACTTGCTCATAAAGGGGCTCTTATTTGTGCAAAAACAGTTGAATAATGACACGCTTGATTCACTAGTGAGTTATAGATTTTTTTTTTAATTATTTAGTTTTAAAAAAGTTTCGATACCAAAAAAAAACGTGTCCATACATTTTAAAAACAATCTTCAACTATGTTGCCCTACTTTCGGTAGGTCTATGGTCGATTCCATTCATTCATTCATTCGTTTTTTTTTAATAAGTATATTCTTTTAATCTATGGCCGATCACCATTGTTGTGTTGGATGCGCGCGAATAGAAAAACTGTTTATTTATTAGCGAAAAATTAAAATTTCTTCGCAAATGTGTTGAAAAACGTTGTATGGTACACGCGTGTATTGATGATTACTATCCTCGGCTATCTTCTGACCCTCGCCTGACGGCTCGGGCCTCAATAGCGCCTCGGAAGTAATCACCAACTTACCTCGCTTGTACCATAAATAACTATAATTTACACGTGTCATAAAATAATTAAGAAAGGAACCATTGCATCCGTGCGAGCAGGACGCATTATTATTTACGTAGGTGCGACAGAGATAGATAGTTACAGGTCAACGTACAAACTTTCGTGTGAATTTTATGACCGGGTTTTAGCTATCACTGTTCTTGAGATACAGCCTGGTGACAGACGGACGGACGGACAGCGACGACTCAGTAATAGGGTCCCGTTTTTACCCTTTGGGTACGGAATCCTAAAAAGACTCCGATCGATTGAGAAACTCCTCCTATTTTGAAGTTAGTTAATAAAAACGCAGATACAGCATAGTGTAAACATAAATTTTGTCTAAAATATATTAAGTAAGTACTTAAAAATGGATAATTTATATTTATTAAAATGATATGAATAAATAAGTTTAAATACCAAATGAGGTAATCACCTAATTATAAAATTAATGACTTATGTTACAGAGAGACAGATAAACAAAATACTTCTTTTACTCGTGTAAATCATGATTCTATAGTTTAAGGATAAAAAATATCCTATGTTTTATTTATCCCTGAATTTATTACTCAAATAACGGAAGGCTATAGGCTATATTTTATCCCTATATTCCCACGGGAATGGAAACTACGTCGGTAAAACTGCGGGGCGCTGCTTAAAATATAATCAAACAAATCTTTTCTCCTTATTACATTAGTATAGATTATTATTAAATGTATACTCACTTCTTGCAGGCAAGTTTCTTGGGCTCAGCGGAGGCCGTTCCTCTGCCTCATTTTTGGCCAACACATTATTATATTTCTTGACGCTATCAGCCCAATCCTGTATCCAAGTTTTATCCCCTTTACACCTATTAATACTCAAGTAAGACAACTTTCCAACCATTTGTTCTGGAGTCAATTCTCTGTCTCCGGAAACATCAATTGTCCCACCATCTTCTCTTAAAGCTTTCTGAGCGTTTCTCAACGCTGTACTCTCAAATTTAGCATCGTCAAACATGGATTTTGTACTTGGCAGGGATACAGGCACGGATGACTCTCGGGATAGCCTGTTCATGTATTCAATGGGAACGGAGGATTCTCTGCTTATCCTATGAACATAGTCAGTCTGGTCGATCTCTGATTTTGTAAGGCTACATCTGCGACGGACTGGTATCATTACTTTTGGAGGACATTTTGAACTTAGAACGCCTGAAGTAGTGACTGACGTGAAACTACCCACATCTACTTCATCCTCACTTTTAGGTGTCTTAAAAGTTTTTTCAGTTATAGTCCGCACGCGATTCTTGATCTTTTCCAAGTAACTTCTAGTTGACTTAATTTGTTTTGATGTTTGTGCCGCTAAGTCATTCTCTGTTGGTGACTCGTAACAGCAGGATATTTCTAGAACGTTCTTATCTTTTGATACTTTAGGCATTTCGAAGGTTTTGTTTGTTGATGGACTTCGGAGAGCGATATCTCTTCTCGGCTCTTTAGTTATTACTCTTGAGTAATCAAATAATTGTTCCGGTTCTTTCTCTTTGCTTTTAAACGAGTCAGTCATTTGTTCTTGTGCTAAACTTCTGTCAATACTCATTCTAGCTTTCTGTTCCTCTGTGTAATTATCTCCTTCTATTGTGTAAGTGCCAGTTGAAGAGTTAGATTCTCTATCAACATCATCGTCTATATACAAAGTCTCGTTAACAATACATTTCTTGAACAAATCCGGTGTTTCAGACGAAGCTCTGGTCTTTCTAATTGGACTTCTCGGCTCAGGTGTTGATAGACCATTGTCCGGAGTCAGGATATCAAGTTCTGGACTAGATATATCAGTTAATAAGACTTCAGGACTCTGGTCAATAACCTCGCAAGTCTTCAAAGGGTATGTAGGAACATCTTTGACGTAAGAGCTAGATTTTAACGGTAAATTCAGTCCGTGTCTAGGGTTTAAAGTGAAGTTATCGCTTCTAGACATTATGCTATCAACTATTGGACTTTTAGACTTAGTTCTAGACTGGAAGTTGTCTTGTGGAGGGGATTTGATATGTCTGTTGTTTATAGGACTTGTGATCGGTTGTCTATTCTTTATAGAGTTGGAGAGACCACTATCTTCTTGGTCTGATGAGAAGTAGCCTTCGGAATTGTATCCTTGAGCCTTGCGAGGTAACTTAGCGCTAAGTGGAGGACGTTGGGTGGCCGGACTGGTACGCGTAAGACTTGCAGACATTGATTGTACTCTTTGATGCCTAGCTTGAGATTTTTTGGCCAATTCTTCCAATCTACGGTTGTCTACAGGCTTCGCTGCTCCAAAGTCGATGGTAAAAGCCATAGGGTGAGGCTTAGGAGTACCTGGATCGGACTTATCGTCTTGACCTACGACAACATCTTCAGTTTTCAAACTCTGACTTTCAGACGAAGATTTCGATAGACTCGGATCCAGTGTGGTGCTCTGCCCGTCCGAAAGCGGGCTCGACACGTCCGCTTCGACACTAACACTCATATTTCCAAGGATATATTCCCGTAAAATACTAGTGACATCATAACACCATATTACACAAACTTTACAATGTCACAGACCCTTTGTTTCACATCACTGTTGTAAAGAAAGCATAACGCGTTAATAAGCGTGCGAAAACTAAAAGAAATACTTTCAAAAAGTGGAACGAGAGCGTTAAACTAAAAAAATAATGAGGTCCGCCTACTACATTCGCGATTACGGACAAACCATTGACATATAACATGGACATCGCATGTTTGACTATAGAAAAAATAGTTATAGAAGTATGAGGCTTATCGACGCCAAAGTTATAAAAATATAGCCGTCTCTTTTTAACGTTCATAATTTTGCGTAAGGGAAAAAGGACAACAGTATTTCTGACAGTTACTATAATAGCCATCTGTCATTCTTAGTCTCATTGAAATACCTACTCGTGGCCATATTCGCCATATTATTTTCTAGCTATAACAAAAGGATTTACAACTTACTTAGTGATGGGCAATGAAACATCGTGACCACAGACTATAAACTATCGATATTTTAAATAAAACGTTATTTAAACACTTATTCAAGTACGTTTTAATTTTGGTGTTTATTTTTATTTCATAAACTTTATTTACATTTTGTGCATATATGATCTTAAATAATAGTGAGTAAGTATATAAAGTCCAATTTTCAGATTCTCATGTAGTATACCATAAGAAACCATGGATTTGAGGTTTGCTCTTGAGAATATCTGTATTCATATTGAAATATTCGTTTAATTGAATGCCTAACGTTTGTAATTAAATAAAACCCAATTAAATGTTACATCAGTATCGATTATAGTACGAAACGTCGATAATTTCTATCGTCATTTTTATATCCCGGCAACTAGAGTATAATGAATAAAAGTTTGATATATAGGGTGGCCCAAATAAAACAGTCAGTGGGGGGAAGTATAAAACTATAAGAGATACAAAGATTTGTTCTTAGGAACCATGTCATCCATTTTAGTTAAAATGAAAATTGCATTCAAAGATTTAGAAAAATACTATAACTCACTAAAGGAATCGAACCCGGAAGTTTTGAAAAAAATATTTTTAATTATTTGTAACTAGAACGAACGGCCGTATATACAAACTATTGCATTTTGTATCTTGAAATGGTGAATTTGTGTTGAAATGGGATATTAACTGGGAAGGAACTTTAATGATGTCTTGGCGAGTTTTGTACCAAACTATTTCATTTAAAAACAATGCATTTTAATGAATTTAGATATGATGTTTCTTAGTAACATTTACTTACTGCTAAAGATGTACACAATCCATTTCTAGTTTAAAATAATGAACATTAAATTTTTAAAAATTTCCGGGTTCGATTCTCAAAGAGAGTAATAGTTTTTTTTTCTAAATCTATGAATGCACTTTTTTTTTACTAAAATCGAGGACATGGATCCTAAAAACAAATCTTTGTATATCTTATAGTTTTATACTTCCCCTTACTGAGCGTTCTATTTGGGCCACTCTGTATGTCACAATGATCAAGCTATATTTTACAAACTATCTATAATGTTCTTTTACAGTAAGACCTATTTATAAAACTTAAAATTAATCAAAGTAAGAAAACATACTTACAATCTATTATCGATGTTATTTTTCAGACATATCGATAGGGACTGCACTATTAGCCGCCATTTTTCGCTCTCAGTGAAGTATAGGTATACACGTTTTTTTCGTAGGTATGCCCCGTCCATGTTATATGTCAATGGGACAAACTCGAACTCACGAACAATAAACGTCAGGCGTGACAGGTGTTTGTGACGTCCAAAATGAAACTGATTAATTTTTTCGATTAATTGTTTTATTGATTGGGTAACACTGCGAACAAATACCTCTTGTCTATTTTTTTGTTCTTTGACAACAGGATTCAATTTTGTAATATATCTTCTAGCTATATTTTTAAATTTAAACTAATAACTACATTTGTATGGAAATCAACGTATTTTCAGAAAACAAGGATAATACCATAAATGTATAGAAATTATTAGATTTTAACAAAATTATAAACTAATCTTGCCAGAAAAGAAAATAAACTCATAGTTACTCTTTGACGAAAACTTTTGCTACGTTTCTGTAAACGCAAATTATGAAATTAATCAATAAATAAATTTTGTCTGCAACTTTACAAAATCATCCCATATAGCAATAAATTCATACAATTTTATTCTTTTGACATATTTTTAATTCGAAAGAAAACCGATATTGATTTTTATCTTAAATAACTTCTAATAAAAGTTTTAAATTATCTTGTAAAACGGAAAAACATTTTAAAAATCACATGTTGCACAGGTTGCCGTCCAAAACGTCAAATAGCTGTCAGCTAATAATGAAACATGGCTGAGGCGGCATTCTCCGAGGACGGAAAATATTATTCCGCCATCTCAGGGGACGGTAGATTGAGGATATGGGATACGGAAACTAATGTATTGAAACAGGAGTACACACCAGACCTTCATTTGACCGCGCCACCCTCATGTTTACAATGGATAACAGTCGCCCAATCCACAGTAAGTTGCTAACACGTGGTTTCGTTTATATCTTCCAAATTTACCCTCTTTTTAATACAATTCCACGATAAATGACGCTTGTCTTACTGCTCAGAAATTACCGACTTCAATATTTATAGATCTAACGTGAAAACAAGATGTAAATAACTAAAAATAACCTCTTTCTTTCCAGTCAAAACAAACCAAGAAAAGGTCGAGTATAAGTGAAAATGAGTCCCAGTGTATAGTTTTAGGAACATTTAGTGGAAAGTTATTAATATATTCAGTGTCGCAGTCGAAAGTTTTGTCAGTTTTCGATAAAGGAGGCGGGAAAATAACATGTCTTGATTGGAATAGAAAATATGGACTGTACAGCTGTAACAAGGAATCTAACCTGTGTGAATGGAACCTGCAGGGTGGAAACGTTAGACATAAGTACAAACTATGCGTTGATAGTAAGAGTAAACAAGGAAACCAGATTAATGCCATAAAAATCATACCACACAAATTGGTAAGTGTTTATCACTATTATTCATGTTTTTTTCATTAATTTATTTATTTAGTTAGACACTTCAACAATATCTTCACTTATAATATTAATAATAAAACTTATTCTATGTAACATTCCCATGTGATATCTTTACAGAATAAATTTAAGACAAACATTAATATTTTAAACACACACCATTGTACAAAACTGGCCCCATCTTATGCAATAATAGTGCAAGTGATTAATATACCATAATCACTCAAATTATTATAATTAACGGGATATTTACCATGTATATTATTTGTTTAATAATAACATAATCATTCACTCCATCATCTCATAGTAACTGACCCCTAACTAAGTTTGTAACGAGTATCAGGGTATCAGAAACTACGCACACACAAGGCTACATCTGGGCAAATTCGGTCCGTCATAGGCTATTCTTTTTAACATGAGTGTGATCCAGGATAAGCTCATTTGTTATAATAAGAAAAACTTGTAGTCCCTATGGTTGCGAGTTCGATTCCCGTGGGGTGAATATTTGTGTGAAACATTTGTCTCGGTCTGGGTGTGTGTGAATGAGTGTGTGCATAGTTTCTGATACCCTAGATACAAGTTACGGACTTAGGGGTCAGTTACTGTAATGAGATGATGGAGTTAATGATTATATTATGTTATTGCATTTATTGTATTCAAGTTTAAGACTCTGTCAGCAATTTGCTAAAACTTAGAATAAGCCATTCTATGATGAATATAGTGACCAATTTAAATTTATTTATGGAAAACCTTGGTCTGTTATGTATAAAATAATATTTATCTTATCTAAAAGCACTTAGATTAATTCTACATAAATATGTACAATTAATCAAGAATGAGTTACACATACAATTTATTTAAGAAATGTGTCATATGTTTTTACTGTAAACGGCAATCCGGTAGGAATTTCATTAACATGAGTGTCTTATTTCCACACTAAAAAGTAACTAAATAGTGTAAGTTTATTCGCATTTCTGTCATAAAATCTTTCCAAAACATGGCCTATACTAGTGCTAGGTAATTTTTACAGCATTCTGCTCATGAGTGATGTTAAAAAAAATTGCAGACACCACCCAAATAGCATATAGGCTTAGTATACCTTTCCTTCTTTCCAAAACATATAACATTAGTAGATTAAAATGCCTCTACGTTCCTGCATAAATTGATTAATTATTTATCAATCACTGCATTACAGATTCATTTTTCTCACAAGCTCTAAAAACTTGTCTGAGTACATTTTTTTAAAGAACTTGAAAAAGTGTCTAGTAAATTTATGTTTGTGTGCTCTTTTAGTGTGTAGGATGTCTAGTATACATGCTCACAAACTTTTACATCCTTACTAATATTATAAATGTGAAAGTAACTCTGTCTGTCTGTTACCTTTTCACGGCCAAACCACTGAACCGATTGACTTGAAATTTGGTACAGAGGTAGCTTATAGTCCGGGAAAGAACATAGGCTATGTTTTATCCCGAAGTTCTCACGAGATCGAGAACTACGCGGGTGAAACCGCGGGGCACAGCTAGTTCATCATTAGCCTAGAGGTAGGCTATATAGTCCTCTACCACTAAAACCTAATTTTCACCTTTTTCCGTTCACACCACTATCTCTTCTCTTTCTAATTAAAACTATCACTTTAAACATACCATATTTTCAATTATTCCAGGAAACAAAAGCCACATACCTGATAGCAGCGTCATGGCAGGTCCGACTGTGGAGACTCAACAGCGGGGAGTGCAATGTGGTCAAGACCCTCGGACACAACGCGAGCGAGACCGCCGTGCTGGCACTCGCCTGTCTCAACGATGTGTGCTGGCTGGTGCAGGGGTCGCAGTAAGTGTTGACATGATTATGTGTATTTTATTTTATGAAATTGACTGTATTTTAATATTTTAATTTTCAATTGTTTTCAATACTTAATTTTAATTTTATTTTTGAATTTTAATTGATTGTTTTTAATTTTCAATTTTTATTTACTGGTTGTTTATTAATTTATAATTAACTTTTTAATTTACTGTTTCTCAATTTTAATGCTTTTTGTTAGTGTTTGTTTTTTATTCAGATTATGATAAAACACTGTATTTTTTTTAAATTTTAATTTTTCCCTTTTAATATTTTTGTGCATGCTGGGGCATATAATCGAAAATGCATTTACTTTTATTTTTAGCTTTAGTTACTTATTGTAAGCATAATGTAATTTTCACTTATGTCCTAAATAAATAAATAAATAATCTGCAGTGCAGTGTAGTCAAGACCCTAGTGTACACTATTATGTCCAGTAAAACATGAAATAACTTGAATACTATTTATTGAGCTAAGTGGCAACCATCTTGGTACAAATTAGCAATGTAAGTGAGAGAATATGGAAGTACCCTATGTACAAGTACCCTCATAATTTTATTATTTTACTAACGGCACCCCGCGTAGTTCCCGTTCCCGTAGGAATATGGGGATAAAATTATGCTAAAAACCTTCCAACTGAATCACTCTATCTATTAAAACAAACCGCATCAAAATCTGTTGCGTAGTTTTAAAGATCTAAGCATACACAGGGACAGAGAAAGCGACTTTGTTTTTTATACTATGCAAGTATGCAGTGATTAACACTTTCCTTATATGGCCACATTCATAATAACCATTTCTCTTTTCAGAAACGAACGCCTCCTATCATTCTGGGACGTCACCATCACGGAAGACCATCAACCCCAAGTTAACGGAGACGATACTCCTGTCAAGAAGAAACGGAAGAAATCACTAACCAACGTCCCAATTGTCAGCTCTCCTTCATATAACTTTGTGTTAGAAGACGCTCCAAAGTCAGTTGATGTGGGTTTAAGAGAAGAAGATGGGACGACCAAGCTGAGCTTAGCGGCAACAACTAGGAGCGGAGTTGTGCATTATTATGGACATACGCTTAATGGGTAAGTTGCATCATTTGTTTTGATATCATAACAGTTTTAGGGTGAAGCCATACAAGCGTAATTTTGTGAGTTGTGAGCAGCAGAATTTCGATCGCAGAAATTCTGCTGCATTCAGTTTCATAGAAAAGTCCTATTTGATTCACACGGCGACGCAAAATGAGTTGTCTGTTGACTCACACGCATAATATCAACTGAATTTCGGTCGGGGTGAGGTGGGGAGCTTGCACGATACAAGGATCCGTACAAATGTTTCGGATTACAACTGAAAATACTTCCGTCCGTGTGGCAGTCTAACCGAATTTCGATATCCTTTCCGTTGGCCAATTTATTTTCAGAAAAGTCTTCAGTGCCGCTGGGGAAACATTCCTCTAGCGGAAAGTGTTTTTAGCGGATAACTCTATAGCGGTTGGATACACAAATTCAAAATTTCGTACACAATTATACGAGCTGACACTCTAATTATTTGTGCGGTTAAAGTCGAGAAATTCGATAACTTTCCGCTGGCGTAACGCACACATTGGTTTGTGGGCTTAACCTAAAATTTTACAATGCACAAAAGTCGGATACAGGGATAAAATACAGCCTAAGTCACTCGCTGAATGTAGCTTTCCATTAGTGAAAGTATTTTAAATAGGTTCTGGTTTCGGAGCATATTCATTACAAACAATCAAATCTTTCCTCTGTATAATATTAGTGTGATTAATACTTATAACATCTTTGAGAACATACACACAGGATAAGTATCTTATAACTGTATTACTTCTAGGTCATCATCAAAACCGTTCAAACCGTCCGTGACCGTCCACACGACCACACCAGAAGCTGTTCCACTCCCCGTACAATGCAGTCGACTACAGGACAACGGGACTCTGCTAGTGGGGTGGTGCAACGGACCTGTTATTGAGTTTGAGTGTGTTGTGAGTATATATTTCATCTATACAAATTAATATGAACATATCTTTCTCCACACTCAAGGGAGACTAGTAGAAAATGCTTACTAGCATTACTTAACACCAATATTTTTTATGCAAACTTTTAAATAAATCACTATCAGTATACACCCCTATTTTGAAAATATGGGACTTATTAAAATCAGAATATCTGTAGCAGTAACTGAATCCATATATCCAATAAAAATATCAAAAATGATAGTCAATTACTTATCTTTCAAAAATACCAAATAAATGTCGTATTACCAGACGGCACACTAGCTATCAAGTATTCTGTGACGGCTCGGGTCGATGACCGCGCTCAGCTGTGTATCGCAGCGTTCGGTGTAGAATAACAATAAAATTCGGCGGGATTTTGAAAATCTTTGACTTATCATAACTTTTTAAATAAAAGCAAAAGAAAAAAACTAACTTCACTATTATATTGTCACCCGTCGTTTACATTAGCTGTGAGATAAGGTATCGCAATTTCAAAATAAGGGTGTATGATTCTATTAACTATCTAGTGCTGGCTATATGGCTATAACAACTACAATATGTAATATACATAATATATCTGTTTTCGACTGACTGATCTGATCAGAGTTCAAATCACTGAGCAGATTGAGTGATTTGGTATGTCATATATTAACATAGGCTTGCGGATATCCACTAAAGAAAGAAAACACGTGGGTGAAACCGCGGGACATAGATAGTCATTACAAGTAACTACATAAATAATAATTACACCACACATTATCTGTTTCCAGACACCAGACCTAAAAACAAAGACCCAGATCCTGATCCGAGGTGACTCGAAGCCAGCGAAGAGGTCCAAACAGCAGAATGAGGGTGCCAAGACGGAGGTCACTCCCACACAGGTGCAAGTGTTGGAGCCAATGGGCGGGGTGGTCAGCAGGAAACGGACTGTGCCGGGGGGAGAGGTTAGTATGCGTTTTTAAAGAAAGAGACATTTATTTAAGTACCACAAATTGAAATGAAAACAAAAAAAAGGTAACAGAATTAATTGGTGTGCTGCTTTTTACACTTTTTAACACCCCTTAGACATAGTTACTACAGTTAAATTTAGCATAGCCTAATTGGAATTAGAACAAATTACTTTTCAACACACTTGCTCATAAAGGGGCTCTTATTTGTGCAAAAACAGTTGAATAATGACTCGCTTGATTCACTAGTGAGTCATAGATTTTTTTTTAAATTGTTTAGTTTAAAAAAGTTTGGATACCAAATAAAAATCCTCGGAAGTAATCACCAACTTACCTCGCTTGTACCATAAATAATTATTGTCAATTTTCTCTTACGTCCATACTTATGCATAAAAATGGCCGAAAAGATAATTGGGATTGTGATTTGTCAATAAAAACATTATATTTTATTTTTACCCTCTTAAAATCTCTGACGCCGGCATTGGTACAATCAATAACAAATAAATAAAATATGACTGTACCATTTTTTAATTAATTACTTTAAAAATAATACAATTTAAATTAAGTACTGTTTAATTCTTATGGTAATACTTTTAGGGCTTATTTCACGACCTTCAAGTAAAATTAGTTTTGTCTCTTTCTTCCTTTATATCAAGTGACAAAGACAAAACATGTGAGTAGGTACTCGGAACGTTACTTGAAGATGGTGAAATAGGCCCTTAATATATTGAGTGTCGGTAATCTGTAATGAATTCAACCCCTCTCAGATAGAGGTCCCGATGGAGGCGCGGCTGGCGAACTTGTCCATCGACCTCAAAGTGCGGCGGACGGCCGCCGTCAACGAGAACCTCACCAAGCTGCTGGTGCAGGGACTGCACTCCAAGGACCTTAGGTATGTAGCTAGAGGGTGATGATAAAACTATGATATAAAAAAGCAGCAATAAGAAAAAGTAATTTATTAATATATATGTTAGCGCGCACGAAATTCATTTGAAAACTTCAACGGCTGTCGATGACTCACTTGTTTGCGCACGCCTATAAAAGAGGGCGCCCCACCGTCGGACGATTCATTTCCACTGCGAGCGCTCGAGCAGTGAACATCTCCGAGCAACCATTATTATAAATTCAATAATTTTATTTATTCAATGTGTTATAATGTTAAATTGTAATTAAAAAGTAAAGTTGTGTCAATCTATGAAGTGATTAATAAATCAAGTACGAACCGAAACGGCAATTTCAACCAGCTAACAACCCCGACTCTAACATCAGAAGACGGGAACAACCAACGTCCACAAAAAGAAAAATTGAGTCCATCTTGATATTGACATAAAAGTCGGTTGTTACAGCTAAGTATACTTATTTTATTACTCTACTATATCTGAAGTGTTTTTCGATATACTTAATTGGAATCAGAATTCAAGCATTAGAACAGACACGTTTTTTTTTTCTTTCTACAAATAATTTAGACGATACAGTGCGTATATCGCATACGTATGCGTGCAATAAGTCTCTTAACTTGGTACCAGATTTCGATTTCTTTGATTTACACGAGTAGTATTGGTGTAAACATTTTTTTTGAACACGTTAAAATAAAACTACCCACACGTTTTTTTATCATGATTATAATTTTGTTTTCATTTTCTGACAGTTTTGGACCCTTTACGGAATCCGTAACCACAATCACAGTAGACTTAAAATATTCGAATATACATCAGCCGAGAAGAATCTGCGAGAAACTATCTAGAATATTTTAATGTCTTTTTTTTTTGCAGTTATTTGACGTGCTTTGGGGCCCAAGCGGGTGGCAGCTCATAGCTTATCCTCTGCATCTAATTGAAGTTAATAATGGTTTATTGTATTGTTTTGGTGGCCTCGTGTATCATACCGGGCAGCGTCGGCTATTTGATCCGTGTTCCTATACTTTTTTTGGTTTGGCCTGCATATGAGGGCCCACAGTCAAGGAAGCAAAGGCACTTAAGAGTGAATTTCCCGGCGCCTAAATTTGCGTGGCAACTATGAAATCGGTACTAAAAATATAGTTATAATGTTTAAAACTTTTTTTTTGGTTAGATGAAATAGTCACCTATGTGAGGCACTAAATATTTCATTACTGGGATTAATAGGTACTCCAGAAAAAAAAAAATTAAACGTCGAAATCTTTCATCGCCGTGTCTTTTAAAACAAATTACTTTCATCGCCGTGGCCAGGTCTTTCATTTCCGTGACTTATATTTTCATCGCCATGGTATGATTAGGCAAGGAAAACATATTTACCTGTGATACAGTGTACCGAATATTGACAGTACAGTACTCGTCAAGTAATATCTCTGCAATACGACAAAAGACTTATAAGTACAGTAAATAACTCATTTGTATTTACTGTACTCCTTCTAGCTCGTTTTCTTGATTCCTTAAGATCGTGTCCGTTCTGATGCACTGTAATGGAGTCGTGTACCAGCCGTTCCACTCCGCTCTGTTTTCGGCTCTTCTCACAGCTGGTAATTGAGAGCTCTGTTATTGCCTTGATCAGATTTGACCAACGGGTAGGTCGCGTAGGTCTACCTTTCCCGCCACAACCAGCTTGTCCAGGCTGTATGACCGTTGTAGCTCCAAATGTGACCAAAGTAGGTCAGGACTCGTAGGTAACATATCGTAGACAGTCTTGTTTTTACGTCAAGTAGTTCTAGAATAGACTTATTCGTACGTCACGCTGTTAACGGTATGTGTGGCATCCTTCTCCAGCACCACATCTCGAAAGCCTTATTCTTTTTTCGATCTACAGCGCGTGGATAGACCAGGACTCACAGCCGTATAGAAATATCGAGAATACCTGAGATCTAATTAGTTTCATCTTTGTTACGTTTGGAGATGGTTTGGACATTCCAGATTATCAACATTTTGCTTATTGCTTGCCCATCTCCACACAAATTCGAATCTCTTTCTCGCAGCCTCTCTGATTACTGATCGTCCAGCCTAGGTATACAAACTTGCTCATGAATTCCAGGTCTGACAATTCTCCTGTGCGTGTGATCTGTTCAGCTCGGTCAGTGACCATAACCTTTGTCTTCAACTTGTTGACCCAAAGTCCTACTGTCTCGGTTTTGCGTTCTACTCTGCTGAACATTTCAGCAAGTTCGTGCTCAGAGGATGCGGCCAAAGTAGTGTCATCTGCATATCGAAGGTTGCTGATCTTGTTCCTGCCAACAGTAATGACTCCCTTCCACCCTTTTAAGGCTCTCCTACTTATATAGTTTCTATAGTTATCATGGTTATTAGCACTCAAATTATTATGATTATACAGCGTTGAAATATTTCGAGTTTCCGATATTTCAACGCTGTTGCAAGCGCCATGATCACGGATGAACTCTCCTACTTATAATTCGTATATCCTATAGTATTCGCCAAAGATGTTAAATAGAAAAAGGAACTCTTTTTCAACCTGCTCATCCGGGATGATATGTAACATAATCTTACTGGCATGGGATATAAGTGCCACAGTCCGGTAGGGTGCACATTTTTTTTTTTTACCCAGAATAGGCTTGCACTTGACTGTAACTAACCTGATGGAAAGCGATAATACAGTCTAAGATGGATCGGACGAGCATCCATCAAGAACGACCCGTATCGATCGATCCCGCAAGAAGTCCGATATCCACCCACACAAACTAACAGGCAGACCGTATGATGAAAGCATGCTTATAAGGCACGTAATTTTGTGGACCCCTTCTTGAGCAGGGGGATCAAAAGCGATTCTTTCCAATTTTTAGGCCATATATCATAGGGGTTTTATGTAATCTTATAAAGAAATTCGATCAATTATTATCATTCGATGTGGCGTTGATAACCCGTCTGGGGGAGTATGCCTCTCCTTCTCGGAGACAGGCGTGTATATATTGTATGTTAGGATAATATAATACTCATATCAGTATATAAAAAAAAATGTTTTATGTATGGATTTTCATTTCCGTGGTGATTCTTTCATTACCGTGGGACAGTTCTTTCATTGCCGTGGACGCTTGTTTCATTGCCGTGCACGCATGTTTCATCGCCGTGGCATGAATTTTTTAAACTTGTGTAATTCGTTAGTTTTTCAAGTAATCAGCTTGATAATAAGCAAGAATACATGCATTATCAAGAAGTATAATAAACGCTAATTATTTTTGAAAAAAAACTTAAAAACAAAAAATCCACGGAAATGAAGATTTTTGGGGACTTGTTGAAATTCACTCTTAACTGATCTTAGAAGTGGTTTATTTTCTTCGGCGGTTTGAGAGATTTAAATATAAAAGACAAAAAGGCGAGAAGTATAGAGCAACAAATATAAGAGAAAAGGGAAATTGTTTTCAACTATTATATCCAGTACTTGGAATGACCAATGTCGGATCAAAAAAAAAAAAGTAATATTTATTTAATTTTCAGCAACAAATATAAAAGAAAAGGGAAATTCTTTTCAACTTTATATCCAGTACTTGGAATGACCAATGTCAGGATTGAATATTTTATTTTCAGCAACGATTATGAAAAACTATTAGATAGTGTTTCCAGAGACGTAATATAATAAAAAAAAAAAAAAAAAAAATTTAGCCACAAATAAAAAAAAAAATAAGAATAAGAAATTATATTAAATTCTTTTCAACTGAATGTCAGGATTGAATATTTTATTATCAGCAACAATTATCATAACTGTTAGATAGTCTTTCTAGAGACGTAAAGATATGAAAAAAAAAAAATTTAGCAACAGATAAAAAATAATAATAATAAGGGATAGTCGCCGGATTGTGCATCCTTTGCAAGAGATTGGATGTGTCAAAGGGCTTCCGTGTGTTGGCTTTGGCCCCATACTGGCCTTCCAAAGGACCGGGACTCTTAATAGTCCGGTGTAAGGAAAAGATTCTTTTCAACTTTATATCCAGTACTTGGGTGTCCAATGTCAGGATTGAATATTTTATTTTCAGCAATAATTATGAAAAACTATTAGATAGTGTTTCTAGAGACGTAACGATAAAAAAAAAATACAGCAACAAATATAAAAAGAAAAATTATTTTCAACCGTTTATCCAGTACTTGGCTTGTCCAATGTCAGGTTTTTTTTTTTTTTTTTTCAGCAACAATTATGGAAAACTATTAGATGACATAAAAAAAAAATATACAGCAACAAATATAAAAAGAAAAAGAGAAATTACTTTCAACCGTATATCCAGTACTTGGCTTGCCCAATGTCGGATTGAATATTTTATTTTCAGCAACAATTACGAAAAACGATTGAATAGTCACGCTCAAAGCACGAGCTTCTTTACAAAATGGCCGTGTTAGCGTTTACATTTTCATGAGTTATTATCTTCGTACAAGAACGGAGCGGTGCGAACGGCGTGTCGGCGTGGCTGGCTACGCGGCGCAAACAAAGCAATGGATCGACTTGTGTGTTACACCACTCCAAACGGATTTCTTATGTGCAATGGTGAGCTGTATCTTTTCTATTTACCTATGTTGTGACATAAAATTATCGTTATTTGAATTTCTTACTTAGTTTGTATGGTGTAAGAGTAATGACAACCCTCCAGTAATGATACCCACAAAATTAGAACGAAAAATTCAATTACGCGAGTTTATTTTGATTTATTTTTTTTAAATCTAATACAAATGCAGTTGCTAACTTTGCCATCGCGTAAGGGCAGGAGTGGCCGAACGAGCGTAACTTTACAAAGCAGTCTTAGTCATATTACAAAGCAGTCTAAAAAAGTAATCGACATGGTTTGTCATGAGCAACTCTGTAGTGCTCCTAAATTTAGTTTATGTGCCCGTGTCGGTGATTAATAAAAAGATAATGTTGACTATGAGGTTTAAATATGAGTTGCAGATACACCAGTTTTGTTACATTTCAGAATGCGAAGAAGTGCAGGCGCCGGGACGCGCCTACCTGCAGAATGGCCGTGTTAGCGCGCACGAAATTCATTTGAAAACTTCAACGGCTGTCGATGACTCACTTGTTTGCGCACGCCTATAAAAGAGGGCGCCCCACCGTCGGACGATTCATTTCCACTGCGAGCGCTCGAGCAGTGAACATCTCCGAGCAACCATTATTATAAATTCAATAATTTTATTTATTCAATGTGTTATAATGTTAAATTGTAATTAAAAAGTAAAGTTGTGTCAATCTATGAAGTGATTAATAAATCAAGTACGAACCGAAACGGCAATTTCAACCAGCTAACAACCCCGACTCTAACATATATTCATATTCCCCATATTCCAACGGGAACGAGAACTACGCGGGTTAAACCTGACAACCAAAAGATGCGATTAAAGCGACGCTGTCACCGACACAGAAACGATTGTGATGTGATTCAATACGAAATTCTTCCTGCCCGGCTTCCGTAATTTATCATCACCACTTCTATACACTAATCACCACATTTGTTCATCATCACTACATACACTAATCACCACATTCCCCCGTTCCCCAGTATAATCCGGAGCGTGGTGTACAAGAACTCGGCGAGCGTGGCGCTGCGCACGGTGTCGGGGCTGCCGGCGCAGTACGTGTCGCCGCTGCTGGACCAGCTCGCCGCCATGGCGCACCGGAACACCGCGCTGTGAGTACACACCTCATGGATTTTGGGAGAAATTAAGCTCAAACTCAATTTAAGGATACACGGAATGTCGTGGCTCGGGCGTCCGAGCGCCATTTATGTGTGGCCTGCGCCTAAGATTGAGTATTTTTTACTTTTTAAAGGGAACTTAGGTTTTTGTAACGAGGGTTTTTACATTTTTAATTTAATCTAAATAAATATACAAGAGAAGATAGATACACAAGATCTTAAAATCACAAAAATAAATTCGTTCATAGTGTTCCCAGTAGGCATTCTGATGTTATTATTATAAGGGCCTATTTCACAACCTTCAAGTAAAGTTAGTTTTGTCTCTTTCTTACTTTATATCAAGTGAAAAAGACAAATCATGTGGTTACTCGGAACGTTACTTGAAGATGGTGAAATAGGCCCTAAGTGAATTATTCGCGTGGTAATGTCATTCATATATATGTTCTAGTTGCGCGTCAGTGTGCACGTGGCTACAAGCCTTATTACGGTGCCACTCGGCCTTACTGCTCGCCATCATCAACTCGCAGCGGACGGAGCAACTCACGCAGCTACTGGCTATATTTACACATAGGTATGTTTAAAAATCTTTATAATACTTACATTATTATTGAAGTTATACTTCTTTTGGCGCGATGGCGAAAAATGATGAGAGTGAATTTTTACGATCCGCGCGCACACCGACACCTAAATTTAACAGCATGAAGTTAGTTCTAGGTGGTATGAAATTTTGGCGCGACGGAGAAAAATGATGAGAGTGATTTTTTTTCCATACGCCAAAGTCAAAGTCAAAAATCCTTTATTCAGTTAAGGCCTCAATGAGGCACTTATGAACGTCAGAATTGATTCTACCACCGATTCGGAAATTACATCAGCCGAGAAGAATCGGCAAGAAACTCGTGCTGGTATTTTTTTTTAAATAAAATAAAATACAAACAGTACCTTAAAACTAGCACAATGTCACAGATAAAAAAAAAGAAAACAAATAATAAAATCTATAAATATAGAAAAAATACTTATATGTACCTATATAATCAAAAAGTAGCATGTTGAGGTTGCGGGTGCAGAAATTCAATTCCAGACATCCCGGTCATTGATGTAGTCCGTAACCTTATAATATGCTTTGCTTATCAAAATGTTTTTAACGTGTGATCTAAACCTTCCATCAGTGAGCCCAGTCACTTCCCGGGGGATTTTATTATAAAATTTAATACATCTATGAATGAAGGACTTTTTAGTCCTAGCTAATCTACATCCTGAGATGGCGATTTTATGCCTATTCCTAGTATTAAAATTATGAAGATCGCCATTAACTTTAAAATTAAAACGATGTTTCCGAGCATACAATATATTTTCAAAAATGTACAAAGAGGGAACAGTAAGAATCTGATATGTTTTAAAACGTTCCCTTAATGACTCTTTCGACCCCAAATTATAAATAGCCCGAATTGCTCGTTTTTGTAATATAAATACTGAATCTAAATCCGCGGCACACCCCCATAGTAAAATGCCATAAGACAAAATACTGTGAAAGTACGCATAATAAACAATTCTTGCCGTTCCCACATCTGTTAGTTCCCTAATTTTACGAACAGCATACGCAGCAGAACTCAGCCACCCTGAAAGACCGACAATGTGGGATCCCCATTGTAACTTAGAATCTAAAACTATACCTAGAAACTTAGTACTACTTTCTATTTTAAGTTTCGTTCCTTCCAAAAAGACATTCGATTCAATGGCTCGGACATTGGGTAGTGAAAATTTAATACACTTAGTTTTAGACGCATTGAGGAGCAAATTATTGGCAGAAAACCAGTCCGAAACTAAAGCCAAACACCTATTTACTTCTACCAAATCCTTATCCTTCCTATTCACTTTAAATAGCAATGAAGTGTCATCTGCGAATAAAACCATACTACATAGATCTTCCATCATGTAAGGGAGGTCGTTAATATACGACAAGAACAGGAATGGACCTAAAATAGAGCCCTGTGGCACGCCCATTTCTAGCAATGATCCCTTTGATAGGACATCGTTGATCTTCACCTTCTGTTGCCGTCCTCCTAGATACGATTTAACAAGACCTAGAGCAGGACCACGAGTACCGTAACATTCAAGTTTAGAAAGCAGCGTCGAGTGATCAACGCAGTCAAAAGCTTTGGAAAGGTCGCAGAATACACCTATAGCATCATGTGAATCTTCCCACGCCTCAAAGATGTGACTTAAAAGTTTAGCCCCAGCGTCCGTAGTCGACTTGCCCTTTGTAAAACCAAACTGATTACTATGTAATATATTGTGGTCACTAAAGTGAGAAAGCAACTGATCTAATATTATTTTTTCGAAAATCTTACTCAGAGCAGGAAGAACAGAAACCGGCCTATAATTATTAGGATCCTCCTTACAACCTGACTTAAAAATAGGAGTAATTCTGCTGTGCTTCATCACATTAGGGAAAATACCATGATCTAGACACAGGTTAAATAGCGCAGCGAGGTGAGGAGCTATGGTCTCAATAACAGAATTCAATAACTTGACTGACATACCCCATAAATCTTCTGTGGTCTTCATGTTGAGTGATCGAAAGGTTTTTATAACCTGAACTATGGAAACAGGCTTAAAAGCAAAACTCGGAACACTTTGTTTAAAGTTTTTCCTAAGAAGTATCTCGGCTCTAGCTGTAGAAGACGTGAGGTTCTTAGTAGTTTCCTTAGGAATATTACTGAAGAAATCTTCAAAATGATTTGCTACAGAGATTGGGTCCGTAATGGAAAAATGCTTAGTTCTCAATGTGAATGTGGTATCCCTCGGAGTAGTCCTACCTGTCTCTTTGTTGACGGTTTTCCAAACAGCTTTGATTTTATCATTAGATTGACGAATAAACCTACTAGTATGTTTCGACTTAGCCAATAGACAAACCCTTTTAAAAATCTTGGAATAGCTCCTAACATACTCATGGAAGGTTTCATCGCTGGTACACGACTTTCTAAAATATAATTCAAACAAAACGTCCCTGCTTTTCCTAATACCTTTAGTAGCCCAATCACTAAAACAAGACTTACCGTTTACCATAATATTTTTCCTAGGACAAATTTTATCAATGTTGCTGCTTATGACTGAAAAGATATGAGAACAAATATCATGCGGGTTATTTGAAGAGAACTTGACTAATACCTAGGTCCAAATCTATCTGAAAGTCTAACCTCTGTAACCTATACTCAGGGAGAGGTCGATGATTAATAATAAAAGGCTTAGGTGTTAGTATTTTATTAATTTTAATTTGTAAACCTAGATGATCTGACCTGACACCGCTGATGCAACCCTTGTCAAGAATATTACAATTTGAAAATATGTTGTCAATGCATGTTTTCGTACAATAAGTGACTCGGGTAGGCTCACTGAAACAGAAGTTCAAACCAAACGATTCAAACAAGGAAACTAAATTTAACTTATCCGAAGAATCAACTAACAAATCTATATTAAAGTCTCCACATACTATAAGTGACTTTTTACTACTAGATAATTTACTCAACATCCCCTCCATGTTACACAAAAAAGCTAAAAAGTTAGATGAAGGAGGCCGATAAACACAAACGAAAATGTAGCCATCAATTTCTGCACAAGCTATCTCACAAGTGCGTTCAATAGAGCATTTTGTTATATCGACCCTTTCTTTAAATTTAATATTATTCTTTAACAAAATCAAACAACCACCCCCTTCCGCGGATACACTATTGAAAGCACTAGCTACCTTAAAATTATTAACATTAAATTGCATCCTATCTGCCTTTAACCAAGTTTCACAAAAGCATAATATGTCAAAATTAAATTTATCTAATAACAATTCAATGTCAGAACTTTGCCAGAGAAGCGATTAATATTCTGATAATAAAAAGATAAACTACTAAGTGCAGACTGCTTCTCTTTTGTCACATCTAAAAGTTTAAAGACACAGTATTATCGTTAGTACATGTACTAACTACTGTGCGGTCAGTAGAAAATGTTATACTATTTATAACACTATCAATACAATAAGCTACTAGAGTAGCAATCAAATGTCTACATTTCCTTGGGACATGTAAAGTGTCCTGTGTCAACTTACAACTATTAATAAATTTATTATTATCAAAATATAATAATTTGTCACTATGACGGCATGTCAAATTATACATAATATTATTTAATGAGTAAATGTGCTTATTTTCAAGTTCTGTAAGAGAACTAGAATAAGGAAAAGCACCTAACATTACCTTACTAACTTGCAACCCCAAAAGTTTATCTACGCTGTCCACCATCTCCTTCCTACTAACACCTATGCTATTTCCCACCATAATAATAACTATGGATGAGCTACTTAACTTACTATGCAAAACCTTATCTATTATATGTTTATAGGATACATTGGGCATACAATAATTTACTACTTTGCATTTTAACTTAAAAGATAATAAAGATCCCAAATCAAGGCCCAAAGAAGTATAACTTCTAACGCGTGTACATAAGTACACACACTCTTTTTGTTGTATGTCAGTATCTGACTCACGGGACTAGAGTCCCGGTCTTTTGGAAGGCTAGTATGGGGCCAAAGCCAACACACGGAAGCCCTTTGACATATTTAATCTTGTGTAAAGGATGTACAACCCGGCGACTATCCCTGTATAACACTATAAAATGCATCCAACGACAGTCCCCGGTTCTGCTGGGACTATTGAAAATGTATGGAAAACTGATTGAGTTATGGGAATGGGTTATTCAATGGACTGGATATAGGGGAACTATGGCACCCGCCGATACGATGCTATAGACTTAACATTAATAAATTAATATTTATTTAGTGAAAATTACATAAAATCTTAGAAATAGATACTTAAATAACTAAATTAAAAATTAAATGCACTTTCTGTAGGTGCCACAACACGCAAAGAATTAAAATATAACATAAAATATCATGTTACATTAAAATTAAATAATAGAAACAATGGAAATAAAATGTTGGGAATAAAATTAAAAAAAAAACAATAAAAATTAAACATTATACATTAATAGAATAAAAAATTAAATTAAAAAAAACAATAAGAAATAAAATTATTATTGAAGTGAAAACTTCTTTAGCGGCGCTGAGCACTTTTTTTGTATGGGTAAAAACTTTCAAACTCGCGTCAGGGTCACGTGATGTTGATCGAAAAAGCGTAAGATCAGCATCACGTGACGTTTATGATAACTGAAGTAAGAAACAAACATTGTATTCTACTTCATAAATGATAGTACTTTTATAATTATAATTAAACACAACGTTAATATTGAAGTTTTCACTTCTGCCGGCACTCCCGGAGTGCTAAGTTTTTTATTTAACCGTTCCAGACGCTCCCACTTGTGCCAGCTGATGAACCTGAAAGGGCGGCTGGACCTCACTATCAAACAGAGGAGCAACGCCGCGGAGGCGCACATTGAGCAGAAACCCGTGCTTGAGTATAATGGTACGTTTTATTAAACACCTTAGATTCATCGTTAAGAGTAGTTAGAACCCTCAAAAGTAACATTGTTGATGGAGGGAAGTAGTTCGGTAGGGGTGGTTACTTTTTGGAAAGATAAAATACTAGCTGTGCCCCGCGGTTTTACCCGCGTGGTTCACATTATAAAGGGTAAAAATGTAATGATAGTTTCTTAGGATATTACAAAATATCAACGGGATCTATTTCAATAAAAAAAATCATTATCAGCGAATATGTTTTGTCTGTATTCTCACGAAAACTGTGAAGTAGTGTAGTGTTTTTAACCCCCGACGCAAAAAGAGGGTTATAAGTTTGACGTGTCTGTGTGTGTGTGTATCTGTCTGTCTGTGGCATCATAGCTCCCGAACGGAACGGATGAACCGATTTCAATTTAGTTTTTTTTGTATTAAAGGGAACTTACGTGCGAGTGTTCTTAGACATGATAAAAATCGGTTGACCCGTTTAAAAGTTATGGGGGTTTGAAAGTAATTGTGTTGGGGTTTTTTTTAATTTTTATCTTATTTTTTTTTTCCTCCCCAGACACATCAGACGAGGAAATCCTCGCTGAAGACAATAAGTCTGACAGCGATGCGTCGTGGGATGATGACAAGTTTGAAGGAAGTGACGAGGAGCAGGTGGAACGGGATGACAGCGACGCGATGGAGGATGACGAATGAAAATATATGATTACTTGGTTATATGGGCGTTTTATTTATAGTATACCTAGATAGTTTTCCCGCAGTTTTACCCTGTATTCTGTGGGAATTTTGGGATTAAGTAGCCTATATTTTGGATGCTACGACTATTTTGACTGATGCTGCGACTGCAGTGACTGATGCTACGACTGCAGTGACACGCTATGACTGATGTTACGTAGTCGTAAAATAGTTTTTGACTGATGCTACGACTACCGTGACACTGCAGGGACCGACGCACTATGGGACCGTAGCACTCGTAGCGTCTCAAAAATCTGTAACTTTTAGGTTTTTCGGTAGTTTGGCTTGAAATTTGGCATAAATATACTAGAATATACTTCCTTTTAGGTCATATAAGCATTTTTATATTTATCTTAAATATTTACAAAAAATTAAGAATATAAGAAAAAGTGACGGTAAAATTTCACTTCCTAGGCGTTTCATACGTGAATACCGTCTTAGTTTTTTGATAAAATTGCATGAAAATTTTTGGTCATCATTTAAAGTACTTAATAACAATAAATAAAAATACCAATTTGATACATTTATGGCTTATTTATTTTAAAATAAAAGCACGACACTATAATTATATAACTAGATACAACCGTAATATTTACTACTAAAACACTTCGTAATAATACGATTTTTTTGAAATATAACATTTTAAAGTGTTTTAATTATTAATAATAAAAAACAATAACATAACATAATACAATATTTCTTGTCCTATGAATCTAGAAAAGCAAGGTGTCGAGAAAACATATATAGATCTTTTACAAATCATCTACAATAATAGTACGGCCAATATAAAACTTCATTCTTTCGGTTCCATTTTTCCTATTTCCAAAGGTGTTAAGCAGGGCGACCCGCTCTCTCCCAAACTATTCACGAAGAGGTTTTCCAGACTCTTGCTGTACAGTGGGATAGAAAGGGCATAAACATCGGTAACAAACTTTTATCGAATCTTAGGTTTGCAGATGACATTGTCCTTTTCGCCCCTTCAGCGTATGAATTAGAACTCATGCTCCAAGACCTGAGCAACGCGAGCCTCAAGGTGGGTCTTCTGATGAATTGGTCTAAAACACAACTCATAACTAATAGCAGGAAACGTAGGGTCGAGGTAGATGGGCAAGCAGTGAACTACGTCAATGAGTACATATACTTGGGCCAGCTAGTTTCCTTCGATAACAGGCAGGACAAAGAGATCAGTCGACGAATTGACAATGCCTGGAGAAGCTTCTGGTCCATGAAACCGCTAATGAAGGGTGATCTACCAACTTCCCTGAAGCGAAGACTCATTGACATGTGCATCTTGCCCATCCTAACCTACGGTGCTCAAACATGGTCACTCACCAAGGCACAGAAGACCCGGCTCAAGGTTTGCCAAAGAGCCATGGAACGCAGCATTCTCGGCATTAAGAGAGTAGACCGCGTTAGGAACACCACACTGCGTTCCATAACAGGTATCACAGACGTGGCAATTAAAGCTGCAAAGCTAAAATGGGATTGGGCGGGCCATGTGAGTAGAGTGGACTCAGATAGGTGGGCTAAATTGTCCACGGACTGGGAACTCAACGAGCGTAGGCCCCCGGGTCGCCCCCCGACACGATGGAGGCAAGATCTTGAGAGATTCGACAGAGATTGGAAGGAGCTGGCTAGGGACAGAGACGGATGGAGAGATTTGGGGGAGACCTTTGCCCAGGAGTGGGACAATACAGGTTGATTAAAAAAAAAAAAAAAAATGAATCTAGAATACTCTTAAAATTAAAGTTCAATCTTGATAAAAATTACACTTAAATTAGAATTGGTAGATACTTATAAATCGATTACTTTTAGTTTACAGTTCTAATAGATTTTTGGCTTCTTCCCACAGTTCTTTTGGAGCTGATTCAGTAGGTCTTTTCAGGCTAGAAATATACGGGTCAGATGTATAGAGTAGGGCATGGAAAACGTCCTCGTATGTCGCGGATCGCGAACATTTTCTAGAATGGCTTAACCTTATTCTACGGTAATCTTTATTTCTAGATTCTTGCGCATCCTCTGATAACTGACCAATTGGCAAGATAGCGTAATGTTTAATTATATTTTCTCCATGGATTAATATTTTGTGAATCGATGACGGCATATAATACCAATTGTAAAGTGACACATACTTTTGGGCAGTGCATTTCGCGTACTCTCCGAATTTGGTGGCGTTTACAGCATGACCAGATGAGAGTGTTTGTAAAATTATATAAAATCTTTTGATTAATTCTTCGTCTACCCCTGTGATTTCCGAACTACATTTGTAATTCTCAAAAAATCGTCGAGCTGTATTTCCATCGATACTGGTGCCACTTCCCTGTCGGGGTTTATCAACGTTTAAGCCCATCTTGGATCTAAACTGTTCTTGTACCGATTTCTTTTTATCCTCTCTTAGTTTCTTGTTTTCCGGGGTTGTGGTGGACCATTTCGTAAAGGATAAATTATAAGATATATGGAGAATCAACTCCAAACATCTTATCCATGCATGCAATGTGGAGAGGCCATATTGATAAGCATGTTCATTTTCCGGTTTTGAACTGACTTTATTTAAATCATTCATTTCCGATGGTCTGGCTCCACATATAGTACATACTGCTCCAGAACTAGTGTCGGTCATAGTCTGAGCGACCTTACCATCGATCATTGTCATATATAAATCGTCCATTTGAAATTTAGTGTCTATAAAGATAATAAGGGTTTTTTTCTATTTGAGGGTTATAACTATATACCTATCAAGTTCTTAAAACTTATAAAATCTTACCAAATATTGAAGTTTAGTTATAAAATAGAATAAAAACATTAAACTCTTCGATATTCCGTGGTAAGTGGGATGATAAATACAAAAAACCATAAATGTTGAATTTTTGAGCTTTTTGTTACGACAAAAAGATACGTGCTACGGCACACATATTGGTTAATTTAAAAAAAAGGAGCAAATATGAGCAGGATTTCTTTTAATTTCTTGTTAATATAAGAACCAAAGAACGTAATGATATCAATATCTCCACGGCGGAAAACAGCGGAAAGGAGATTAGTCCTTTGGAAATTCATTATTCATAAAAAATAATAAGAGTTATCTTATTTGAGTGTAACGACTATGTGTTTATTGTTAATATTTTTTTAGTAACGATTTAAAAACCCTAAACTACAACAACTCAAACGATATATCTAAAATAGGTACTTACTTTTGAAAATGTCTAAGAAATTTGATGTGAAACTTTTACTACGCAATTTTTCCCAAGTCGTAATTTTTTCATCTTTATGTTCAAATGCCTAGTTTCGGTATAATTTATTGGGATAGAAAAGTTTTTTTTGCAGTTCCGTATAGTTTTGACATCCTTTTGTTCAAATATAGCCAGAAATCGTTTAATATATGATATTCACTAAACCTATTTTTGCGACGCTACGAGTGCTACGGTCCCATAGTGCGACGCTTTGAATGCAGACTGATGCTACGACTACCGTGACTGATATTACGACTGCAGTGACTGACGCTACGACTACCGTTACTGATGCTACGATTGCAGTGACTAATGCTACAAATACTGTGACTGACGCTACGACTGCAGTGACTGATGCTACGACAACTGCGATTGATACTTCTGAATCAGAAACGATAGTGGCTCTATAGCATTTATCAAGCCACTCTTTTCTGTTTCGGTGGCCAAAATTGGAAAGCTACTAGGAAAAAATAAATAAAAATTCGTTAATAACCGTCATTGTCTTATATTTCATCTTACATAACCTTATCTAACATACATCTCGCATCTTATGTATGAACTTAAAGCTAAATTAAACAATAAAATCCATAATGGAATCAATTTTACACATTTTATAACGAGGTATTGTTAGTTGAACATTCTTGTAAATGCAATCAATACATACGTACAAAAATATAGTTATGTAGCTGGTTAATTGTACAAATTAAATGGTATCTTTTAATGTTAATATTATGAAGAAAGATTTGTTTGTTTGTAATTAATAAGTCCCAGTTTTATAATAACAAATTTTTATTTTCGGAGCACCAAATTAGTTTACTTTTCCAAGGAGACTGGCTATATTTTATCCTGGTTAATCCACGGGAAAGCGCTATTACATAGTATAAAACAAAGTCGCTTCCCGCTGTCTGTCCCTATCTATGCTTAGATCTTTAAAACTACGCAACGGATTTTGATGCGGTTTCTTTTAATAGATAGTGATTCAAGAGGAAGGTTTTTACTTTTTAGTGTAATTTTATCCTCGTATTCTCACAGCAGACACTACGCGGATGAAACCGCGGGGCGCTGCTAATAGACTATTTTAGTCCCGTATTCTCACAGGAACGGGAACTACGCTAGTCAAACCGCATTACAAATAATTTGTACAATTAATCCAACTATTAGAATACAGATATTTCAACATTTTTAAGTCAATATACTGTCAATATTATTATTTCTTGGGCGGTCTGAATATGCCGACTACGACAGCGTGGTCCCTCTCATAGGGCTCTAAAGTTAACTGTTCCTGTGGCTTCAGTTTGTCCGCTTGTAGCTTTTTGACCTCAGCTGCGAATACTGCTTCCGGCTGCGCTGTGGAGTCTATGCACGAAGCCTGCGAATAGAGATTATATTTTATTTATTAATTAAAACAGCAGAATAAATGGTCATTTTTTAAGTATCATAGTTCTAAACTAGGAAGGAATCCAACTACTTTTGAAGGAACCACGCATTTTTGAAACATTAAGATACCGAAAAAATACCAGGAAGTATAAAAAATTGCCGTGTGAGTGTAGTTAATATAAAAAACCATTAATATGCTATATTATAACGAAGAAAGATTAGATTTCTCGCATTAAATAGGCTCTCAAACTACGGACTCGATAATGTGCACAGGTGTACTTATAACACAGGGTATTTTAAATTCCAAAATTACCCACAAGATTATGATTACACAGCTGTTTTATAAAAGACTAGCAGCGCCCCGCGGCTTCACCCGCGAAGTTCCCGTTCCCGTGGGAATTTTGGGATAAAAAGTATCCTATGTGTTATTCTGATGTATAAGCAAGATTATTGTAAAGTTTCATTAAAATCCATTCAGTAGTTTTTGCGTGAAAGAGTAACAAACATCCATACATACAAACTTTCGCCTTTATAATATTAGTAGGATTATGATTACACAGCTGTTTTATAAACATTTACTCATTGAAATAAAACTATAAACATTTAAAACGGATTTTTGTCGTGGTTGTTTTAAATTATTTACGATAAAAATCCGTAGTTTAATTTCAATGTGTAGTGTTACTGTAAATCAAAGAAATCAATATCAAATCACCTTAATAGAAATAACAAAATGTCCACCGTTCTTCAGAAAATGTTGAGCATTTAAACTAACTATTCTAGCTTGGTCTGGCTGAGCCACGTCAGCGAATATACAGTCAACCATACCCACTAGCATTCTGAAACAAAATACTTGGATTTAGTGATAATTATAGGCGAAGTTGTGTGGTTGATTGTATGTGGATATCAGAGAGAGAGTTAAAAGTTATCAACATAAGATATTTAGTCGGTTTTTTCTCATCATTGTAAATGTTGTACCTATTATTAAGTACTAGCAGCACCCCGCGGTTTCACCCGCGTAGTTTCCCGTTCCCGTAGGAATTAAGGGGATAAAATTATGCTAAAAACCTTCCCATTGAATCACTCTATCAAATAAAACAAACCGCATCAAAATCCGTTGTGTAGTTTTAAAGATCTAAGCATACATAGGGACAGAGCGACTTTGTTTTATACTATGTAGTGATATTTTCGTAGAAATGATGGGATGATGTTTGACCACTGAAAAACTATAATCAATACATTTTTTTCATGTAGTTTTTGAGAATGTGATAAACATGTGTAAACACTTATTTAAAAAAAATATATAATAAAAACTTAAATAATATAAATCTTTTGTAAACGCTTTGAGGTTCAATGCCTGTTCAAAACCTGAATGAAGGTATTTTTTTTTTCATTTTATTTATTTTTAAAATAACAGTCTTACATATTTACACTCCAAAACTACATTTTTAAGTTCATTACATAAATATTTTCAACACCAAACCACCACATTAACAACATAGTAACAAAACCATACCTGTATTTCAGCGGATGCCTTGCATCTTCAATGATAGGTATTATATTAGTTCTCTTCTTTGCAACGTTTATCAAATCTCTGCCAGATCTGTGAGAGAATTCGACGGCGTACACTAGTCCTTCCTGTAAACAAATATAATATGTTGTAGTATGGAAATTGTGATGTTTGTATGTGTGTTTGCTTGTTTGTGTATCAGAATAGTGGGTGATGATAAGTTTAGTCTTCATGAATAGGTCTGATTTTTTGTTCATCATTGTATATTGAAAGCTATATGTAAGTATACTAATATTATAAAGCTGAAGAGTTTGGTTGGTTAAACATAACATAATCGTTCACTCCATCATCTCATTACAGTAACTGACCCCTAACTAAGTTCGTAACTTGTATCTAGGGTATCAGAAACTACGCACACACTCATTCACACACCCAGACTGAGACAAACATTTGTGGTTCACACAAATGTTCACACCGCACGGGAATCGAACCCGCAACCTTACGGATGGCAGGTCCGGCATGGTGACCACTCTGCCATCGAGGTCGTCTACGCGCTAATATTAGGAAATACTGGTTCAATTTGAAAATAATTTAATATAATAATTTGGATAGTCCATTTATCAATGAAATCTAAATATAATATAAAAATGAATCGCAAAATAAATGCCGGGAAAGAATACTACGCGGGTGAAACCGCGGGGCACTGCTAGTAGTGTATAGTTTTAATCGGATTGGTCGTACTATATTTTCCGCAGATATCCAACATTAAGGGCCTATTTCACAACCTGCAAGTAAAGTTACTCGCCAAGTTAGTTTTATCTCTTTCTTACATTATATCAAGTGGCAAAGACAAAAGTAAGTACTTGTGAACTTTACTTGAAGATGGTGAAATAGGCCCTAAGTTTAAGTCTTTATTTTCATTCGAACCACATTCAATCAAGCACTTTTCAGCTTATAATATAAGTTAGTACACTACAATTGTAAACATAATTACATTGATACATTATAAATGTGCTCTATCTATTATAAAAATAGAAAATAAACCACATTACTCACAGGTCCAACGACATCAGAAACATGACTGACGGTGGTCCCGCTGGCCGCTCCCAGATATAGAACCCTGGAGCCCGGAGGCATGTGTATCGCGTCCACACCGCCCATTATAGCCGCTGCTAACTTTGATCTGACGGAGAAATTATAGGGTTTAGTAACATGAATAAAGTTATGTTTGGCGATATAATAAGCTTGTATTTTACAAACACTGATATGCATTAGACAAGCGTGAATTTTATCACTTTTAAGATTTTACTAGCTGTATCCCGCGGTTTGCCCCGCGTATGATTAAGATTGAATACTACAACTTCTTATGATAATGTAAATATGCATTGGAAAACCATGAAATGCTTACTTTTATTATTGTATAATCAGCAGCGTATAGCAGCGTCCCGCGGTTTTACCCGCGTAGTTCCCGTTCCCGTGGGATTACGGGGATAAAATATAGCCTATGTCACGAATTGATAAATTGGCTTTCCATTAATGAAAGAATTTTTGAAATCGGTCCAGTAGTTTCGGAGCCTATTCATTACAAACAAACAAATCTTTCCTCTTTATTATATTAGTATATACTAGCTGTATCCTGCTGGTTTTCTCGTAAGAAATATTGAGATTTACTACCTACGATACATTATCCTTGGTTTTATTTACGTAACTTCTGTACACAATTTAAACTTCAGTTCAGTAGTTTATGTGAAAGAGTAACAAACATACATACAAACTTATGCATTTACTATATCTTTAAGATTATAATTCTTGAAACTAGCATAGATATGACAATAAATAGTTAAAATTTTATTAATTAATAACAAAATATAGTTACCTAAAAGGATTCCATACTCTGTATTCAATCTTTTCTCCTTCATTCTGTGAAAAACATTAACAAAATCATTGATATAATGTATATTAAATAAAGTACTACAAGTACTATATTTATTGTTAATATACTCAGAAGTGGGTATGTGGACATAGTCTTCACGAATAGGTCGAGATTAGAGGGACCACGATCATCATTGAGAAATGATTTTAGGTTGTTTAACACTCACTATAAGTTAATAACATTAACTAAGTTCGTAACTTGTATCTACGGTATCAGAAACTATGTACACACTCATTCACACACACACACATTCTTAAAAAATAAACTTGTAATATACTAGCTGAACTCTTTTTGGTAGACATTCAGTTATAAATTCTTTGTTCTTATTTCTGGGTTTAGTTGTGTAAAACTTAGGGCTTTGATCTTCAAGTAAAATTCGAAGTACCTACTCACAAGTTTTGCCTTTGTCACTTGACATAATGTAAGAAAGAGGCCAAACTTTACTTGGTGAGTAATTTTACTTGAAGGTCGTGAAATAGGCTCTATAGGTCTTAAAGACTCCTAAACCCAGAATTTATAACTGAATGTCTATCAAAAAGAGTTTAACTAGTTATTACAAGTTTAAGTTTATTTTTTAACAATTAAATCAATAAGTATTGATCCTATTCATGTAAAGTACTTTCTTCAATACCAATCCAGATTTGTATTATTTCTGTCCAGTTCACCCATATTTCAAATTAACATAAATACATAAAACTAATTTTGAGTTAGTAAAACAATGCAACATGTTTCAAAATAACTTTTGTAGTGTAATATTCAATTTCAACATTATGAGTGTATTTATTTCTACACCATACCTAACCAAGGTTATGTGAGCATTAAACAACAATAAAATCTATAAAATATCAAAACACCAACATTCATACATACCTCAACAGATATTCTCTTTTCTCCGTAAACTTCCGATCCAGGTACCAAGTTCTTTGTAACTAAAGCATCTTCTTTGCCCCTCGCTATGAACACTCCAGGATGTCTGGAAAGCATAACTTTGTTAACAATAGAAGGGTAACTTAGGGAGATGTGTGTTGGTGGGTATAATCAGTAATATATTTGGCTTCAAGCGTTCGCTTTCAGAAGAACGAAAGTTATTTGTTGTTAACATCATTTAGATATTTTTATTAACGTTTGGGAGGAAATTAATTGTAGAAATTATGAACTTGCTGAGCACTGAAGTTTCACATGTGTTAATTACTAATAGTCTTGTTTCTATTGGTCGTACCTTGATTGTATATATTTAGCCTTCCCCAATAATAGGCTATCCAACACTTTGAATTCAGAGTTTATGTTATTAGCATGTTCAACCACAGTTTTTATGTATTTGAATGCATAATAGTTAGACCATAGTTAAGGGGTAAACAACCTTTTTATGTGTCAGTTGATAAGAATAATTGTTTATTTAGAGTCGGACAGAGTGGTTACCATGCCAAACCAAGCAACAGATTGCAGATTCGAGACAAAACTTTTTATAAGATCCTTGACCCCTTTATCATGTGGAGTCTGTCAGAGTGGTCACTAAAAAATCGTCGCAGGTTTGATTACTATGCAACATTTGTGTGATACACAACTTTTATCTCAGTCTATGTGTGATATGTAGTTTCTGATACAATAGATACAGGTAATAAATCTAGTTACGGATCAGTCACTATAATAAGATGATAGTAATTAATATTTACCTGTGTGGTTCTATAACAACTTGTTTTCCTCCTTTAAAACCACCCCCGCCGCCACCCCGGCCTCGTCCGGGACCTCCCCTACCGCGGCCTGAAAGTTTACTCAATTATAGCTCGGCCAATTGTGAAGTTTGTTCAAATGTTGGTTTGTTAACATCAGTAGTGGGTATGTGGTATCATAGTCTTCATGAATAGGTCAAGATTAGAGGGACCAGTTTATCATCATTGTAAGTGTTTGATGTGCGAGCAGTCTCTTACTTAATTACTTGAATATTAGTAGTGCGGAGATGTATTTAATTACTAGCTGTGTGGGGCAGTTTTGTCAGTTCTTTTTATACCATATTGAGCTCATGAGTGAGGTAAACATTGCTGTGCTCGGTATCATCCACATTTGATCAAAATATTATTCACTTTTCCTAAGGACTGATTTTTCCATCGCCAGATAACTTTATTCGACGAATAACTTTGAAAATTTGACACTTATTTCATACAAAATCTGTCAAACGTCAATTTTATTCGTCGAATAAAAGTTATCTGGCGATGGAAAAATCGGCCCTGAGATGGGCAATCAAACTAAGCTGTGCTCCGCAGTTTCTTCTACATCAAAGTTGAACTTACAGCGGCTCCTTCAAATATTTACAAAGACTCGCACATTCAAACACTACCTAACAACATCTAGTTTATAACAATTATAACCAGTCTTACCTCCACCACGACCTCCGAACCCCCTCCCGCCGCCGCCGCCCCGTTTCTCAAAGCTGCCTCCCCCGCGGCCGCCGCCGAAGCCCCCCCGGGCTCCGCCCCCGCCTCGCCCTCCGCGGAACCCGCCGCCACGGCCACCTCGGCCTCCACCCCCACCGCGACCGTTGAATTCTAAAAATATATCATGGTTAGGGCCACATGGTTGTAATTTATGAAATTCTTATTGTGGAAGTTTATGTGTGCTTGGAGCACGTGGTATTATGTTTTTATCAGTAAATAGATGATAGTTACAAATACATATCGTAGTATTGAGTTGGTAAACTTATAAAAGTATCACATGGATGTTTGGTATTCGATAACCTTATTTTAGAGGTTTAAATGTACTTGGAACACGTGGTATTATGTTTTAATCGCCATAAATAGATGACAGTTATGTTATAGATAGATAATAATGTGTAGTTTTAGTGAATAAGTTCATGAAACATGTGGAGAATTGCTAAACATAACCTCAAAACGTCAATACCAGATAAACACAATAACCAAAAATTACGATAATTCTTTTTAAATCTGACTAAAAGTACTATATAAAACCTAGAAATATAATAAAACTTACAAAGAAATACATTTTCAGAGTAACAATGTACGAAAATACCACGCGGTAACCATGCGTTCCACACAAGTATGTTTTTCACAGAAAGTACACATAATTCGCTCACCTGGTTTACCCATAACGGTAGCACAAACTATTTATTCACTATCCAATGTGTTTAATAAATTAATTTCTCTATCTATACACAAATAAAAACTTATTTTTCTTCATGAGCCGCGCGGAGCCCTCACGCCGTGCTGCCGCTTCAGGAAGTGACGCCATTTTGTTTGATTGATTTTTTCTTTTCGGCCTGTCAAGCAAAGTCTGGACTGTCAGTTTGTCAGTACCCGTTTAAATGTTGCCAGGATCGTTTCATTTATCGCATACATTTTTCTTTACTTTTGGTTGTGTAGGTGATAATACGAGTAATTGTAAAATAAAACAATGAAACATAAAATGCCTTGAATAAGAACAAAAATATTACGATAAAAGATTTGTCTTATAAGGCATATATAGTTTGAAACCTTCGTGCGTGATGCCCTCTGTTGGTAATGCCTTGAATTATTCGGTGAATGGATGTCCAACAGACCAACAGAGATCCATTTGGATTGTTGGAAGTTGATAAGGTTTAAAAAGTTTAAATAACGAGCAAAATGGGTTGAGTTTTAGGAATGACATAAGATTTAGGTTTTGAATACTGTAATTCCAAACAAATGGGGGATAAGATTTAAAACATACCAAGTACTTACGTTTATTTATAACATCACAGCACAGTCATTGTCATACTGTTATTTTTTCTTTGTAATATTGTTTAGTGTAGATACAAGTTTTGCATATTTGCCGCCAGTGTGGTCTATTATATTTTAACCGCCCCGCTGACGACGTTTATAATATTTTCAATAGACCAATCTGCCGCCTTGATTAAAAAAAAACACTTTAAATACTTGCAACAAATTATTTTTTTAATTCTTTATCTATGTAGTACTTCATGTCTTTTGGAGGGGTGCAGTGATCGTCAGAACTAGCTAAATCAGCCGCCTTCTTAAAATTTTCCGCTCTAGGCTCCAGCCTACTAGGAAATCCGCCACTGCATCGAGACATTTTGGTAGTGATAGTGATACCTATAATGTAAGGATTACAGATACAGAGTAGTAGAAAACTACATACTTTTAATAAATACATCAACTACCTAATTATAGGCGTCTACAAAAAAGAAACACATTTAATTTGGTAAAATTTTATGTATTTATATATTTTTTATCACAATTTTCGTTTATTTTTACGACATGTTTTTCAGTTTATAATTACATATGGAATGTTTACAAACTAAGCCTTAAATTAACTTATATAAATTACACAAAATACCTAACATTATGTACTTTAGACATTATTTTAAGAACCTATTTTATTCCTAATTGTTTAGATATAGCTACATACATATTTATAAAGATATATACACTTCGAAGGAACAATATACTTAAATCTAAGACTAAACTTATATTAACATTTTAAATTCTTAGACAAACATTAATGTATCACATTTCCATAACACCTTATAAACATTGACAGCTAATGTGGCAACACTAAAACCTCAAACCGGAAGTGTCACATTCGCGCCAATATTACAATTAAAAAAAACATTGGTAAACAACAGTTGGTTTCTTTTTTTACAATAATAGATATATAAATTCAGTGTTTAAGGCATTCTAGTTATAATATTGCACGTTTGTGTATAACTAGGCTTTTTGCGGGTCCGTTTCTAATGACTCCGTTTTAACTGACAGTTGTAACGGCTGGGGGGTCGGCTTTGAACGCGCCAAATTGTACATCTGAAAATAAAAGAAGTTAAGTAAGTTTTCCCATAAATACAATATAAGAAAGTACATTATTTTGATAAAACTTGAAAATTGAGCATCTTCCTTCAATTAGCCATACATAAGTAATTTCTTCCCAGAATTTAATTAACAATCAACATTTTCAGATGGCATGACAGATAATACAGGATGTAACAAGTTTTGGCTAAGTCAACTGATTCGCGAACTGAGTCCTTTCAGAATTTTTCAATATTCCTACTACATATCTGATTTGGTTTAATCCCATGGGAATTTCGGCATAAAAAGTATCCTATGTGTTATTCCTAGTTGTAAGGAACATCTGTACCAAATTTAATTAAAATCGATGCAGTAGTTTTTGCGTGAAAGAATAACAAACATCCAAACTCACAAACATACAAACTCGCATTTATAATATTAGTAGGACATAAGTACCTTCATAAAGAGTCTGGTGGACAGTTGATCGACGCTCGTAGCCTTGTTGTACGAGTTCGTGTCGTCCATCTCCGAGCACACGTCTATCGGAGGCACCTTCAGTTTGGGAGCGCGCTTCTTCGTCGGCTGTTCCTCTTCGGAGTCCGAGGGGGGTGGACGGATCTGGAACAATCATTATTTTAACTTCATAAATATTTACTACATCATCTCATATAACTGACTAACTAAGTTCGTAACTTGTATCTAGGGTATCAGAAACTACGCACACAGTTATTCAAACACACCCAGACCGAGACAAACATTTGTGGTTCACACAAATATTCACCCCGCGCGGGAATCGAACCCGCAACCTTACGGATAGCAGTCCGGCATGGAAAATACGCCTTTCTTCTGCAAAGGGATCCTATAGACTACTGTATAAATATAATTATGCTCACTTTTCTGGGACGTCCAGGACCCCTTTTCTTTGTAGGTACTGGTAATGGCGAAGGTGATCGGATCTGAAAGATACATCTTATTATTATCTTGATTTTAACAAATCAGCCATACTTCAATATCCTTTCCCTTATTTTCAAATCAAAGCCTTTTATGGACTCTAGATCTCACACTGCCCGTACGAAATGCAGATGCTCACTTCTACTTAACACACTTTTACTCTGTACGAGCGTGGTATTTCTAGAGCCAAGAAAGTTCGTTAAACTGGGATAGTTAGTTCCAATATTCCTCTACCACCATAACTGATATACCCCTTAAAAATAATAAAAGACACTCACCCGCCTTTTCCTAATAGGTCTGCTCCCATCAGCAGACCTGGTTGTCATCGACAGCGTTGGAGAGTTATCATTCTTATCGTTTTTAGCCAGAGCCTCCTTCTCTGCACTCTCATCTTTAAGAATCCCACTCATTTTGTCCTTAAAAAAGCTATCTTCTGCGACTTTTAACGCTTCGAAACATTTATGTCCTTGGAGAGCGTATCTGATGATTTTGAGCACTTCTATACGGCATAAAAGTCTGGTATCGTCATCCATTTTCTTAAATAGCGGTATTAAGGAGTTCATAAACGATTTGTCGTCATCAAAGTGATCATCTGGAAGTATTGAATTGGCATCGATTTTGATTTCCAAAGAACTTGGCTTGTCGACAGGTACACACGCCTGGCTTCCCTTATCCTGTGTTTCTGGTACATCAGGCTTGGTCTTCAAGTCCAGGGGTTTATCTAAATCTTTGAGTCTGAGATCTTCTTGTATAGAGTGTTGGGGTGAACTTGATACTTCGGAGAACGATTCGTATTTCTCTTGTGAATATCTTGGTTTTCTGGAAATAGGTTTTGTTTGATTTAATTAATGTATTTTTTTTAGTAGTTATTTGTGGAATATGCACAAATAGTTCTAACATCTTTAACTGATCGTAAGTGGGTTAATTAGCTGGTTCTAGATCTAGAGATCAGAAACTACTGATTGACTCATTTAAACATACATAAGCCTAGATTGGATTGGGCACAAATGTTCCTTAGTTATTAATTACCATAAATAAAACATAAAATACTTCTTTATACCAAAATTCCCACGAGATTAGTTAGCAGGTAAATCTAATAGTCAAGAATATTCAATTGGTCATGATTCGAGAAACGATTTCTTGGCATAGGGCTTCAAATTTAAAGCCCTTTTCAGCGGAATATCTCAAATTCCCCATTTAAAATTTAAAACCTTAAACAATTTAAATACTTACCATTAATTTGACGGGCTGTTTGTACGTGCTGATTTAAGTGGAATCCCTTGACTAGTTTCAGCCACATTCGGTGGCCTTCATCAGGAGGATGAGTGAGATGCGCCCGCAACAGCGTCTCACTTTGTATCTTAGTGCAGAGTGAATCGAGGGATTCGACTTAAATTGGTATGTACAAACAGCCCGTCAAATCAAATTAATGATAAATAATGACGTACGTTTCGTTTAATAATACAATTTTAATACTCACTTGTTCTGCAGCGCCTGCCTCAGAAATGCCAGGTCCCTGTGGTAGTTATACCTCCTAGTGCCAGGAGTGCATTGTTCCACGGTCACGCACTTCCCCTGACGGTACATCTTGGTATACGAATCACGGATCGAACGCCATCGCTTTTGGACTTCTTTGCCTGGAAAAATGGAAAAAAATAAACATAAGTGATTAGCTTAGTTGGACATACTTCAACCTGGTTGAAACTTAGGGATTTAATGTACTTTTCATTAGTTTTACCTCTCAATCGCATCTCTCTTTTAGCCCTAAACACAAAGACGCTACGGTTAAAAACTGAGATAGTTAGACACAAAGGGTGGGGCACGTTTTCTGTTTGCATCTCAGTATATGGTCCTGTATATAGAAACAGAATGGTGGCTACCCAGACTACCCATTACCCTGTATATTCAAGACTAGCTGTGCCCCGCGGTTTAACCCGCGTGGTTCCCGTTCCCGTGGGAATACGGGGATAAAATATAGCCTATGTTATTCAGGGTGAATGCAGCTTTCTAATGGTGAAAGAATTATTGAAATCGGTTCAGTAGTTTCGGAGCCTATTCGTTACAAACAAACAAACAAACAAATATCCTCTTTATAATATTAGTATAGAAGACACGCCGATGCGCTCTTCCAAAAAAACGGTGGCGAAACGAGTTGCAGGAGTACCGAAATGATTGGTCATCGGTAGTAGATGTGATAGAGAAAACCAGAATAGTGAAAGAAAATGGAGTCAAATGGGACAACATAGATAAATATAATAAAACAAACTGAAAATGACTAAATTGATCTTACTAGTATGTATAAGCGCTGAGGATTTTGAGAATAAAAGTAGCCGTTGCTCATTATCAGTAAGGTCTCGTTAAAATAGGCGCAGCCGTTTCAGAGATAAGCGGACAAAATTAATTTTGTACTTATAACTAACATAACATAATCATTCACTCCATCATCTCATTACAGTAACTGACCCCTAACTAAGCTCGGAAGCTTATATCTAGGGTATCAGAAACTACGCACACACTCGTTCACACACACACCCAGACCGAGATAAACATTTGTGGGTCACACAAATATTCACCCCGCACGGGAATCGAACCCGCAACCTTACGGATGGCAGTCTGGCATGGTGACCACTCTACCATAGTAATAAGGTATTATGTATTTTATTGATTTGAACCATTGCCGTTACGTATTTTGCGAGTAATAAAGACGCGTCAAGCACTCTCAAAAAAGGCGGAAAAACCTATGCGTGCGAAAAAAATAAAAGAAGATAAGGTCAATTTACGGACTTCTTACGGAATACCTACTATTAGAGATAAGTAAATATTGTTATTATACGAGCTCATTTCTCGACCTCCAAAAGTTACTCACCAAGTAAATTTAGTTTTGTCTCTTTCTTACTTTATATCAAGTGACAAAGACAAAACTTGTGAGTACGTACTCGGAACGTTACTTGAAGATGGTGAAATAAGTAGAAAGGTAATTGCCTCCTTTAAAAATTATAAGTACGTCTTTCTATATTTTTAACCCCCGACGCAAAAAGAGGGGCGTTATAAGTTTGACGTGTCTGTGTGTGTGTGTATCTATCTGTGTGTGGCATCATAGCTCGCGAACGGATGAACCAATTTTAATTTAGTTTTTTTGTATTAAAGGGGACTTACGTGCGAGTGTTCTTAGACATGTTTGATGAAAATCGGTTGACCCGTTTAAAAGTTATGGGGGTTTGAAAGTAATTGTGGTGGGGGTTTTTTAAATTTTTAATTTAATGTTTTCATGTTACCATTTCAACCAGAATATTTGGGCGTAAGATTAGCGCGTTCAACCAACCAAATATGTACAGTCTTCAGCTATATTATACATAGCGGCCCGCCCCTGCTTCGCACGCACATACACCCTTTTTTTTGCATCGGGTTTCAAAAAAATAGTAAAATTATAAAGGGAGTTTGAATTTTTTTTTATGAATTTTTTTATTCATATTTTTTATTAATGTTTTTTTGTATTTTTTTATTTTTAAATTGTCACAGTAAGCAGTTTTTTATTCTAAAATATTAATTTATATATGCCGCCTCTTGAAAAGGCTCTTCATTTGTACCTTGGTATTAATCCTTATCAAAATAAATTACTTTATATTCAAGACGGCTTTAATACCTTTTTATAACTTTGTTTTAAGACCCGAAACTCGATAATTGACGGTTTTTGTACTTTTTGATCTAGTCATATTATTTGAAAAGCGTATTTTATAAACATGCTTTTAGGTAATAATTAAAGGAAATATTGTCATCTAAAAAATACTCTGAGAAAAACAATATTATACAGAAAACTTATAAAATATATCAAGAAAACTGAACATATGTTTTCTGAATTTCACTTTTAGCATTAACTTCCATGCCTTCGGATTCTAGTAATTCGACCAATTTAGCACTAAAAATTAAACAAACTTAAAGTCCAGATCCTTATTAAGGAAATACTCATAGGAAAATTTAATAGTTATTATAATTATTATTGAAATCGAAAAAAATATAAAGTTAGAATTTGTAAAAATCACACTCAAGAAAATCGTAATTTACGTTGATAAATGATGCTCAAAACGTTATTAAAATTACTTCAAATAATAAAAGAATATTTTCTACAACAATTATACTAAAAAAAATCTCTAAAACAAATTGTCTTTTTTTTCTACAAATATTTTAAAATCATCATAAAGCTACTATAAAATCGGACGCACGAAACAATTCAAATCAGTCTGCCGCGAGGCTTTTTAGAGAGAGGACGTATCGCTCCTACCGAGCGTTTGACCTTTGCGGCGCGTACGAATTTTATGCGATAACTCATCAACATGTTTTGATACTCGATAATAATTTTTGTTTTATAATTTGAATTATTTATTAAAAAAAAATATTAACATTTATGATAACAAATAATGTTTGAGAAATAATGAGCAATAAAACAACATTATTTTAAACCGACTTCCAAAAAGGAGGAGGTTCTCAATTCGGCCGGTATGTTTTTTTTTATGAATATGTTCAACGATATCTCCGTCAATTCTGTACCGATTACTAAAATTCTTTTTTTATTCAAAAGAATGGACTTGCCGTTTGGTCCCATGTCAAGGAAACCAGGATCTAATGATGGCATTCTAGAGAAATTGAGAGGAATTTTAGAAAATCGTAGGGTGATTAGTGCATTTGTTAAGTTTTTCGTTAATTATCTTAAAGCATTATAATTAAATGAAGGTTTGGAGTCGATCTGATGATGGACCTGGAAGATAGTCGAGGGAACTCTTCAACGACTAACAGCAGTTACCTCGTGTTTGGGCTTGATTAATTTGTATCGATGAGACCTTTACAACCAGATAGGTTGTGACACTCAAAAGTAATAAAAAAAAAGACCTTAAAAGCTGAAAAGTATAAAATAACAAATATTTAATTTAATACACCTTTTATGCGATGCTAATTTATACTTTTGTGTGTATGTTACCTATTGATAAGTGTGAAGTCGGTGCCAAGCCTCAAAGAAATAAAACTATTAGAAAAATAAACTACAAAATTATAATTCGAGATGACCGTTAACGAACGTTTGCCCGCTTGGATTGGTCGCATTTTTATTTTATTTATGTGCTACATCGCATAAGAGGTATTACATTACATATTTGTTATTTTATACTTTTTAGTTTTTGAAGTCGGTTTTTTTTAACAAAAAAGGAAACGAAATAATTTAGAAAGTCCTGCTTTTAGCGCTAAAAGGTTGTCCCGATAATATATGTTGTACATATACAGACGAGGCATTTTTCAAGTAGGCGTGGATGACGATATTCAAAACTATAAGGAAAGGAATATCGAAAATTGCTAGCGATTTTAATAAAAACTAAAACTGCAATTAGTATATGAAAAATCAATACCCCATTATGGCAAAAAATATATTATTCACAAGTAAGTTATAGATTTTTTTTACTCGTATGTTGCTTTGTTTTTAAAAAGTTTCGTTACTTACCAAAAAAAAATCATGTCTTATTTTAAAAACAAAAAACTAAGTATTTGTTTTATTCATTATTCCTTGTTGTGAATAATGGAATATCGAATCGAAAGGTATTACGAAAATTATATCTAATCATATACTACCTTCTACGAATCGTAAAAAAAAATATACTCGTATTTATACTTTTGTCAATAACTTTAACACAATTTATAATTTCCAATGGATCAAAACCGTTCGGCCGGAGTATTCAGAGCGAGCGCGCCGTCACCACATAGACAGTGTGCATGCGGACACGCGTGCGCGTCTGTGTGAGTGAAATTTGAGTTGTCGCGCGGTAGATCACGGCTCTTAACTATGTTTAGAAAGTCTCAACTCAACTATATATGAAGTATACTATACCATATGAAGTACTAATCTTTTTGAATAATTAAAATATAATATTTATTATCAGGTAAGTAGTAGGTACTTATTGAAAGAAAATTAAAAATATGGGTTTAGAAAACTACCTTTTACTAAATTTTTGCTTAAATTTTGAACAGGAAATAAAATACTACTATAAGCAGTTTGAATAGTTACATTAAAATATAATATTTATCATCAGATACCTACGAAACGAATATAAAGCGAATTCAAAATTTTTTCAAGATAAAATCATACGATCACTCCCCCCCGTACCCCAGTGACCTTACATGGAGCCTACATCGCATGCTGGCTAGCTGAGCGCGGTGAGCGACAACCACGCGACTTTTTTCTAATACTTGCATTTTTAAACTCGTGATATCTTCCGAATGAAATGTCCGAATTGAATAATTCAAAAAGTTATAAAAAGGTATTAAAGCCGTCTTGAATATAAAGTAATTTATTTTGATAAGGATTAATACCAAGGTACAAATGAAGAGCCTTTTCAAGAGGCGGTATATATAAATTAATATTTTAGAATAAAAAACTGCTTACTGTGACAACTATAATATTTAGACATATGCTGTCGCGACACTTTTTGTAGATAATGATGAGTTCTGCAAAGTCGTAGTAAATGATTTTGTTCTATCATCAATAGTTTTCGCAGCGCACGCGACGTAAGGAATTTTTCAGGTCTTTTTTTTACACCTGATGTTACATTATTGGAGTTTTAGTAAGGATCCCTAATTTTTTTTAAATATAATATAGCCTATGTTACTCGGGGATAATGTAGCTTTCCAAAGGTGAAAGAATTTTTGAAATCGGTCCAGTAGTTTCGGAGCCTATTCATTACAAACAAACAAACAAAAAAACAAATCTTTCCTCTTTATAATATTAGTATAGATAAGTACATATGTATGTATTTAAGCTATGTAAAATAAGATACACATACACATACATATGTATTAAAACGGTATTATTTAAAAACATCTTCGACGAACTAAGAGTGAAGTTGAAGGACATTTACGAATTATTTTATTCACATATTTATATATTACTAGTGGCGCCCTGCAGTTTCACCCGCGTAGTTCCCGCTCCCGTGAGAATGCAGGGATAAAATTATGCTAAAAACCTTCCCACTGAATAACTCTATCTACTAAAAAAAACCGCATCAAAATCCGTTGCGTAGTTTTAAAGATCTAAGCATACATAGGGACAGACAGCAGGAAGAGACTTTGTTTTATACTATGTAGTGATACTTTAGTATGTTATGTATTCACGTATATTATGTATTTATACGTTTGTTAACTGATAACGGCCATTTTGAAGTAATTATACATAGTTATTAGTTTTAATTACTTTTGACTTTGTATTTTATATTTTTAGAATATTTTAGTGCGGTTTCTATGTTCAAAATCTGTTTCTTAATTTTATAAATTGAATCGTGTCGTTTTAGAAATATTTTTACTCCGTGGTTAACACACGTGGTTACACATAAAATTTAATCCCGTGGGATTTTTGTAGTTATTTTATATAATATTGTTATTTATGGTACAAGCGAGGTAAGTTGGTGATTATTGAGATTAAAATCGACTTTTACCCCCAGATATCGGGGATTAAAAACATACTTTCCGAGCTAGTGGGATGAAAAATACATTTAAGATCTCGTGGAAGTAGTGTAAGACAAAAAGTTAACCTTTTAAGTTACAATTAACTAGAGTTCAATTGAGTTAACCATGACGGTTAAAGGCAGGTGTGGACTGCCTTGCTACATGAAATACCAACCTTTGGCTACGATTATTTAATATGTAAGTATTTTATTTTTATCTCTACTAATATTCTAAAGAGGAAAGATTTGTTTGTTTGTAACGAATAGGCTCTGAAACTACTGAACCGATTTCAAAAATTCTTTCACCATTAGAAAGCTACGTTCACAATGAGTACTATAGGCTATTAATCCCACAGGAACGGGAACTACGCAGGTAAAACCGCGGGGCGCTACTAGTCTATACTATAATACATATTATAAAGAAGTAAAGTTTGTGTGTTTGTTAAATTGTAAGGGGTAATCACGGGATCTGCTGAATTGATTTCAAAAATTCTTTCACTAATGGGAAGCTTTATTGTCAGCGAGTGACCTAGGCTATAGTTTATCCCTGTATACCCACGGGAACGAGAACTACGCGGGTAAAATCGCGGGGCGCAGCTATATTTTATAAACGCGAATGTTTGCATGGATGTTTGTTAGTCAGTCACGCAAAAAGTACTGAACCGGTTTAGATACTTATTACTTATACTTACAGATGTTAATTATTTTAAACAGGATACTTTTTTCGGAAATTCCCACGGGATCAGAATTTATTTGACTAAAAACGAGAACATTAAAGGTATAATTTTTGTTTAGTAATTTTTAATTTTTTTTTAATAATGCATAATGATAACTCTGAGTGCAAAAAGTTTGATAATTTTTGCAATAATTATGTTAATTTTAATAATAACTAATGTGCCACAAGGAAAATAAATGCAAGTTTGTACATCATACATACATAATTCAATATAAATTTTAATATTTTGTAATTGTGTAATTTTATTGTAATACATATATGTACGGAAAATTCTTATTTTACATAACATAATCAATTAAATTTTTAGTTAGTGGCAACTAAATTGTCATAAAGCCCACCCATAACCTAATCCTAACTAATATTATAAATGCGAAAGTTTGTATGTTCGGATGTTTGTGAGTTTGGATGTTTGTTCCACTTTCACGCAAAAACTATTGTATCGATTTTGATTAAATTTGGTACAAATGTTCCTTATAACTAGGAATAACACATAGGATACTTTTTATCCTGAAATTCCCATGGGATTGTGTATAAGTAATCGAATGTTTTATTGTAACTTTTTGTAGTCGCAAATCCTACCAATAGATGGCACTGTTACTTAATTTTTTAATACACGATGGTGAATTGTGCCGAGATTGTATGATATTAGCTACGCATGCTCACGGGAACGGGTACTACGCGGGTAAAACCACGAAGCGCTGCTAGTTTAGAATAAAATAGTATATAATATAATTATTTGTGCGTGAATATATGTTTACACAGTTCACATGTTTCACCGACGCAGTGGTGTGCAAATATAGTCAAAATATTGTGTGTTTCTTTGCTGTTTTTGCTACGTAACCTTATGTACGCGAGTCCGACTCGCACTTGGCCAGTTTCTTATTACTACAAGTTATGTTGCGAACTCCTGACGTCATATCTCGCTCGCCGCTCGCCCGTAATCAGTTGTCATAACGATATTATTATCTAGTTTGTTTAAGATACCGTTAAATAACTAAGTATATATTTTTCAACATTATTTATTTTTAACGCGTGCTAGGTCTTGTGTGGGCGTGGTTCGAGGTTTGATTCCTGAGTCAAGAGATTCATAGCTTGTTGTTTTGAAAATATGGCTCGGGATTGAGATCACTAAGCCGCTTGCCTAGTGGTGGAAATCCAGGGTTCGATTAAAAACAAAATTACATATTTTTTTGACACGCTTTCTAATCTCAGGAACTACCTAAGTACCTACTTGCTATCCTATTTAAAACATTAACTTAATGAATTTATTTACTAAGGAAAACTTTGTGAGGGTAACTAAGAAGTTAGTTATTAACCGACTTCAAAAAATGAGGTTCTCTATTCGGCCGGTTTTTTATATTAAATACTTATTATAGAAATACAATAGTATAAAAGATTAATTTGAAAAATCAATCAAATATAGGAAAAGAAGAAAGATTTTCGCCAAGATAAAACTAGGCCAATTTCTATCTTGGCTTGAAAAATTAGCGTAGAAGCGGCCATGAACTCGCTACCCTTGGTATTACATATTGAGTTCATTACGTAACGATTGGATATAGCGGTAGACTAGCTTAGGTACGCAGATTTGGACGTGTTTCTCCTTTACATGAGTATGTTTTATGTCTTTATGTAAATGTAATTTATTAAAACTAACAAATAAAATAAAAAATAGGCAACAAACTTTCTTTTTTACACGCTTTTTATTAGCTTCACCTGTATGTTTGTATGTTTGTTTGTAACCGACTTCTTTGGGCGCGATTTTGACCCACTTTAAACGGCCAGATTTCGTTCAAACTTTGTAGATTTATTGAGGACCGATGACAATACACTAATTTGATAAAATTATTCCATTTTTCAATTTGCAAAATATGATTTTTGTTAATTTATATAATTTTCATCTATAGTCGAAAAAATTTTTCGATCGTAAAGCACTCTCTGATGCTTCGCATCATGAGTCGTGCAATAGTTTAAAATTAAAAAAACAAGCTATTATAAATAATCCAAACTAAAAAGTAGAAAATAAATAATAGTTTAAAAAAACTAAAAAACACGCTTTTTATAGGAAACCGAACTAAAAAATAGAAAATAAGTTTTAATAAATTTAAATTAAGAATAGTGTTAAAAATTTCGATAAATATAAATTAATAATAGTGTGAATAAAAAAAATATATTTTATTTTAAAAAAAAGCGTGGGGTGCTTTTTAAGATATTAACAAAATGATAATCACTCTACTCATATCTGTCAATAAAATATTTATAACTATTGACACCATGCACCCCATATTTTATTAAATAAAGCGTGTTTTTTAGTTTTTTTAAACTATTATTTTTTTAGTGTTACAGTATTTTTTTTTTAATATTTAATTAAATTTTAACACCTATTTGTCTTATTTTTTTAACCGAGGTAGAGTTTTAATGTAAATTTAAATTTAGATAAAACAAAATGGCGTCTGCAATTAGACGTAAAATGTTTTCAATAAAATTTTGTTTTCGAATAGAATGTTCTGCAAAGAAAATCTGCGTCGAATTTTACCTAAGAATATAAAAATTGCGTTTAATTTTTAACTAAAAATGAATTAATGTCAGTATCTATTACGTAAGTAAGTAGGCATTATATTTATTTAGTTACCTAACGTCAAAATCAAGTGTATTGAAAATTAAGTAAATAAAACGTAATTAGGTAAAGTTATTTCTTTAAATTATCATGGTTATTAAATTCAATTATCACTAAAATCATAATTAATTGGAAACTTGAAATTTATATAATTACAAAATGTGCCAGGAATCGAACGCTCAACCAAAACATAACAGCCAGACTAAAACAAACAATAGAAAAATATCTTATCTAGCATACCAAACAAACAATTCTTTTTTATTTATTTGTATAGATGTTTAGATTAGATTATTTATATCTTTAGTGTAAGAAAGAGAGGGTAGACGTGATATCATCCGTCTCTCTCTGACCATGAACCGGGCGTTGTGAGCGGAGTCGATTAAATCGATAAATACAGATTCTTCAATAATAATATTTATGTACATATACGTGTTTATTTGTAGTGAAGTTTTTTTTATATACTTATCACATTTTTTTAAAAAGTAGTTCTCTTATGCAAATGAGACATCATAAAATTCACAAATATAATATGCTTTGAGTTGTTTTTATTTAAAAATAATTTTAAATAAAAACATCTCAAAGGTAGATAGGTACTTACTAATTATAAAAATACTTTTTTTTTCCATTAATATAGAACCTCCTCCTTTTTTCGGTTAAATATAAGCTTAATCTGGCTTTTTTTTACAATTTTATATTCAAAATCTAAAATACAATAATGTGTCTCAAAGAAAATCCCTGACCTATGAACGTTATATTTAAGTAATTCTTCATTGCAAGAATTACTTCCGCACGAAGGATTCTGTACCGAAAACCACAAAAAAACACGTTTGTTATATGGGAGCCCCTTAAATATTTATTTTATTTTTAGTACTTACCTATTTGTTGTTATAGCGACAATGGAAATACATCATCTATACTAGACTTATAGTATAAAGAGGAAAGATTTGTTTGTTTGTTTGTTTGTAATGAATAGGCTCCGAAACTACTGGACCGATTTCAAAAATTCTAGTTCCCGTTCCCGTGGGATTACGGGGATAAAATATAGCCTATGTCACGCACTGATATAATTAGCTTTCCATTAGTGAAAGAATTTTTGAAATCGGTTCAGTAGTTTCGGAGCCTATTCATTACAAACAAACAAACAAACAAATCTTTCCTCTTTATAATATTAGTATAGATATAGATTATACATTCACAACTTATTGTTATGAATAAAAATGAATGACTGTATGAATAAAAGATGGCCGCCGCGCTCCGTCTGCGTTCGCTTATTAATAAAGTACCTAGTTCATACTTTATCTACATATATTTATAAATAAATCTTTAAATAGGCTGGAATTTAAATAATATGATAAGAATGGAAAGAAAGATATACGCAAAGTATAAAAAAGAATAACGATAAACGCGCTCGGAATTCGATATTTGAATGTAAATTTAAATTTAGAATAAACAAAATGGCGTCTACAATTAGACGTAAAATGTGTTCAATAAAATTTTGTTTTCGGATCAAATGTTGTTGCAAAGAAAATCTGCGTTTCAATTTTACTAAAAATAAATTAATGTCGTTTTACTTCTTAGTAAATAGAATTATAAATTGTTAATTGCTCAATATTAATTTGTCAATCCATTAACGGTGACCGAATCAAAATTTGTTCAATCAATTGTGTCAAATATTAGAATAGAAATTGTGTCATTTTGTTATCTTTGTAAATAATAATGTAGTAACGTACTTAATTGAAACTAATTTTAATAACCTTGAATTTAAAATATAATTGGTTAAAGTTTCTTTGTAACTAACTTCAGTTAATTTTGTATTTTAATTCCTTTTTTAAGTAAGTATTTTTTAAAATTTATGATAAGTACTTATAAAAATTACGTAGGTAAATAATTATGAAATAATTTTACTTATGGAGTACTTAAGTAATTTGATTAAGTATACAAAATAAGTATTTAAAAAAATACATTTTAGTATATTTTTTACGTTTTATTGTTTTAAGAATTAATTAAGTTAGTATAAATTCTTTCTAGAAGCAAAAACAAATTTACTTGCTTATAAGTAGGTAGGTACTTATGTACTTACTTACATAAGTTCTTATAAAATAAACGATGCTTATACGAACGCTTATTCATTAAAATTATAAATAGGCAATATACCTAAATAGGTATTCCGCTTTATTAGATTATGTAAATACATAAGTATGTACTACATACAATAAAATTCAATATAAGATATCACACAGACTATGACTAACGTTACACCACATTGTTCAAAGTGCAATAATATTCTGGCAGATGGCGTTACTATCTACCAAGAAACATGAATCGTTCACATACTCATTACAACAATTATAAAAGGTTATAAAAACCAATCTATTAAAATAGAGTTTCATAAACAATTTCAAAATAAATTAGCTTTCAATAATTATTTCTATTAATATGTTTAAAATAACTTACCAATTTTATTTTTCATTATTAGTATTTATTTTAATTAAATTTTATATCCGTTCACTTTAAATTTAGAAAAACTAATTTAAAAAATCGTTCATTTGACTCGTTTTTATGATAGGAGCAAAAGTTATTGCACGGTCAATTTATATTTAGAACGTCTTGTTTTTAAATGTAAACTAAACAAAAAACTAATAAACGATAATTAAATTGAATTTAGAACATTATTTTAATGTATTAATTACTGTTTAGTACAAATTAAGTTGAAAATCGAATTAATTGTAAAGAATTTATTTTTAAATTTTAATGAACGCGGCAACGATAAGTTTTATTTTTTTCACGAGTACCGCGTCTCGCAACGGGCGTCGCACTAACTTTATTCTGCCTTGCCTTTCTTGCGTCCAACCACTGCGTCAATAATTTCAAATATTATATTATTTTGTTACATGATTTTAAAAACAGGTTTTATTTATAGTAATTGGCGTTTATTTTATATGTAAAAATATTTATGTTCGCTCACTTACACAGTTTACTTGTAATATTATGTTTAAGTAAATAATGTTCTAGAATTATTTTAGTTTGGTATTGAGGACTACGGAATGATTTATAGCGTAAGTAGGTCATTTTACTAACAATGGCAGTTTGTACAAGTATATTTGATTATAAAAGAATATCTAGAGTTCTGATATTATATTACTACATTATTTTATTATTGACATTATTTTAAATATGTTAGTTAGCTCTACGTAGTTTTAGTACAATTATTTAATTAAATAAAGATAAGTGTTTTATTATAAATAAATGTTCTTTTTTTATTAATTTTGTAAAGTTCTTACATAATATTTTTTCTTTTTATTCTATTTATTTCGAGATTTTTCTTATTCTAAGTTAATAAAAACATATTTAGATCCACGATTTATGTGTTTATCATATTTTTTTTAATATTAACGTTAACTAGAGCCAAAGAGGGCAATGTATTATGCCAAGGTCATAAAAATTAGTCATGCAAAAGGCACAAATAATTCTACGTTGTACCATGGACGATATCTATGGTAATTAAAAAAACAACTCTATCATAATCATAACGCCTTTTTGGTCTTAGTGACATCATCTTCCTGCCAAGCCCAAAGGTCCCAGGTTCATTTCTTGGACCGAGGATGTTTGCTATTTTCAAAATATGGAATCCTAGGTACTTATCGGGCGGTCTAGTGGCATGTTCACCTGCCTATCAAGCCATATACCTATACCGGGTTCGATTCCTAGATCAAGCATGTTTGCTATTTTCCGAACATAGCTCTAGTTTGAGATCACCAACTTTTGGTGATTACGCCTAATTCCTCATCACTGTACTAATATCATCAGTAAGAGGCCTTGCTCTAGAATCTAACATAACATAGGTACGTAACAAAATAATCATTCACTCCATCATCTCATTACAGTAACTGACCCCTAACTAAGTTCCAAACTTGTATCTAGGTTATCAGAAACTACGCACACACTCATTCACACACACCTAGACCGAGACAAACATCTGTGGTTCACACTAATATTCACCCTGCATGGGAATCGAACCCGCAACCTTACGGGTGGCAGTCCGGCATGGTGACCACTCTGCCATCGAGGTCGTCGATTTTACTTTTATCTTTAACTCTATCATAGGTACAATAGTCCTTATAGACTGTGAATGTTTAAAATACATGTTTTGATTCAATAAAACAAATAGATATTGAAATTGGAATTTGTTTTAATAATAAACTTGAAAGATCCATTTGTTTATTTATCTTAGTAGATAGTGCTGTGCCCCGTGGTTTTACCCGTGTTAGTTCCGCTTCTATTGGTCGTATCGTGATATGATATAGCCTATATCCTACCTCGATAAATAGGCTATCCAACACTAATAGTTATTTATGGTACAAGCAAGGTAAGTACTATCCTCGGCTATCTTCAGACCCTCGCCTGACGGCTCGGGCCTCAATAGCGCCTCGGGAGTAATCACCAACTTACCTCGCTTGTACCATACAACGTTTTTCAACACATTTGCGAAGAAATTATCATTTTTCGCTAATAAATAAACAGTTTTTCTATTCGCGCGCATCCAACACAACAATGGTGATCGGCCATAGATTAAAAGAATATACTTATTAAAAAAAATCGAATGAATGAATGAATGGATTCGACCATAGACCTACCAAAAGTAAGGCAACATAGTTGAAGTTTGTTTTTTAAATGTATGGACACAATTTTTTTGGTATCGAAACTTTTTTTAAATGAAAGCAATTTAAAATACAATCTATAACTCACTAGTGAATAAAACGTGTCATTATTCAACTGTTTTTGCACAAATAAGAGCCCCTTTATGAGCAACTTATTCAATTCGCACTAGCAAGCAATAGTTCCTGAGACAGATTTCATATAAGTTTTATCATTTATTTTTTATTTAAAAGCATAACGGTACTGGAATTTCCCACGATTATAAATAGCAATTAAATTAACTTATGGGAATACATTTGAACATCCTGATTCATATTTTAAACAACTAGCGTCTCGCGGTTTCACCTGCGTAGCTCTCGTTCTCGTGTGAATACGGGGATAAAATATAGCCTATGTTATTTAGGGTGAATGTAGCTTTATAATGGTCAAAGAACGGATTTTGATGCGGTTTTCTTTAATAGATAGAGTGATTCAAGAGGAAGGTTTTGAGTATAACTTTATCCTGGCAGTCACGGGAACGGGAACTACGCGGGCGAAACTGCTAGTAAATAAATAATAGTTATTTATGGTACAAGCGAGGTAATCATCAATACACGCGTGTACCATACAACGTTTTTCAACACATTTGCGAAGAAATTATCATTTTTCGCTAATAAATAAACAGTTTTTCTATTCGCGCGCATCCAACACAACAATGGTGATCGGCCATAGACTAAAATAATATACTTATTAAAAAAAACGAATGAATGAATGAATGGAATCGACCATAGACCTACCAAAAGTAAGGCAACATAGTTGAAAATTGTTTTTTAAATGCATGGACATGATTTTTTTTGGTATCGAAACTTTTTTAAAACTAAACAATTTAAAAAAAAAATCTATAACTCACTAGTGAATCAAGCGTGTCATTATTCAACTGTTTTTGCACAAATAAGAGCCCCTTTATGAGCAAGTGTGTTGAAAAAATATTATTGCATTAGATATCACGTTTATTGAGGAAGGATTTCAGATATAATGTCAAAATAGGTGAAACCACCGGGCACAGGAAGTTATTAATAAAATAATAAGTTATTTTTTAAACAACTACCTGTGCCCGCTGTTTTACCCGCATAGTTCCCGTTCCCGTAGGCATATGGGGATAAAATTATGCTAAAAACTTTCCACTGAATCACTCTATCTATTAAAACAAACCGCATCAAAATCCGTTGCGTAGTTTTAAAGATCTAAGTATACATAGAGACATAGGGACACAGAAAGCGACTTTGTTTTATACTATGTAGTGATATAGGTAGTAAGGATATAATAAGGATTGCTTAAGCACTTTTATTGAGGAAGACTTTAGAATATAATGTCAAAATCCTTAAGTGAATCCACTGGGCCCAGCTTTTTTTTACATTATTATATACTTAGTTATTTTTTACATTATTAGTTATCATTACATTATTATATTTAATTATACGATGTATTAGTCAACACATTTGTAATTGTATGAATGTATAACTTAGCAGATAAAGATTGGTGTTACAACATATTTTCGTTTCATTTTAAATATCTCTGTGACTCATAGTAACTGGAGATGACTGGTTCTGCTTCGTACAAGTGGTAAACATGCCCTTTGTATGAAAGGTTTCTGGTTCGATGCCGGCTTTTTTTTGCTTTTGTTATATTTTGTGTTACTAATTATTAAATTCTACTAATTATCCTAATCCTAACTAATATTATAAATGCGAAAGTAACTCTGTCTGTCTGTTACCTTTTCACGGCTAAACTTTACTGAACCGATTGACTTGAAATTTGATACAGGGGTAGCTTATGGTCCGGGAAAGAACATATGATACTTTTATCCCGAAATTCCCACGGGAATGGGAACTACGCGGGTGAAACCGCGGGGCGCTGCTATCTATTATAAAAGTGAAGAGTTTATTTGTTTGGCTAAAGACACTAATTTCAGAAATTAATGTTTATATGTAACTAGCGGCGCCCCGCGGTTTCACCCACTTAGTCAACGGCGGATCCAGGGGGTGGGTCATGGGGGTCATGACCCCCCCCTGAGCCGGTCCCAGGACTTAGGTGGACCACTAATTGAACATAATGATTTTATTTATAAAAAAAAATTGTCACCATACAGAGGCGCCAGGAGGTGGTCACATAGTCGTGGTCACGTCAAGAACTTATAATTTAATTTTGATAACAATATACCAGTTGTTTTGTAGAGGGTTAACCAAACGTGGTGAGCGTGTACCGGGGCCTATTTGGGAGATACACTTCGGGCAAAAATTTCCTTGTTGTTAAAATAAAAAAAATATCGCTAGAATTGACATTTTTTTTTTGAAATTGCGTCTATTTATCCCTACAGCTTTTTTGAGCTGGTTTCCAGTCAAATTTTTTGATTGGTTATGGTCTCAGATATGACCTGGTCTACTTACAGCATTTTCTGACCCCTACAAGGTCTAAATAATTTGTTAGAATTGGTCACACTTCTTTCTTTTCTTATCCGAACTTTTATTCCATATTTTACGTGAAGCGACTGCCATCAGACCTTTACAACCCACTTTTTTGGTTAAACCAAATGTTAGACTTTTGAGGGCTCTAACTACCCGTAACAATTGTCGATGATGTTAGTGAGATGCTGTAGTGCAGAGTTCCGTGCTGCAGAATTATTTCGAATCATCAAATAATCAAATCATGCATGAATCTCTTTTTGTACGTAATATAGGTAGAACATTTCGTCAGCATAGTAAAAAGAATGAAAAAAACGCGTGTGTCACACCACTGGATGTATTCTTAACCCTTTAAGCGATTGCCAGAGCGAAATCTTGATTTGGGAGCAATATCGTCCTGTCATTGAGATAGACCATTGTACTTGTTTTAAGACTAATTATTTTCTAATAAGGTCACTACAGCATCTCTGTATCTTCAGAAGACCTCAGGTAAATCCAAATTTATTCATACTGTGGCGTATTTAAACCAAACTTGGAATTTGTTTTTAACAGAATCCTATTATTTTTCTTCTATTTCCACTTTACACCAAAATTTTTAACAAGTTCTTTTGTAATACATGTAGTGTACCGTTGAAATAAGGAATAAACAGATAAGTTTTTAAATTCTCGGTTCCACTTAGTTTTCGTTTTAATTGAGTTGATTTCTTTTTTTCATTGTCCTAGCATTAAGTGGTCATAACAAATTATTTAGAACTTGTAGGGGTCTGAAAATGCTGTGAGCAGACCAGGTGATACCTGAGACCATGAGTGCAGTCCGATTTATGAAAACGTTACAAACGGTACCAATAGTGCACACGCGTGAACCAAATTGAAATGTGCGCTATGTGCACTGTTTGCGCGCTATCAAATAGGACCAGGATTGTATGCGTACGTGTGCGCAAATGTCAAAATTAGAGTTTCGTATTTGGCATTTCGAATGTAAGATTCAGAAAATATAAATATTTTCTGAATCTTACAACAAATTTGTTGTAATTAGTAATTGATAAGAATGCAATATTTCATAAATATATTAAGTTTTAAGCCATTGTAAACATACATGTTTAATAAAAACCTAAAACAAATCAAATTCTAAAACGTCAAATTTTGAGTTTGACGTTAATGCACATTGCACACACTGCACAACCTATTTTCCATGAGCAGCGTTTGCATGGCTTTATGACGTCCCATTACTTTCGTTGGTGCGAATACGCTCAATTCGGTAAGCGCGCTATCGGTACCAAATGCGCGAAAAAGCGCATTTAGGACCGCACGGTATATAATCAATTAAAAAATAAAAAAGCTAAAGGGATAAAAGGTCGCAATTTGGAAAAAAATATTAAAAAAAAATACAATACAATTCCAGACCGAGTTTCTTGCAGATTCTTCTCGGCTGATGTATTTCCGAATCTGTGGTAAATTCACAATGTATTTAAAATTATATTCAAAATATTGAAGGTAGTAATCTTTTTACATTACTTTGTACAGACGTCTTCCATCTTAGTCTTCTGTGATCACGGGTTCTGTAAAGAATCCGAAACGTCAGAAAATGTAAAATAAAATATAACCACGACAAAAATCCGTTTAAGTGTTTTATTTCAATGTGTAGTGTTCGTGTAAATCAAAGATATCAATATAAAAAAATACAATTTTGACGATATTTTTTTAATTTTAGCAACTAGGAAATTGTTGGATAAAGTTTATCACCCAAATAGGCCTAGGTACACGCCCACCACATTTGGTTAACCCTCTATCAAACACCTGGTAAGTATACAGTGTGTGTCTACACCCCGAGCTTTTTTTAAAGGAGGTTAATATAACGTATATTTAAAATGTAACCATGATATTAATTTAATTTATAAACTAAATTTCAGACTTTGTTAATTTTCTAACAAAATTTTAATTGCCAGCAATGTAAAGCACAGTAATTTGACAAATACCTATGTGTAAATATCAGTCAAGTCGCATTGACAAGGACAACAATACATTCTACGCTAGCTATTATATCATAGTTTTTCACCCCCGTACCACGACATGACTTGTACCAAGTGAATAAACGACAATTACACAGTACGCCTACTACATTTAAGTTGCGGATTTAGAAAATTTTATTGTGGTGTTAATTAACATCATTATGATTTACTAATACGCGCAAACAATTGTTAACGAAGCATATTATCATCAGTCTTTATAAAAGCCCGGGTCGTAGACACACACTGTATATATTGTTATCAAAATAAATTATAAGGTCTTACTCCTTGACCACGACTATGTGACCCCCCCCTGGCGCGAAAGCTGGATCCGCCCTTGGGCGAGGGGTCCATACAAGACGATTCCTACCGTCTTCCCTTTTGAAAACAGACCAACTTACACTACTAAACTCTAAATTATCTAACACTTTTTTCATACTTCAACTAAATATTAACGACACATACTTACTTAAAAAAAAAACTGTTTTAAATAAATCAAATTAAAATAATAATTCACGAAAAGAATGCATAGCGTAATATTCATCGCTTAAGAAACGATCAAACTACCTCATACTGAAACAAAATCATAATAATCATTAACTACTAAAAATTACGGTTCAAAATCGCTTGGAAGTACCAAGCGCCATACAAAGTTACAATACACCTACATCGTCTAAGAAACGATCTAACTACCTCATACTGAAACAAAATCATAATAATCATTAATTACTAAGAGTTACGGTTCAAAATCGGTTGGGATAAAACGTTTTCCCTTGCGCGTCTCGCGCCATACAAAAGCGTATTCACAACTACAAACAATGAACCGTTCCGACACAAAAACTCACGCACACATTGACACATATTCGCACAAATTCACGCCCAAAAATAAGGCCCTCCGCACATGGAGCTACTCAAATATGACGGAATTAATCAGTAATTAGAATTACAAACTAGTTATAAACTGTATTTCGCACACGACGCTACTCACATTGCAAGGTTTCAGTCACTCCTGTTATTTCTACTACCAAATAAACACGTGCGAAAAACCTAGCAAGGGGAAATATTGGAAGCAATAAAAATGTCGAGTGGATCGAGCGAAGATGACGATGTCATTATACTATATTATCATCATAACAGACGCCGAAGGAATCGACGCAGATTTTGGATTCACCCATATATCCAAAATAATGTAAACTGCAGATTGTCAGTTGCAGCACGAGAGCTGCGTGAAACAGATAATAAATTTGTGGGATTCTATAGAATGTCCAAAGATAGCTACGTACATTTGGTACAGTTAATAGCTCCTGCTATTTGTAAAAAAAATACTAACATGCGGGAGTGCGTGGGCGCAGAAGAAAGAATTTTAATAACGCTAAGGTAAGATTTCTATTTATTTATTAGTGATTCCAAGGCTCTATGTCCACCCCCTTCTGGGGATCACGGACGAGAGTATATGCATGTACCTATGTATTTAATTAGTAGCAAGGTTATCTGACCTTGCTTCCACCCAACTTAGAATTTACCCCCTGGGAGCCCGGGTCTGGTACTTCAAATTAACATTCAATACAAAAAAACTTGCTATGTCAACAATTCATTAGATCAGCGGTTCCCTACATATTTAAATTAAACACTGATCTAATGAGTTGCTCACTATGCGATTTTGACATAACAAGTTTTGATCTACTGAATGTTGATTTGAAGTACCAGACCAGACCCGTTAAGCCCTTCTTTCATTGGAAAGAGACTTATGCCCCTGTAGTGGGAACGTGGTAGTATGTTACAGTAATAACAAGTAAGTACCTACTATTAAAATAAAGAAACACCCTGATATACCACAAAGCATACTTTATTATTAAAACCATATTTTAATCATCATTTGTATTAATAAGACTCGGTACTGATTCATAATATGTCAGGATTTGATTATATGCTGGTGTGACTCGCTGTCCATTTGGTACAGGCTGCTCTTGCGTGGAAAGAGAAACATGTTGTGTTTCAAAATTATATGCTGCCGTGGATTGCTGCTCATTTAATGAGGGCAGTTCTTGTGTAGAAACAAATACGCTTTGTGTTTCCAAATTATATGATGATGTGGCTTGCTGTGATGGTGCCAAAGAAGGTCTCTGAGGTTCCTCTAAAATTTCGTCCACTAAAGCCAGCACTCGTCGCTTGAAGGTTCTTGTTTGACTGTCGGACATTGCTTTCATGTCTGGCAGTAAGCTTAGAAGAAACATTCGCTTAGGGTCCTCTGTTTCTATAGTGTTTTTATCAAGTTTAGCCTTTCTGGCTTTAAAGTAGTCCATAATACCATCATCGATTGTTGAAAATGATTTCCCTTTACGACGAGTAAAGCGGCTGCCAGTACTGGAAGCAGGTGGTCTGGATAAAGGGCATGACAAGGGCGACAGTGGTTGATTGGTTATAGGAGAAGATGCAGGCAAAGGGCATGACATGGGTGATGGATTGTTTTGGTATGGTGATGGCGTGCTTTGAGATGGTGATGTCATGTTTTGAGATGATAATGGGATGTTCTGATGTAATATGGATTGCGACTCATTTACTTCTTCGTTATCTTCTTGTTCCAACACTTCTTCTACTGCTTGCTGCGGGAGATTACCTGATACAGTATTATTCAGAGTTTTTATGAATGGAATGGTAAATTGCATCGCATCGGCCAAATAATAAGGTTTCTTGTTTTTTGATGATGATCCACTTGAAGCTGGTTTTGTGTGCCGGACGAAAACTGCGCGCAAATTTTTCCATTTTTCTTTACATTGGCCCTCTGAAACAAAATTAACAACTTATTTTTTTGTTTCCAGGTACTTGGCAAGTGGCGATTCATTTGTGAACATCGGATACTATTTTGCTAGAGGAGATAATACAGTTGCACAGATAATCGCTGAAACTACAGTCATTATTTGGAATGTTCTAAAAGATATTTATATGCCAATCCCTAATGTAAGAAAATGGAAGAGTATATCAGAGCGTTATAGTTTGTTGTGGAATTTGCCTAATTGTATCGGTTCCTTAGATGGAAAACATATCCGAATAGAGAAATTCCCTAATTCAGGATCAAGTAATTTTAACTACAAGTCATTTCATTCTGTTGTCTTGATGGCATGTAGTGATGCGGACGGGTTATTTACATTAATTGAATGTGGCTACGCTGGGAGAAATAGTGATGGTGGAATATTTCATGCTTCAGCTATCAAACAATGGCTAGAAAACACTGCTAATATTCCCGCGCCTTCAAGATTACCAAACGACGAACAAGAATTTCCCTACTATTTCGTAGGTGATGAGGCGTTTCCATTATTACGCTATCTGATGAGACCATATCCAAAACGAACTTTGAACAATATTAAAAGAGTGTTTAATTATAGACTGAGTCGAGGTAGAAAGACAATTGAATGTACATTTGGAATGATGGCTGAGAAATTTGCCGTTCTAGACAGGCCTATACGTTGTCGAGATCCGCAAAAAGTTACAAATATTATAAAATCTGTGTGTATTTTGCATAATTTCGTACGAAGCAGAGAAGGTATTCAGTATAAACCACAACATTTCGAAACAACTGACTTCACTCCTGAATCAATACCTGCTCCACAAAATCTTCAAGTGACTCCAACATCATCAGCTTATAATCTCAGAGATTATTTGGCAAATTATTTTATTAAACACCATGCAGCATTACCGTGGCAATGGAATCATATTTTGTAATAAAATAATTAAATATAGGTACTTACCAGTCAAATTAAATACTTTTCCAACTTCACTCCAAGCTCTTTCTGTTACATCCTTTCGTGAGTAATCTGTCAGTTTATAATTATATAAACATGGATACTCTTCCACTTTCTGCACAAATTTAATATTTAAGGCTTGATCATTCATTTTTCACATCAAAACACAGTAAACTCGGGTAACCTAGTAGCTCGGCGACCGGCACGACGCGTCGCGCGCGATCAGTTGCCAACGCGTTACTAACTGGTTAGTGACTAGTCGCGTCGTGTGCGAACCTGTATGGCAATGTATGGGCGGTGACGCTCAAAAAACTCGTTAGTAATTTGAGTTTGTGATTAGTTCCTTTTGAGTAGCTCCATGTGCGGAGGGCCTAAGACGCTCGGCCACCGTCTTGCTACTAGATACTATTAATTATTCTGTGCCAGCCAAGGATCAGACCAGAGAAAGAGAGAGAAAGAGAACACGGCTGTTGACGTTTTGCAATGCGTATTCGCGTATGTCAAGTGTCATGCCATTTAAGTTTTCGCGCGTTGTAAAAAAACAGTTTGTGTTTGTTTTGTTTTTGTTTTGTTGATTTTTACGATTTTACATGATAATTATTTACGCGACTTATTTGTTTAAAGTAGTATTTGTAAAGTTATTATTACGTATACCTCAATTGTAAATTTGATATAATTAGTGAGTTAAATACTTATATTCGATATTATTGGTTTTCGTGTTGTGAAGTGTGAAAGTTTTAATAAAACAAAACAAAAGTTTATTGCATATTGAGCAACTGTTGCTTATTGGATAACCTGCTAGGTGAGAATAACTTATTTAGTAAATTAGACAGAATAATAACTAAAGAATTATGACTAATAATTAGATACAATTATTTAACTTAACTTTTATGCACTCCAGTGCCTCCCATAAGCAGAATTTACTTAAATTAGTTATCAATAGTTAGTTCAGTAATATTATAGGAGGCAGCAACTTCCTAAGTATACAAATTCATTTCCTAATTGTAAAAGATTTAATAGAAATAATTTCATTAGATTTAGATCTGTCTCCGGTATTTTTTTTAAATGACTTTTTATATTTAAATGATAACGGGGGACATATAACATGAAGTGTTTGTTTCCTGTGTTTGTTACTTGAGATTAAAAAGTATATAAATCCATCGGAATTAGTGTGTTTATCTTTATGTCAGCAGACAAATAACAATACAGCTGAACCGATTTTAATGGGACTTTCACATAATAAATGGTCAATGTAATAAACCTTAACTTTTATGTTAAAATTAACATATGATCAGCAAGAAACGAATTTGTTGAGTAAAGCTCCGGAGAAAAGTTTGTCATCATCATCATCTCATCCAAAATTATGTAGGTACGCGTCAAGGCGCGGTCTGTTTTTGGGCCGTCTTCCCTTTCGAAAAATTTCACCCCTCGCCACTGGTCCCTATGTCTCTATATATGCTTACATCTTTAAAACTACGCAACGGATTTTGATGCGTTTGTGTTTTAATAGATAGAGTGATTCAGTGGGAAGGTTTTTAGCATAATCTTATCACCATATTCCTACGGGAGCGGGAACTACGCGGGTGAAACCGCGGGGTGCCGCTAGTATAATTATTATTACTAATTAATTAGTTAGTTATTTTGGTAGTTAAGCAATAAAATATTAATGATATTAATTACTTTGTCAGCACAACAAATTTTATTAAGGTTTTCTTCAATAGATATAATTAAAGTAGAAAGTTCATAATTATGTGATAAAATCTAATATATAAAATTCTCGTGTCACAGTTTTCGTTGCCATACTCCTCCGAAACGGCTTGACCGATTCTCATGAAATTTTGTGAGCATATTCAGTAGGTCTTAGAATCGGCCAACATCTATCTATCTTTTTCATCTCGAAATTCCCACGGGCACGGGAACTACGCGTGTGAAACCGCGGGGCACAGTTAGTTTATTTTATTTGGGTTTTCTTCAATACATAGAGATAGATTCAAGAGGAAGGTTTAATAAAGGTGAATAATAAAATACAACGCATGTGAAACCACTGGACACAGCTTCTTATCAACCAATTTAAATGTATATTTTTCCTAGTCTATATTACAGTATATTGCATCATATTTTAATCATTTACGAAGCCAGAGTAATTTACCTACTCTCCTGTGCTGTGATAAAACTTTAATGATATGTTTTGACTAAAGGAAAATAATTAAACTAAATGATTGTACGCTTGTACTTTTACGGAATTTTTACACGAAAAATAAAAAATTTAAAAAACCCCCAACACAATTATTTTCAAACCCCCATAACTTTTAAACGGGTCAACCGATTTTCATCAAACATGTCTAAGAACATTCGCACGTAAGTCCCCTTTAATACAAAAAAAAACATAAATTGAAATCGGTTCATCCGTTCGGGAGCTATGATGCCACAGACAGACTGATACACACACACACACATATACATTCACGTCAAACTTATAACACCCCTCTTTTTGTGTCAGGGGTTAAAAATAGTTCATCACATAAACCTGTCAAATACTTATCATTAATTGATAAATGGTCCTATAATTAATTAAGTACATATTTGTATTCGAATATCATATTGCCAAAACGTATTAAGTAAGTAAGTACTTAGTATTTTTTGTTTGTAACTTGTGACGCGAAAGCCCTTTTTTTTTTTTTTTTGACGAGTGGTAATGCATTTAGGCATCCCCGCCGCAAGCGGCGGGTTATGTGGGACTCACCCGCCATCAAGATGGAGTGGTGGCGGTCCTACCCACTAAAACCCCCCGGTGCATCAGCACAGCACATATGTATCGCGGCGACAGGAACTGCATCCGCGTCTTCTGCGCCGCGATTGTGCAAACCCGTGAGTGGGTCTCATCTCGGGTAACTGGTGTACCCTGGGGGCGAAGGTGTTTGTCACCCCCGATTCTGTGGTGTGGCGGTACCAGATGTTCTCGTCACTGACCATGGCCTTGACCACGGTCGGTGACGAGAACATCTGGTACGAAGTACAGAGCTTCTGCGACATTGTTATGTCGCAAAAGGAGGCTGCTGAGAGGGAACGCGAGTCCCTCTCTCAAGATCCCTTGCGCAGCCGGAGAGTCAGGAGGCGTAGGGGCTACCATGCCCTACAGCCACCGTAATGCTGGCCGCGACAGTGAACTCCAAGAGTCCACTGTCGCCACATAGGCCTCAGAGATGAGGCGCATGTTTCTGCGCGCCACACCACAGAATCGGGGGTGACAAACACCTTCGCCCCCAGGGTACACCAGTTACCCGAGATGAGACCCACTCACGGGTTTGCACAATCGCGGCGCAGAAGACGCGGATGCAGTTCCTGTCGCCGCGATACATATGTGCTGTGCTGATGCACCGGGGGGTTTTAGTGGGTAGGACCGCCACCACTCCATCTTGATGGCGGGTGAGTCCCACATACCCCGCCGCTTGCGGCGGGGATGCCTAAATGCATTCCCCCTCGTCAAAAATAAAAAAAAAGGGTAGGCAGAGCCTCTCGGTGGGGACATTATATGAGCTAATGATGTCCTTTGCACGTGCAATAGAGAATCCATTTAGACGAAATTTAGTACAGATGTTTCTTATAACTAAGAATTACATGTAGAATACTTTTTATCCCAGGGGATTATTCCAAAATTTCCCAGGGGATTGGGATTTACGCGAGTAAAACCGGCACAGCGTAAACATAGCTAGTAACACACGAACATATTGATGGACCGATTTTGTTTTTTTGTGTTTGACAGGTGTGTGGTTGAGAATGTTCTTTCTTAGTTATGAATCAATAACGTGTTTGTACCGGGGTTTTTCAATATTAATTTTGTTAGTCATAACGTCATACTTATCGTGTTTTTTTATTTATCTTAATTAATTGATTACGTACTTATACTTAGAAACATATGATTTTTTTATGTACCTAACCTACCTATTTGTTGGTATAGAATTTAAATATTACTTACTGAATTTAATACAATTAAATCAGTTTTATAATAATAATTTATTTTTATATCATAGGTATGTAATAAGTACTTATATTTCTGCCCCTTCAAACCACAACATCGCGGCTCTTTATAAAAACAGCGTAAAAACGTCCTACAGAGTTACTTTTTGAACGTTGTATTGTTAGAGAGAGATGAACAGAAATAAAGTGCCTAAGCATGAAACGTAGTAACTATTTAATAATCTGTAGTGTAGCGTCATGCCATGCGTCACAAGATGGTTGATCTACGCGAAATGTTGGTAATTACCTACTTTTTATGTAACTTTTTTAGAGTGCGAGCAACACATCTATAGGTTATTGTAATATCATTGTTTAAAATATACTTAAAAAATTAGGTTAATTAAAAAAAAAACTGTAAATAAAAATGAAAACATTAAATACATTCCACACTTAATTTCAATACTTACTAATGTAACATTATAAAAGAATCCGTACTATAGTAACTGTATGTATTTATTAAGGGGGCGTCCATTAATTACGTGAGGTGTTCTAGGGGGGGAGGGGGTCAAGCCAAATCTTTCCAAATCTCACTTAGGGGGGTGGGGGGAGTCTTGGCAAATATCACGTTTTTTTTTTCTCCTAGAAAACGATGTAAAATTGCGTGAAAAATTATTTCTAGAATAAAACATGGTCAAATCTGAGAAAATAGTGTTTGTCGTATTCATCCGAACATCGCAGAGCAATGAAGTAGCCACGTAAAAAAAAAAAAAAAAAAAACAAGAAAAAAAAAAAAAAAAACAAAAAAAAAAAAAAAAAAACAAAAAAAAAAAAAAAAAAAAACCAACTGTAAACAGTTCAAATAGAAGTTTTCAAGAATCTCACGTGAGATTAGGGGAGGGGGGAGGGAGTTGAAGAAAATCTTACGATATCTCACCAAGGGGGTCAAAAAATTTACAAAAACGCCTCACGTAATTAATGGACGCCCCCTAATCTGTGGGTACAAATAATGCCTCGACCCTGAGCGCACGGCACCAGCCGATAACAGGCGCCAACTCAATACTTTAAAATGGGGCGTTAGCTACACAGATTACAACTTAAAAATTACATAACATAATCATTCACTCCATCATCTCATTACAGTAACTGACCCCTAACTAAGTTCGTAACTTGTATCTAGGGTATCAGAAACTCCATAGTAGAAATCCCCCTCGGGATTCTACGGCACCGCTGTGTTTTTAGTGGGTAGGCCCAGCCCTTCTGGCTGGGAGAGCCCTACGTGCCCCGGGGGCCCTCCCAATATCGGCTCACGGTGGTATGCAGTTCTATGCATTTTCAACGCGTTAAAAAAAAGGGTATCAGAAACTACGCACACACTCATTCACACACAAATGTTTGTGTATTTGGCCTGTACAGATACTAATACAGGTTTGGCTCTTGGACTATTAAAGAAAACTCTAAATGTCTTACTTACTTCTAATACCTAGGCCAAAAGCTGATAAATCAAAATCAAAAATTATTTATTAAATTAAGGCCTCAATGAGGCACTTATGAACGTCACTGAATCTACCACCGATTCGGAATTACATCAGCCGAGAAGAATCGGCAAGAAACTCGAAACTCGAACTTTTTTTTTAATAAAATTAAATACCTACATAATTATGTCACTTTTATATTATAACTAATGTCAACAATAAAAAAACATGTTAAAAGGTATATATAAAAAATCTATAAATAAAAGATTAATATAAAAAAAAATTTTTTTTTAGTCTAAGAGCTTAGATAATCTGTGGGATTTTTAGAAAAAAATCCCAAAAAAAATAAAAATCCTACAGACCAGACAATAGATTACATATTTATTTGAACAAAAATACTAAAACCTGTTTTTATAATTTATACGACACTAGCGGCGCTCCACGTTTACACCCACGTAGTCCTCGTTCCCGTGGGAATATGGGGATAAAATTATGCTAAAAACCTTCCCACCGAATCACTCTATCTATTAAAACAAACCGCATCAAAATCCGTTGCTTGGTTTTAAAGATCTAAGCATACATAGGGACAGATAAACCGACTTTGATTTACTTATACTCGTAAAAAAAATGTGTCCGTACATTTTAAAAACAAACTTCAACTATGTTGCCTTGCCTTACTTTTGGTAGGTCTATGGTGGATTCCATTCATTCATTCATTCGATTTTTTTTATAAGTATATTCTTTTAGTCTTTGGCCGATCACCATTGTTGTGTTGGATGCGCGCGAATAGAAAAACTGTTTATTTATTAGCGAAAAATGATATTTTATTATGAATTTCTTCGCAAGTGTGTTGAAAAACGTTGTATGGTACACGCGTGTATTGATGATTACTATCCTCGGCTATCTTCAGACCCTCGCATGACGGCTCGGGCCTCAATAGCGCCTCGGAAGTTTTCATCAACTTTACTCGCTTGTATTGTACCATAAATAACTATAAAAGCCCCAAGCATAGACAAAGTCACTAAGTACAGTCAGCATCAAAAGTGGTTAACACATTCAAATAATTTCATTTGGTACTTTTTAATTAAATATATTTTTTAAGAATTTTAATAAGCATCTCATCGCATCGCAATAATTGAATATAGTGCAATATAATGCAAAAATTATATACATAATGCAATCAAAATAATTTATTGCAAATTAAATATTTAAAATTGGGTTAAAAATTCGCTTGTAATTTCTTATAAAAATTAGGATTAATCAGAAAATGCCAAAATCAGATAGCCACAATTATTCATAAATTATTATTGAACTAAAACACTTAAACGGATTTTTGTCGTGGTTGTATTTTGATTTACATTTTCTGACATTTCGTTTCGAAACGTCAGAAAATGTAAAACAAAATGTGTAGTGTTCGTGTAAATCAAAGAAATCATTAAGTAAATTATTATTGTTTTATCTCCATTTTTTTTAAATAAAATATTGTCCAAAACTAAAACCTGATTATGATTTATATATTGTAATATACCTACTTAGAGATAAAATTAAGCAAAATAACTAAACGAACGCTCTAAAAAGATTAGTATTCGTTATATAGGTAGTTCAAGGGATAACCGTTGTCGGATGCCATGCCACCTACATACGCATATTTATATCCAAATTATAAATATAGATACAAGGAAAATATTTTGTAAATTAAGATTAAGTTATAGACGCAATATGATTTTAAAGTATGGCCAAATATATAGCACGCACAAATGTATTATAGGTTGTATTTATATATTAATGCATTCATATTTCATACGCCTTTAAAGGCAGGTGGAGGTGAAACTAATTTTAAGAAAATGTCACCTATTTGTACCCAAAACTATTGAAATAAATCTAATATATAAAATTCTCGTGTCACAATGTTCGTTGCCATACTACTCCGAAACGGCTTGACTGATTCTCATGAAATTTTGTGAGCATATTCAGTAGGTCTCAGAAACGGCCAACATCTATTTTTATCCCCAAATTCCCACGGGAACGGGAACGGGAATTACGCGTGTGAAACCGCAAGGCACAGCTAGTAAATAAATAAAATTCCAAATTCAAAGGACTGTTGCGAAAGAATGCCTTCGTACTAAAAACAATACTTTTAAAGTAAGTATAACACAAATAAGTATGTATTTATTCTTAATAAATGCCTATTAGCAAGAGTACCAGACAATACACTAACGTAAAATCATTTTGCGGAAATTATACGCTCACAGCGTAAAAAAATACAGAGAGTAACAAAAATACTTATTTCCCTTTAAAATGTCAAATATTCAAAGCTATCTGAGTTGCCCCACCTTAGAGATAAGATTAGGTATATTAGATGTATAGTACATATACTATGGGCATATGTAATACCTAATGTAAGTACTACGTGACTTCTAACACGGTATAACTAGTCTTTTATTCATATATACAGGTGCCTACGTCTATACCTATAATAAATACCTACCTAGGTGTCAAAAGTACCCAATTCTTAAGTTGCTAAACATTAAAAAACATTCAAAAGGATGTAAGTACGTAAATTATCAAAATTATGAACATTTATTTTGAGATAGCACTTGAAATGTCATACGTAGGAATATTTCGCTTGATAAAAATTGTTATTGTACAAAATTTAGATAATAAAATACATATCTGTTTAATTAGGTACGTTTTCATCCATATTATTACCAATTACGCGTATAACAAAACTATAAAATAAAGTGGAAATATTTTATTAAATTGTTTGCTTAATACGTAATAGTAAATGGTAGTTAATAACGTCGTATCTGCATAAAAACCGCAACAAAATGGCCGACAATCAAAATTATTGTATGACTAAACTAAAATCATGAGATACACCACGTGTCTCAATATTCCTCGTTATTTCGAACTAGTATCGTTTCGAAAGCAAACTCCGTGCTAACAAAGAGTATGTACGCAGCGTCCGCGACAGTATAACCCGGACAAGTTGAGAATGTAAACGTTTGTAACCGATCGCTCAGCTGTTGTAGGAGGCGCGATAACATACGTAATTGTGCAAGGTCACGTACCAGCGGCTAACTTTTCCGACGCACCGAGCGCACTCCAGCCAGGCACGACATTATCATACACTTCCTCCCAGCAGCGCAACTTCTCATTTCTATCACCATAACAAGGATGGTTCGTGTCGAATAAACATTCTCTTTTTTTCACTTCGGTTATAATCATGTTGCTTTTAATGCCATCCCCGTCTTTTGTTTTGACCATTTTTTTACGTAATATTTGTTAATAATATTAATTTTTAAAGTAAACTTCGTTTGCGGATGAATTTTTGCCGCGCGCGGCCGTGTGCGGTTGTTTACGTTGTTCGCGTGAAACTGGCGGGCGCTGACGGCCGACGGGCGCGCTCCTACAACATGGCGGTTTGGAACGAAACAAAATAGGTGACTCGGAATTAAAATGACCGCGATATCGTCGCAAATAAACAAATAAGTTGCATTACAAGGGTCACTGGTCTAGAAAACAGACTCCATTTTAATATTTTTTAATTTTAAATTGACTTTGTCTTGTCTTTAGCGGTAAGACAAGTTGAAGAAAATTAGTTTGACGCATTGCACACACAGGGCGATACGTAATGCAATGATGTAATAGATTTTCATAAACATTGTTATTTTGTTACATTTTAAACTAATAATTAAATAACTATCTTTCTTTAAATGGTTTTGCTGAGTGAATTAATTACTGTCGCTGATTATAAATATCTCAAAACTTTAAACGAGTAATTTTAGTTTTTATTTTACTACTTTAGCGAGGTTTAACCGACGCAAATCCCATGTGGGAATTCTCATAGGTTATAATAAATACCTAAATAACTATACTTATTGTATTTTGAATCTGATAAACCACTTTTGATGCTGACTGTACATTTAATTTCATAAAATTAAACATTTTCGCAACGTATTTTACCAAAAATCATGCTAAATTATGTCAAACAGGTTAGTTAGACAAAAATAATAAGGTCAACCGGGGCTATTGCGTACCATTTTTCGATCACTCTAAGTTAACATCATATTATGAGCTAAATTATGTCATTATGCTCTTTTTGAAACTGTAGTCCAATAATATGGCTTTTTCTGTATAAAATACCAGGGAAGCTTTTTTTGCCGGAGTTTTAAAAATATGTAAAATTCACTGTTTCTTTTTAATTGTCTTTTTGACGCATTTACCCCGTTTTGGGGCAAATGCATCTTTCTTGAATAAATACTTTTTTACTAAACTTTTCGTGAGGAAAACAAAGTAGTTTTATTCCGGTCAAGTATATGTATCGAGGATTGACGGTTAAGCTTGACAATAAGAATATTTGACGAATTTAGAACAAATTTGGGAAAAATGGGGCAAATGCGTCTAATTTAGACAGACGCATTAGCCCCGTGGCAGATCCAGATGTTGTCAACCTTTTACTTGGGTAGTTCGAGCTTACTATCTCTGTAAATGTATGCAGCTGCGGTTGTCAAAAATGGTTGCGCCCTATTCTATAATGAAGCGATTTTTCATATATTTAGTTCCATAAAACGAAGCTTTTGATAAACTATATGTAATTTTACATTATCATGTGAAAAAAGAGTGCAAAACATTATAAAATTTTATCGTCGTCAACGAAAGAAGAGAATGATCACTTTCTCTTCTACTTTAGTGTCGTCACTTTTGCTACCTTGTTCTTCTTCAGCCAATTGCCATGGCCTTGAATGGTATTTGTAGTATAAAGTTTTGAAAATCATATTTGGTTACTTAAGTATTTATTAATATCAATCCCATATCAAGTAATTTATAGTTTATTTATTTAACTGAAATAATATATCATTTTCATTTTAAAATTTGCTGTCAGTAAAAAGGTTGACAGTATCTGTTTTGGGGCAAATGCGTGGCATTAGACGCTATTGCCCCATATGTGCAGTCGCATTTACCCCAAAAGATTACTCCTAAACTTGAAAATATAAATGTAATTATTTCTCCAAATAATGCCATTTCTTTAAAAATAACCGTATTTTTAATCAACACATTGACCATTCTTTACATTCAGTATAGACAAAAATCAACCAATTTAAGAAACCTAAAATAAATATGGATTTGGTGACTCACCTCTCACAATGTCAACTTCGCCAAAAATGCTCCATTTACAAAATGGCTAAATACTTGAAAAGTGAAGTAGAGAGCTATTTGCTCGGACTTTATGTAGCTGTATTTCGTTTAAACAAATGCATACGAGATGGCAGTAATTAATAAAGAATAAATAGTTTTTGAATAATTTCGAAAAAACGCATTTGCCCCAAAGACGCAATAGCCCGGTTGACCTTACTATTTATATATAGTGTTATATATATACTTTAAACATAACATAATCATTCACTCCATCATCTCATTACAGTAACTGACCCATAACTAAGTTCGTAACTTGTATCTATCTACTTTGTCTTACGCATATGCAAAATTTGAACTCAATCGATTGAGGATAACTACTAAGTATATATTCACTTGCAAGATTCGTTCCACACATAATAATTAATATTACACTAAGGCAAATTAACACGACGAGAGAGAGAGAGACGAGCTGCTTCATAGGCGACTTATCTTTTTAGGCAATAGTTATTTATGGTACAAGCGAGGTAAGTTGGTGATTACTTCCGAGGCGCTATTGAGGCCCGAGCCGTCAGGCGAGGGTCTGAAGATAGCCGAGGATAGTAATCATCAATACACGCGTGTACCATACAACGTTTTTCAACACACTTGCGAAGAAATTAATAATAAAATATCATTTTCGCTAATAAATAAACAGTTTTTCTATTCGCGCGCATCCAACACAACAATGGTGATGGGGCATAGATTAAAAAAATATAAGTAGTTATTAAAAAAACGAATTAGTGAATGAATGGAATCGACCATAGACCTACAAAAAGTAAGGCAACATAGTTGAAGTTTGTTTTTAAAATGTATGGAACCCAATTTTTTTTGTATCGAAACTTTTTTAAAATGAAAGCAATTTAAAAAACAATCTATAACTCACTAGTGAATCAAGCGTGTCATTATTCAACTGTTTTTGCACGAATAAGAGCCCCTTTATGAGCAAGTGTGTTGAAAATTGCATTTATGTTGTATTGATAACAAAGCAGTTGACAAAAAACAATTATGTCGAGTTGCTTCATAGACAACATTACATTAAAGACTACATACCTAGTTGCAAATTAGTCCACATGATTTAAAGACAAGTTTCCGCTGTCGACTTGTGTTTTAGACCGTCTGATACTAACCCTATTTCACGACCTTCAAGTAATGGTACTCACCAAGTAAAGTGAGTGTTGTCTCCTTCTTACTTTATATCAAGTAATAAAGACAAAACCTGTGAGTAGGTACTCGGAACGTTACTTGAAGATCACCAAGTAAAGAGAGTGTTGTCTTCTTCTTTCTTTATATCAAGTGACAAAGACAAAACATGTGAGTAAGTTACTTGAAGATGGTGAAATAGGCCCTAATAAGGAAAATTAAATACGAGTTACTAAAAACATGATAATTTCTTAATCAGTATACTTACCTACCTAATTAGGGCGAGCGCGTGCGTAGCGAAGCCCTTCTAATCCAACAATTTACTTACTTATAATTAGTACAGTTTTGTGTGTTGAAAAATGAGAATGGATTAAAAAAACCTTTTAAGCTTTTTTTAGCTTTTATTGCATTGTCATGAGACTTATATAAGTATGCCAAATTTCAGCTCAATCAGATAACCAGAAGTGGTCGAAAAATGGCTTGCAAGATTTGATTACAGACAACGGGACAGGTGGAACTAAATAAAACTTGTGACAACTACATCCCACCAAAAACATTCTGTAAAAAACTAGCCAAGTCTCGATGGAGCTGCTTGTTTATCTCTAAAAAGTAATGAAATCTAGACAAAGTCGTGCCAAGTGTAAGGTTCCTTACTGCGATTTCTTTATTATTATAGTTATTGTTGTGTGACTTGGCCGTTGAAGGGTACACTGTACACAAGTACACAACTGTACACAAGGGTACAAAACTAGGTGCTCCATGACACTATTGCACCAATCTGTCGCCAGAACCGCTACCCATTGACGATAGAAAATTGCCACTTGAAAAACGTTGATTCAATATCCAGTCAATTGTAGGCTTGATAAAGCTGCGTATTTTAATAATGTTACAACATTACGTGTAAACGAAATTGACTTGTACCCACTACTAACGTTTTAAACAATGTTCAACGGCCAAGTCACACAACATTAACTATAATAATAAAGAAATCGCAGTAAGGAACCTTACACTTGGCACGACTTTGTCTAGATTTCATTACTTTTTAGAGATAAACAAGCAGCTCCATCGAGACTTGGCTAGTTTTTTACAGAATGTTTTTGGTGGGATTTCATTTATTTTTGTTGAAACGTATTTATATTGTTTTTTTTATTAGATTTTCTTATTTGACACATTTTTTTTCTTTTTAGGAGTAGTATTTTATTACTAAGCGCCCCGCAATTTCACCCGCGTAGTTCCCGTTCACGTTTCCGTGGGAATTTCGGGATAAAAAGTATCCTATGTGCTTCTCCTGATTCTAAGCTACCTCCCCACCAATTTTCAGCCAAATCAATTCAGCCGTTCTTGAGCTATAAATTCCCGTTCCCAATCCCGTGGGAATTTCGGGATTAAAAGTATTCTATGTTCTTCTCAAGATTTTAAGCTACCTCCCCACCAATTTTCAGCCAAATCAATTGAGCCGCTCTTGAGTTATAAATTCCCGTTCCCAATCCCGTGGGAATTTCGAGATTAAAGGTATCCTACGTCCTTTTCCTGGTTCTAAGCTACCACCTCACCAATTTTCAGCCCAATCAGTTGAGCCGTTCTTGAGTTATAAATTCCCGTTCCCAACCCCGTGGGAATTTCGGGATTAAAGGTATCCTACGTCCTTTTCCTGGTTCTAAGCTACCACCCCACCAATTTTCAGCCAAATCAATTCAGCCGTTCTTGATTTTTAAATTCCCGTTCCCAATCCCGTGGGAATTTCGGGATTAAAGTTATTCTTTGTCCTTTTCCTGGTTCTAAGTTACCTCCCCACCAATTTCCAGCCAAATCAGTTCAGCCGTTCTTGAGTTACAATTCCCGTTCCTGTATAATTCCCGTTCCCGTTCGATTATCCTAGTTTTTATAGTTTTCCCTTTATGTGGCCATTAAACCCTAACTCTGTACCAAATTTCAGCTCTCTAGGTTTATGGGAAGTACTAGTTCTATTTTGATGATCATGAGTGAGTGAGTGAGTGAGTGTCTTAAATACGAAACTTTGCATTCGCTTAACTTCGGAACTAAATGACCTACAGACTTGAAATTTTATTTTAAGTATGTGATTGTATAGCTTACTGGATGACGAAAATTTCAGCGTTCTGGGCTCATCCGGAGGTTGTCAAATAGGGGCCTGAAAATGCGGCGAAAGGGTTCCTGTAAAGGATGGTACGGCAGTGTTTGCTTCGCGCTCGACTTGGCGGGGGGCACTGCCGTGCCCCCAGATCTACAGATTGGACATTTCATTCATGTCTCACGAGTTGTGATATGATTTTGAAATAAAAAAAATAGGATTCCACAATAGGGATGTCGACTAAAAAAATCTAATTAGTCCGTCAGATAGATTTCGCAAAAATATTGGACACGTATTTTCTCTTTTTTGATACAAACAAATAATTAAGACGATAGAGTGCATAGAAAACTCGTGTGACGTCACAGCTACATAATTTTTTTACCAAGAATCGTCACAAGCCCCCCTCCTGAACTTTAATACGTTATAACTAAGTCAGTTTTATTAATATGATAAAACAAAAAAATACGTGTCTAAAATTTTTTCGAAATCTATCTGACGGACTAATTAGAATTTCATTGAAATAAAACACTTAAACGGATTTTTGTCGTGGTTATATTTTATTTTACATTTTCTGACGTTTCGGATTCTTTACAGAACCCGTGTAATATATTTAAAATTATATTCAAAATATTGAAGGTAGTAATCTTTTTACATTACTTTGTACAGACGTCTTCCATCTTAGTCTTCTGTGATCACGGGTTCTGTAAAGAATCCGAAACGTCAGAAAATGTAAAATAAAATATAACCACGACAAAAATCCGTTTAAGTGTTTTATTTCAATGTGTAGTGTTCGTGTAAATCAAAGATATCAATATAATTAGAATTTCATTTTGTTTACCCAGTCGACATCCCTATTGAAATGTCGCCGCCTTCAAAACGCAGTGTGAACCCTCACAAAGCCACAATTTTGTCCTTCTAGTTACCTAGTAAGTACCTAGACTCTAGACCTACCTATATTGTAAGATGTAAGTAAAATACGCACACTCTCATTCACACACACACAGACCAGACTTAGATGCAGATTGTCTGTCTGCATCTAAGTCTGGTCTGGGTGTGTGTGTGAATGAGTGTGTTCGTAGTTTCTGATACCCTAAATACAAGTTACGAACTTAGGGGTCAGATACTGTAATGAGATGATGGAGTGAATGATTATGTTATGTTAAGTAGGTAGTTACCACTTAGCCCAATGCGTTCGAAACTACATACCACGCCCCGTTTTATCCACATAATTATTATATTTTAAAACTTTTTTATCTGACTGTAATAAACTTTGATGATGTCCGAATTACCAGTAAAAAGTTAAAATTTAAAATTGACAATTCGGACACTGTGTCCGAGTCGTCAGCAAGCCATTTATTTATTTATCATAACACAAAATTAAGGATGGTAAGTCCCTAGTATTTTAAAACCTATTTTAAATTTGTCTAGACACTAGGTTCTGAAAATTAAATACTGAAAAAACTGTATAAAAACATTCTGTATGTAACCAGGTGAGCAGACGGCCAGGCCGTTCACCTGCTGAAACGTCACCCTGTAAAATATACGCCGATATCCACCATTTTGAATTGCAAAACTTTAACTACAGTTACATATGGGCGTCAGAATGAACAGAGATAAATTATAAGTACTTAATTTAAAAATAAATGATTTTGTTAAAGTATTTATTTTGTATTTTGATTTGTAAACTAAATACGATCGCAATTTATTTACTTTCGCCCCTAAATACTTAAGTACCTAGATAAAGGTTCGGAAGAAAAACATCGCAATTACCTACTTACAGTCAATAAATTTATGTTAGATGCTATTTAAATTTAATTAAAATAGTATATAAATAGGTACAAACTTAACTAATACAATAAAAAATAACAAAAACAAAACAAAATTATTAAAAAGATCCGAATTAATTCTATTACATTTTTATCGGACTTTGACAATTTGTCTTTTGTCAAAATGTTGAACATATTGATTTATTTGCCGATTTTGACAGTAAGACAATTCTGATTGTGATTCTTAATTTTAAAATAAGTGCCTAGGTATGTACTTACGTAATAATTTTAATTAATAAATGCAGTTAACTGCACTGATTTTTAAATAATAGGTAGGTACTTACATAATTAGATAATAGGTACCTAAGTGAAGAGAGAGGAAAAATATCGTGATTGAGTTCGTAGGTAATTACGTAATAGTATAGTATAGATTATGATCTAGTTTCAAATTTCAGTCTGAAAAGAAAAAAGTAAGAATGTCGAAAGTTGAAAGTATTCGCTTACTCAATTGAGCTAGCGAATACTTTCAAGACTGAAAAAAAATACTTATAAGTACATAAGTACTTACTGAAAATATATTTTTTCTAAAACATTGCTAACATTTTTTTTTCTTTGAACACCCACAAAAAAAATCGTACTAAAATCCTAAAATTACATTTTTATAATAAAAATAAACAATCGCTTGAGACAATTTTACATACAAAGAAATATTATTATAGTTTACAATATATTTAAATAATTAAATATGTAAGTAAGTACTTACATATTCATTTTAATTAAGTAATAATAAAACGCATCAACCATATCATATGCATAAATACCTACTTACGTGTTAGAGACAAAGAAACTTCTAGGCGTCAATCAAAAACAATCATAAATTCACCCCTACCATAAATAACAACAAATTATTTACTTACTGCAAAATAACGCGCGAATTCACAAACATAATTTTACGAAATACACTAAAATATGCAAATGTAACTACACTTTAAAATTGTTAAAAGATGCACTTTGCACTAAATAGATATGTCAACGACCTTTTAAATTGAATGATTTATCTGAACAGCATCAAATGCAATCCTTCTTTTTATTTAATTCACTCACACACACGAAAAACTTCTCAAACAAAACACAAAAGTCTGTACGCATAAAATTATGAATGTAGGTACTTTTACCAGATTTTTATTGTAAATAAATGAATACTTTTGCAAATTTTTATCTGTTGCTTGTAGTAGGTAAACATATTAATCTGAAGACCGAATCTATGAGTATGGCGCCTGCGCGATATTAACTTGCTTTGTAAGCTTGTAAACGAAACTATAAATAAAGCATTCGGCAGCCCGGGACGGCTTTATTTCAAATAGCATTACCTTGCGGTTTTACCTGCGTAGTTCCCGTTCCCGTGGGAATTTCGGGATAAAAAGTATCCTATGTGTTATTCTGATGTATAAGCTAAATTATTGTAAAGTTTCATTAAAATCTATTAAGTAATTTTTGCGTGAAAGAGGAACAAACATCCACATTCAAAAACATTCGGCTTTATAATATTAGTAGGATAGCATTACCTCGCGGTTTTACCCGCGTAGTTCCCGTTCCTGTAAGAATTTGGAGATAAAAAATATGCTACGTGGTATTCCCAGTTATAAGGGACATCTGTACCAAATTTCATATAAATCGCTCCAGCCGTTTATATGTGAAGAAGTAACAAACATACTTACTCATTCACAAACTTTCGCATTTATAATATTAGTGTGATAGCTCCCCGCGGTTTTATCCGCACAGAATCTTATCGCGTGAGAAATTGGGGATAAAATGTAGCCTATGTCCTTTCCCAAGCTCTAGTTTATCTCGGTACCAGATTTCATTTCAATCGGTTCAGTAGTTTGAGCGTGAAAGCATGACATTATACCAGTAATTTTACTTTCGTTCATAATAAATACGGATATCACTAACTCATGGTTTCACTCGCGTAGTTACCGTTCCTGTGATAATACGGGGATAAATTATAGCGTACGTGTCTTGCTGATAATGTAGCTTTCCTTTTGAAAAAAATTTGACAATCGGTTCTGTAGTTTTTGAGTTAAATCGCAACAAACAATCAAATCTCTCCTCTTGGGTTTGGTGTGTAGACCACTTACACGAGCAACAAAAATTGCATCCTGTCAGCAATTTTGTTGACCAATATTAATTTGCAATTTATAACCTTCTTGTGGCAATTTTTTATGCAATATATTTTACGTAACCTGCAAAATTGCCAGGCACACTCTCTCACCAACTGATGTCTCGGGATGATGAGCACAGTACTGTGTTGTACACTGTGTCTGTAATGGACTGGATACAGACGCGTTGCGCTCCATCGGGTGACCACCTCGTTTAATTGCAATGGAAAAAAAAATTTGCAACTAGTGACACTTTCATGAGCTTGGTGTATTTGTTAGTCTAGCTAGAGACACAGACAGACACACAACTATCAAGAGTTGTGTCTGTAACTGTGTACATCACTGACAAGTGGAAAGGTGAAAAATAATTTAAATAAATGCATCAATGTAAGTTTAATAAAGTATCTTTATTAATTTATAATTTCTACAAAGCTTCCTTTCATTCAAAATGTCTAGGGACACTGCGTACCCCCCACTTGCTACTACAATAAAGCTCATAGTTTATAAATTTACTTTTACATTTCCTTAACCAATAAACAAGCTACTGTTCCCTTTTACAGGTATTCCTGCTATCATTGCTAGACCCTGCTTCGTCTGTCACAACGGTAATATTGAAGGCATCATTCCTATACATCCCCATGTCTGCATTAAATAAAACTTCACTTATCTTAAATTCTGCTTGTGCTCTCGTATAGTTATCATATGTGCTCAATTTATTGGCGACATGCTCACCAAACGCGGAATATAGGTTTCTATCATTTCCAATCCCATTTATTACATGAGCCGCTTTTTCATATGATGTATCTATTTTTTGGATTCTGGTAGAATAAGGATTTTTACGAAAGATTTTACGCGGCGGCGGGGCTGTCAACGGATCTGACGTTTCTTCGGAATCATAATTATCGGATTTATCGGTCTCTTCAGTTATCTGAAACAAAAATTATGTTACTATGTATATATTTTATTTCCTCTTCATCATCAACATTCATTACGGGTATTAAGAGCCCTCAAAGTCTAACATTTAAATCGAAGAATGAATGAATGAAGTACTTATTGCCTTCTGGGTTGTAAAGGTCTGATGGCAGCCGCTCAATTAAACTAAAAATGGCCCCAATCAGACACAGGACAAGAAAAGAAGCAAACGAGAAATTCAATGACACTAGCAAAGGAGACTGTCAGATCGTGAAAGAGTTGCTAGGCAAGAGATAAATATATTTAGGTTAGAACTAATGAACTAAAATTATTTAAAAATGAACTAACGGTAACGTTTTCCATTGTATTGGTTTCACTGTCTGTCCTTGAGACGTCTGCTTGTGAATCATCCCCCAGAATAAATGAAATGGCGTCATACGCGAACCAGGTCTTCTTTCCATCATTCCCACTATTCTTTCTCTTCAACTCCGTCTGCGCATTATGTACGCAAGTTTCTAAACTTCTTATAAGCAGCTATATTCGTCACATCAAACATTGCGGCAATAGCAAGCCAAGAAGCTTGCTTGAGTTTACGATTTTTATACGCATTAGAATCCACGTCCCATAATTCAGGACGTATACGGATTTCGTTGATAAAGCTTAGTATCTTTTCGTTTGACCATTCGGCCATGAGGGACTGAATTATATCAACAAAACAACGGACATAAAATACAAACAAAACTTTACTTGGTGAATAGGTTAAGTCTGTACGCGCGAATGGCAGTGAATGTAAGGAATTGCAAATTAGCGGCTGACAAGATGAGGCGGGGGAAGACGAGCGGAAAAGAGACGCACCTATACATCAGAGCAAACACGATATATACGGCAATATTGCAACAACGTCACTTGCAATGTAGCCGGCAAGACAATCAATACTTGCGACTACTATGAATGAAATGTCTTGGCAGCACTGCAAGATTGCATGAATTGTTGATCCCTCCCTCCTACAATCGGCAATTTGGCGGGCGGTTGTACAATTGCAGCAAGAAATTATCCAAAAAGTAGCCCGTTTGAAGTTGTCATAAATAAAACGATTAAGCCGCGAACCCACCGCTGCGCTATGTCCACGGCTACGCCGCTCAGCTACGCGTAGCTCAGCTGCGTGTGTGTTGCCGTTTCCACCGAAGTACACGCGTGTATCACCACAGATCAGAGAGAAAGAAACAGATAGACAGCTTCGTAAGAACGTGCAAAATTGTTCTATTATATTATAAAAAAGTATTCTATGACAATCAGTCAAACCAATACAGGTTGTCATAGAGACCAGTAAACAAAAACGTAAAATTAATGAGTATATCTTGAAAATAAAATAAAACAAATTATGTATTTACAAGAAAAACTATGACCCTGTTTGATACTACGTAACATTATTGTAAATCTGTATATTTAAATGATAAATATAAAAAATAGTAGTAATAGTGCATTCGATTCACGCCCTTGTAAAAAGCTGCCTCTCTGTTCCTATTTATTCTTTGTGCCATGGAGACGGACACGAACCTTCGTGGTCTATTTAATCACAATGACATTAAAGTTCATTTTAGGAAAGAGATTTTAATTGCCTTTTAAACCGACTTCCAAAAAATAGGAAGAGGTTCTTTATTCGACTTGTAAATTTTGGTTTCTTTTTTATTTAATTTTATTCGGAACACAACTGTTTGTGCATATAAAATACAAATTATAACAACTATTTAAAATACAAATTATAAATATTTACTACATGCTTTCGAATATAGTTAGCAAAATTTACACTTGCTTAAATATACGTGTTACAATATGTTTCCTTCTTAATTAGATTAATGTTATTAATGTATTTTCCTTTCATGGAACTAAAAGGAGTCTCGGTCTTTTGGAAGGCTAGTATGAGGCCAAAGCCAACACACGGAAGCCCTTTGACATGAGTATTTAATCTTGTGTAAAGGATGCACAATCCGGGGACTATCCCTGTATAACACTATAAAATGTAACAAATAACACTTGCGAGACAAACTTCAACATGTCAAGAGAGTACTGAGGGACATCAAACTACCAGTACCGCAGTCCCGTCACAGATGTCGCATCAAGCCAGCGACGCGACGGTCGAGCGACAACCTGCTGTCTTACCTTATACCTAAAAGGAGTCACTAACAAAATTGGAAACATTCTGAGGCGAGCGTCCATCAAGACATACTTCAAACCGCCGAGGAAAATAAACCAATTTCTAAGACCTGTCAAGTGTTTATAAAATTGAGCACACTGGGTGGGTTTGTCCAGACAAACCCAACCATTACCTAAGGTTTGATAATCCCCAAATCCTTGCCAAAGAATACATCTAACCAGGATGATACGTGAGGCCTTATACTGAGCAAACGAAAATAGATCTTAAGGTGACGAACCATTTCTTACCATGACTGTACATATTCGTGTGTCAACACACGGGGGATATAGCTCAACATAGCGTAGCCCCCACCCATTTTCGTGCGTAGCGTGTGCGTGTACTTCGGTTGGTTTCAGCCTTTACACTAATAACATCGGGGTACCATTAACCTATTGAATATTTAACATAAAATTGGAATTTGAATGCATGTATGAACTTATATGAGAGATGTAGGTTAATGTATAAATGCTAGCATGATTATGACTTTTGTTTAAACGAATCTGTAATGTACTTACTTAAGTACCTACATAAACAATTTACCTAGATAAGTATTAGCAGCAAGTGGCTATGCCCTGCGTCCTACTTGTGATTAATATTAAGTAAGTAATCTATTCACCCCCTTATTTCTTATTCAGAAGGTCATTGCTCCAATTCGAATGGTTTTGAAAATTGATGAAATCAAATCAAACGCATCAATCAGCGCATACAGATCTAACAAAATAGGGTTGTCAACTTGTCATGTGTAAAAAGTGTTTAGGTTAAACATTCGCCGTCAGGCGAGGGTCTGAAGATAGCCGAGGATAGTAATCATCAATACACGCGTGTACCATACAAAATTTTTCATCACATTTGCGAAGAAATTATCATTTTTCTCTAATAAATAAACAGTTTTTCTATTCGCGCGCATCCAACACAACAATGGTGATCGGCCAAAGACTAAAAGAATATACTTATTAATAACAAATCGAATGAATGGAATCGACCATAGACCTACCAAAAGTAAGGAAACATAGTTGAAGTTTGTTTTTAAAATGTATGGAAACATTTTGTTGGTATCGAAACTTTTTTTAAATGAAAGCAATTTTAAAAAAACAATCTATAACTCACTAGTGAATAAAACGTGTCATTATTCAACTGTTTTTGCACAAATAAGAGCCTGTTTATGAGTATGTGTGTTGAAAAAGTATTTTAATTATAAAAACATCAAAAATTTTCCGGTTTTTTTTATAAAAAACATGATTTTTTTCATAAAACTTTCGAATAAAACTTGAAAAAAATAACAAAGGAATTTGAAAAAATAAATATTTATTGAATTGAAGAAATAAATATTAAAGTAATAAGCAGCAGCCCTACGCAAAAAGAACGTAAATTTCAGCTCATTCTTTGTCCTTCCTACATTTCCACTCATTCACATTCACTCATACATTCGTTCAATGGTTTTGATTTTTGATTGAGCGTGCTCGCGTAAATTGAAAATATTTTGTTATTGCATTTTCGCTAATTTATAGAAGTATTTAACAATAAGCAACTATTATTTGTGTTCTGGAACGGACATTTATTGTTTTAGTTTATCCATTTTGGTGAATTTGGTGGTTAAATAATCAAAAATGGTGGTTGTGTCTTCAACATTTTCTGTGCCGGCTGAAGGCGTTTTATTGCAATCTCCCGGTACTAAATTACTTATAAACGACCAGGAAATAGGCACAGCTACTCTTTACGTAACTGAGCGGTGAGTTTTAAACATATATTTTTCATTTATTACCTATTAACACACGTTCAAAATACGTCGTCTCTTTGTTCAAAGAAACCATGCTTGTCTTGGTAAATATATTTTGTTTTTTAACTTAATTAAATAAAATGGCAGTTTTCCCGCTATTTTACACTACGACATTGAATATACAGTTTGTACTGTATTTAGGTGTATCAGCTTGATCGGTGACAAAATAAAACTTAATAGAAAAACAATTAAGTACATACTTACATAAACAAAGTATTTTTAAGCCCCCAATAATAACGTCTTGTCAATTATTGTAAGCTCTAAAAGCAGATTTTTTATGAATATTTTAGGTTTATTTATTACTAGCAGCGCCCCGCGGTTTCACTCGCGTAGTTCCCATTCCTGAGGGAATACAGGGATAAACTAGGTCACTCGCTGACAATATAGCTTCCCATTAGTGAAAGAATTTTTGAAATCGCTTCAGTAGATCCCGGGATTACCCATTACAATTTAACAAACACACAAACTTTACTTCTTTATGATATTAGTATCTATAGACAAGAAATATGACTAAAATGTTTTTTAAAAGTTGTCATAAACACTACCTAAAAAGTCTCTAAATTTTATACATACGTAACCATAACCATGTTAGCCTCTTTCCTATTGGTCTTAGAATGAAGATATGTAGCCTATAGCCTTCCTCAACAAATGGGCTATCGAACACTGAAAGAATTTCTTCTAATCATCCAGAAGTTCTAGAGATTAGCGCATTCAAACACAAACTCTTCAACCTTATATTATTCATATAGACTACAAATATAAGTTGGAATTTTTTTTTATTGTATTACTCCTTATTCATGGTAGGCTCAAGCCCGTCGCACTCAGCGTCCAGGCGATGTCGCCCCCGGGGGTTTTAGTGGGTAGGACCTCCACCGCTTGGCCGAGGGTGAGTCCCACATACCCCGCTGCTTCGGCGCGGGGATGCGTCAAAGAATTTCCCCCGGGATATAAAAAAAAAGGCTCAAGCCCCTCGGTGGGGACATAAATTAATATAGCTTAAAGAGGCAGCTCATATAACATATTTTTGTTGTAAACCGTTTTGCTTTATGAAACTCGCACTAGGCACTGATGATGATTACCACATTTTGTCCTACTGTAACTTATTTTCCTCCGGTTCACTCATTTATCTTTTTCCTCTAACAATAACTACATTTATTCCAGAAACGTAGTATGGGGTGGCGGGGTGCTGACCTCCGGGGCTGCAGCACCGACCATCTCTCTCCTGTATCCGAACATAGCGCTCCACGCTATACAACGGGAGCCTTCACCGTCGCTGTACATGGTGCTCAACTATGAGCTCAGGTAATTTCATAATTTTTAGTTTTTATTAAACTTAACTAGCCATGCCCCGCGGTTTTACCCGCGTGAAACCTTATCCCGTGGGAATTTTGGGATAAAAAGTCCTATGTGTTATTCCTAGGTATGAGGAACATCTGTACCGAATTTCATTAAAATCCATTCAGTAGTTTTTGCGTGAAAGAGGAACAAACATCCACACTCACAAACATTCGGCTTCGGTCATTGGCATTCGGTCTTAGTTTTTGTGACGAAATATTTCTAGGGGGGGTCACAGAAAATGTGACACAGCGTGACAATGGGGGGAAGGATCAAAAAAGCTGATTTTAGTGTGACATATTGAACGGCCTCTTAGTTGGATTACAAAAAAAACAGTTTTGTTGTTAATGAATCCTACTACTATTATAAAGGCGAAAGTTTGTAAGTATGGATGTATGGATGTTTGTTACTCTTTCACGCAAAAACTACTGAATGGATTTTAATGAAACTTTACAATAATCTTGCTTATACATCAGAATAACACATAGGATACTTTTTATCCCAAAATTCCCACGGGAACGGGAACTACGCGGGTGAAACCGCGGGGCGCTTCTAGTCTTATATACATATATATTGTGTATAGATTGTCGGAGCTGCAGACAGGCGCAGGCGACGCCCCGGCTGACGACGATGATGACGATTTTGACGGAGACAATGATCCCATGACACAGCTACGGTAACATATTTTTCTATACTAATATTATAAAGAGGAAAGATTTGTTTGTTTGTAATGAATAGGCTCCGAAACTATTGGACCGATTTTAAAAATTCTTTCACTAATGGAAAGCTAATTTATCAGTGCGTGACATAGGCTATATTTTATCCCCGTAATCCCACGGGAACGGGAACTACGCGGGTGAAACCGCGGGGAGCTACTAGTTTTTTATATTTAAAAGTCATATATTTTTGTATTTTCTCACCTTTTAGCGTTCCCTGGGCTTCCACAAATAATAGTAATACAAAAAACTAAATTGATATTGCTTATCTGTTCAGACAGACACACAAACTTATAACACTCTTTTTTCTCAGCCACTGCCTTTGTCTTTTTGTCTTCTATTTAATTAATGCGATTTAAGTGTAATTTTTGAAGTGAAAACTTCTTTAGCGGCGCTGAGCACTTTTTTTGTATGGGTAAAAACTTTCAAACTCGCGTCAGGGTCACGTGATGCTGATCGAAAAAGCGTAAGATCAGCATCACGTGACGTTTATGATAACTGAAGTAAGAAACAAACATTGTATTCTACCTCATAAATCATAGTACTTTTATACTTATAATTAAACACAACGTTAATATTGAAGTTTTCACTTCTGCCGGCACTCCCGGAGTGCTACCTTTTTTTTTGTTTTTTGTTTGTGTTTCAATTGTTTGTCATTATTAATTAGTAAGTTTAATTAAGTTTTAATGTCCACATAAGTTTAAAAAGACAATCAAGGTATTTTTATTTTTCGTAGGGGGTTAAAAATCGGCCATTCTCAATTTATTTAATATTTTTTTTTATATGAATAATGTCATGAATTCATCATTCTATGCTTAGCAATGGAGTGTGGTATGAAATTAATGATAATCAAATCAAATCTCTCTATAATCAACCTTTCTGTTCCAGCTTCGTCCCCCAGAACGAGAACGAGCTCCAAGCGATGTACTCCGCGCTGAGCCAGGGACAGTCTCTCAACCCCGAGCCCGAGGATGTGGACGATGATGACCCTTACATGGACGGGGAGGACTTGTTTGAGGGTTAGTTGTGTTGTTATAAACTAATAAAAAATATATAAAAGGTAAATTGTGACTGTGATAGCCTTAGGCTGCGTCTCCATTGACGCGGAGTTGGGCGGAGCGGTGCATGAATTGACCAATCACTATGCTCGAAATCTCTGCTCCGCTTCAGTGGAAACAGCACGAGCGGAGCGGGCAGAGCTGAACGGATATTCATATAAAATACGACGTGATGCGGAGCGGGGCGGGGCGCTGGAGGGTCGCAGAGGGCGGCGCGGGGCGCACCGGGGGGGTGGGGGGGGGGGTGTATGACGCCACGACTCGCGCGCAGGGCGTCGGAGTAGATATCAACGTTACGTCATAGCATAGAATAGAATATTTTTTATTTAGTATTTATACATACACTTATTATAATAAAATGAGACAATTAAAGAGACTTAAGCTTAAACTAAAAGAAAAACAATAATAATAATACAAAAAATCTTAAGCTAATAATAATATAAACACTAAAAATGGTATTCAGCTCAGCTCGAAGCCATGACTATTAAATAGCACCTATGACGTAACACGTATCAAAATTTAGTTCTGCTCAAAATTTAGCTCTGCTTGCAATTCAAAAGTTAGCTCTGTTCCGCTCCGCTCCTCTCCTTTCTGCTTCAGTGGAAACTCTCCGCACAGCTTTGCGTCAATGGAGACGCAGCCTAACAAGGGTAAATTGTGATAGCCTACCGAGGGTAATTTTGTGATAGCCGTTTCATCCTTGCGAGCGGGACGCACTATAATGTACGCAGGTGCGACAGAGATAGATAGCTACAGGTCAACGTACGATATTTCCTGTGAATTACGACCGTGCTTTAATCTTTTTTATGTATTAATTAGGTGAGGAGGAGTTTGAAGACGCTGAAGAAAGCAGTTCGACCCCCGACGAAGCAGCTTCGCGCTTACGGCAGCTCAATCTGGAGAATGTCAATGGAATGCACGGTATGGATACCTTTTTATATACATAACATACATTATATAAGGTGTTTGCATATAATTGTGTAATAACTGTTTTTGGCAATAAAAAATATTATAAATTATAACATTCAAATCTATTGTTTTTAATTTATATCAATATTCATCAGAAAACTTTATATCGTCAAGGTTTATATATACACCCCTATTTTGAATTCGAGATACTTAATCACACAGCTAATGTAAACGACGGGTGTCAATATAATAGTGAAGTTATTTTTTTTCTTTTGCTTTTATTTAAAAAGTTATGATAAGTCAAAGTTTTTCATCGACTATTATTTTTGATATTTTTATTGGATATATGGATTCAGTTACTGCTACAGATATTCTGATTTTAATAAGTCCCGTAATTTCAAAATAGGAGTGTATATACTAGCTGTGGCCCGCTGTTTTACCCGCATAGTTCCCGATCCCGTGGGACTTTCGGGATAAAACATAGCCTATGTCCTCCCCCGGACCATAATAAGCTGATGATGATTTGATAAGCTACCCCTGTACCATATTTTTGGGAGTTTTGGGGGACGCCCTGTATAATAGGCGTTAATAATTGGAGTCAAAATAACAAAAAAAAAAAAACGTTTGATACAGAAAATATTTTTTCAACACACTTGCTCATAAAGGGGCTCTTATTTGTGCAAAAACAGTTGAATAATGACACGCTTGATTCACTAGTGAGTCATAGATTTTTTTTTAAATTGTTTAGTTTTAAAAAAGTTTCGATACCAAGAAAAATCGTGTCCATACATTTTAAAAACAAACTTCAACTATGTTGCCTTACTTTTGGTAGGTCTATGGTCGATTCCATTCATTCATTCATTCGTTTTTTTTTTTCAGACATAATATAATCAATTTTTATTTGTTTTCCAGATGCCGAAGACGAAATCGGTGAAGAATGATTATTTAAAAGACATGTCGTAATTAATATATTACTTGCTTTAAAGTGTCTCAAGTTGATTGTTAGACGTTTTGTTAAGTAATTCATTTTTTATTATAATATTAGGGCTTGGGATTTTTTATGTCATTTGTGGCAACACTGGCGCTTTGATGTCAATTTTGACATTGATAGATGTGTCTTTTAATGTCAATGTCACTAACTTACCGACCATCGGCATTCTTACCGATCATCTCCAAAATGTATGTGTATTAACCATGAAATTAAAGGTAAAAATGAAGTCCACACTTCGAATACCTACTTGAAGCATACCTATATGTATCACTATCGCGTCTCTGTGGGCAGGCTCTCTCTTTCCAACTAAGGTTACCTCTAGAAAGAGAGAGTCTGACTAAAAAGAGAGATCGGCCCACAGAGACGTAGGTATTTGACTCAAGCTGTTGTTCCAAGTTTGGGCTCCATTTTTTACCTACAACTTCATGTCACTAACTTACCAATCATCTCCAAAATTTATGTGTATTAACAGCGAAATACTTGATATTGGCGGAGTTGTTGCCTTTTGCTTGATGCCTTCAGAAGCCAAAAACACAAGAATTGATATACCGACCAATCAGATTTCGCAATATTTGCTCTGCACACACGTGATATTGGCGAGTTGTGGCTAATGCGTATTTAGAGGGGTGAATATTTGTGTGAACCACAAATGTTTGTCTCGGTCTGGGTGTGTGTGTGAATGAATTTCTGACATTAATAAATGGGGCTTATAGTGACTTATCTGACTCGCCGATCAAAATTTGGAAGTAATACTTTGAGAGAGCGTCGATGACGTAGTGGTCAAGGTCTTTGACTTCCAACCGGAAAGAGACTGGTTCGAACCCCGCCTCGTACCAAAGTGTTTTCGGTTTTCGAATTCATGTTAAAAAAGAAAAGAAGAAAGTACATGCTTGGCATCGAACCTAGAGCTCAACGGGATAAGTACGTTAATTTCGACGTTCTAACGGTGAAGGAAAACATCGTTTCTAAACCTGCACACACCTGGGAAGAAATTCTAAGGTTGTGTGTGAAGTCGACCAACCCGCACTTGGCCAGCGTGGTTGACTAAGGACTAATCACCCTAATTCAGGGTAGGCTCGAGCCCCTCGGTGGGGACATTATATAAGGTGATGATGATGATTCCTATCATCTTTGCTTTTGTTGCATAAATGACATAAAATAATCCTAAGCATTTTTTAATTGTAACTTTTAGTAAGCTTGTATAATTTGCTTAGTAATATAATTCCTGTCTTGTTTGACTGTTTGTCACGATGTTCGAATATTTTAATAGTTTTAGGATTTGTAATAATTATTGTGGATCGCGGTGGGATAAAATTTTTGATGTGCATTTGATTCTTAAAGATATTTTTATATGGGCGATAATTTCATTGGCTATGATATTCTTCATCTTTTCTTAATGTTTATAACATTTTTGAGTCGATAAAATTTGTATTTTTGTAGTTTTACAAAAGATAAACTTCAATTTTTTCAATAATTATTTTGTTTTTCACAAATAAATTTGTCTTATAAGTAGATATTCGTGTTCGCATAATTGTAATCTCAGTAATATAATAATCAATTAAATATCAATTATTCTTAAAAATAAATGTTAGAAAAAATACCTAAAGCTTGTCAGAATAAAAATGTGATATTTTTGTAGTGGCAACACTGTTCGTCTTGAAGTCTGAATTTTGTTTAAAAAAACACGTAATTTTGTGATGAAATTTGCACATAAAATGCCAAAATGAAAAGCCGCTATAATTTATTTTTTATACACTTTGTTAGTAAATAAATAACACGCTGTTTAGAATTAAAATAACCAAAGTTAAAAACCCGATACAAAAATAAGGAAAACTATGTAACCTACAGATTTGATATTAAAGGTGCTCCTTCACCGGGAGCATTCGCGTGTAATGTAACGTTACAGATTTAAGCATTACATCAGTGAAGGAGGAGAACCGAGCATTACAATGCGCACCTTGTAATTTATTAATTGTAATTTTTAATTATTACACGCGAATGCTCGTTAGTCAGGGAGGTATTATTGTAATGTAATGCTCAAAGACGAATCTGTAACGTTACATTACACGCGAATGCTCCCGGTGAAGGAGCACCTTAACATAGTTAATTCACGTCTAGATCAGCAGGAAATTATTAAATCGTGGGCAAGTACTCAAAAATCTTGCGAGCCCAAACAAAGCCACGCTTTTAACTAGTTTAAAATTATAATAGATCTGTATTTTTGTGTCGGGGATTTAAAAATATGTATTTATTCCAAAAGATATTATAATCCCAGTGTTTATTTGTTAGGATGTTGTAAATTTATTTCTGTATCCTAAATACGACATATTCATACATTTCGATATTTAAGTATTTGTAATTATTGTTAACCAATAACGATAGCTCAAACTGTATTTAGTGTTTGTATTTCAAATCTATCTAGTTATTGCTAATAAACCATATCAAATTATAATAACATTTTAATTTTCATCCCACTAGCTCGGAAAGTATGTTTTTAATCCCCGATATCTGGGGGTAAAAGTCGATTTTAATCTCAAGAGTGGAAAGTATCGGGGTCGCTGTGACAGCCCGTGCAGGACCCAAGGCAATTTCGATAACTGGGAGTAAAAGTCGTTTTTGCGCTCTAGAGGTTAAAGTAAATTTGAATTTAGAACATCGTGTGCACTAAGTGTGATGATGTTTTGGATTCACAAACTGTCATACAACTTTTTTTTTATTTCAAATTCAAACTCGGAACCTCCTTGGTGTACTTACTTATTTTTGTATTTGCTTTGCGCGTGATATTTTTGCTTTTCACTTAATATTGTGATTGTTTTATGTTTTCATTTAGTAATTTCCTCGCTGAGGGGGGATGAAAAATAATGTGTTGCACTCGAGTGCAAACAATTTTTAACCTTGTGCTCCTTTGACTCCCTCGCTGACACTCAGGATTCTTATTTTGAATCCCTCGCTGCGCTCGTGATTCAATTTTAGAATCCTTCGCTCGTTCGGTCCTCAACTGGAGCCCCGGTTAAAAAGCAACTTTGCACTCTTGTATAACAAATAACTATTATCCTTTTTCCCACGGACTACAGAACTATATATCTCTTGCTTTTCCCAGTAACTTTGTTAGTCTAATATCAATTTGCAAATCCGGATCTTTCGAAGTTTTATGGTGCTTTGATAAAAAAAACTCGTATAATAACTCCAAATTTTTATTCCATGTTAAACTAGAATTAGTTTTGCAGATTTTAATAAAAAAAAAGGATTTTCATAAAAAACTAGCAATTCTGGAGTATTCAATTATTTTCGAAGGATCTCCAGTCCTGAAACTTGTTTCATAAATTATAATACCCCAGTCGGTCTATTAGATTCCTCGATTCTCTTTGGTGGCAATCATCTTCTGGATGCAAATGTCGCAATACTTTTTTTCGAATAACAAGCGTTGGTAAGCTTAGCCTAATATCCTTCTATCAATTTTTTTTATAGGTGTCTGCTGTTAAAGTGTTGTAAGGATGACTGAGGAATTATTCCAAGGAAAATCTAACAAAATGAAACACAAATATTTACACTACAATTTTATTAGGAAAACACAATACATTATAGTTCATCTCCATATCATATCAACAATAATTAAGAATAGCGTCGTTTCAATGTAAATCTGTACCTTTGTACTTTTAGAATCATGCACAAAAACGTTTTTATAAAATAAAAAATAATAATATATCAACATAACGTTCGCTAAAAATAATTAACTTTTGAAAGTTCGAATTTTGTACCAGTCTAATAGAACAGAAATACATCGAAGGTATTTTTCACTTATTATACTTTTATAACTAATTTTATTACCTAACCTTTAGTACGACTTAGCTACACCGCTTCATCGCACTATATACCATATAGATATATATAAAAATGTCATTCATTCCGTGCGTTCCTCCCGTTTTTCAACACATTATATTACAAAGCTTACATTAATTTTCCGTCCGTCTACTAAAAAGAACAAAATATTTTTAATAAAATGAAAACTAATCATTTGCTATATTCAACTAGAAACAAATGCTATTTACTAATTATTATATATTAACTATTGTAGAACTATGGATATTAAATTATTATATTTTTTATGTGGCAATTAGATTTTAAAATAGTTGTCAAAAATTGAAACAAACGTTATTTTTTTTATGTATTAAATAGGCTACACCGATTTAGATGAAATTTGGTACAGATATATCCTTATAGCCAGGAGACAGTATATGTTTTATCCCAAAAACAGCAAAGGGTTGAAATTTACGCGATACTCTGCTAGTTATAACTTATTTTATAATTTTCTATATATTTTTAGTTAAAGAAAATGTATGTAACTATTTATAATGCCAACTATTTTAAAATCTGTAACCTTCACATAAGAACTATTTATATTGATTTAAAAACAATGGTCACATATCTTATTTTTAATAGAATTTGTCAAAAATTAATGTAGAATTTAAATTTTAATAATGAAAACTGACATTGCTTATTATGTTTTTGTAACCATCAAAAAAATAAAAAAATTAATCACTACATAGTATAAAACAAAGTCGCTTTCTCTGTCCCTATGTATGCTTAGATCTTTAAAACTACGCAACGGATTTTGATGCGGTTTGTTTTAATAGATAGAGTGATTCAAGAGGAAGGTTTTTAGTATAATTTTATCCCCGAATTTTTAAGGGAGCGGGAACTACGCGGGTGAAACCGCGAGGCACTGCTAATCATTACATAATTTTTTGATGGTTACAAAAATAACATTTTTAAACTGATTTGATTGAAATAGTCAAAAATAAAGAAACACTGCAAATAATGAATGAATTATTTTACATTGAATTATGCTTAAGTTGGAAAATTAAGTTTTTTTTAGTTGAAATGTTTAATGTGTGTAGATGAAATTTCAATTTTGTAGTTAAAAATTTAAATTGACTTTGTACCCAGCTGTCCTTACAAAAGCAAGCGAAACGAAGCCATTATAATTCAACAATTTATACAGTTTTGTGGTACATATTACGGAAAAACTACAACACCTTCAGATTTGATATTTAACAGAGTTATTTCAATTCATGTGCAGAAAATCTAGATTTTAGTCGAATCTTTAGACCAATTTCAACCAAATTCGAAAACATTTATCAAGAATATATTATGTATACTAAAAATGTACTAACTATAAATATCAAATTTAGTTAATTTAGTCGAAAAATTCGACCAATTTCGGTCTACGATATTATATGTGAATTACGACCGGGCTATAGCTACCATTAAAAACATATGAATTTACATTAAATATATATTAATTTCCAAACACAAAATTGTTCTTTTGAAAACCGACTGTGACAAAGCGACATATTATTTTCTTTACAATGTATCCCAAAAAAGACTATTTTCCTTTATATGTTGAACATTTCATCATATATGTATTAATTTTAATTGAAAAACACATGTATATACACTAAACATTTCAACATACACATTTTACTTTTCAAAAATATCTGTTTTAATTGAAAAACACAATATAATGACATTCATCATGCCGTAGTAGTTAATGGATTACTAGTAGGTATAACATCAACGGATTTAGTTTCCAACTTACCTGTATCCGTGCCGTTCACTTCACTATTTTCCTCGAGTGTTTTGGATTCTTTAACGGATTCTTTTAAGTCTGAATCTGGTTTAACGGAGTCCTTCAAGTCTGAGTCTGCACTTTTAACGGAGTCCTGGCTGTCTTCCTGTGATTTCATCTCGCTGTCCGTAGTTCCTTGGCTCGATGTGTCACTGATTTCAATCTTGGTGTCTTTAGTTTCTTGTTGAATATCTGTCTCCATTTTTTCATTTTGATCGTCAATTTTTTGTTCTTTTGCTGCGGTGTCTGTAATAACATAACGTAATCATTCACTACATTATCTCATTACAGTAACTGACCCCTAACTAAGTTTGAAACTTGTATCTAGGGTATCAGAAACTACGCATACATACACCCAGGCTGAGACAAACATTTGTGGTTCATACAAATATTTACCCCGCGCGGGAATCGAACCCGCAACCTTACGGATGCAGTCCGGCATGGTGACCACTCTGCCATTGAGATTGAGTGTGAGATAGTTTTGAGCATTTATTTGGATTGATTTTATATGATTTCTGTTTTGTTTTTCTCAGTTATATGTACATATTTTGGCAAGAATACGATATCTATACTAATATTATAAAGAGGAAAGATTTGTTTGTTTGTAATGAATAGGCTCCGAAACTACAGGACCGATTTCAAAAATTCTTTCACTAATGGAAAGCTAATTTATCAGTGTGTGACATAGGCTAGATTTTATCCCCGTAATCCCACGGGAACGGGAACTACGCGGGTGAAACCGCGGGGAGCTACTAGTAAGATATAAATTCAGTATATCTTACCAGTTTCATCAACCTCCATGGCGGATGGTTTGTTTTCATCGCCATTTACTTTCTGTAACACAAAAATATACATTTTTAACTCGAAATTATTCAATTTGTATCTATATACTTTTACAATTACTTATAATACTTATATACCAACTAACCCTTATTAACTACTTAATTAATTATATTATATACTTAAATACAGTACATGTACCTACTTATAATTAAAGAGCCCTATGTATGATCAAAATTATAAAAAAGATAGTTCATTATACTCTTTTTAGATGCATACTTATATAACATTAAATTAAAAATTTAATAAAACCCCCCAACACAATTACTTTCAAACCCCCATAACTTTTAAACGGGTCAACCGATTTTCATCAAACATGTCTAAGAACACTCGCACGTAAGTCCCCTTTAATACAAAAACTAAATTGAAATCGGTTCATCCGTTCGGGAGCTATGATGCCACAGACAGACAGACACACACACACAGACACGTCAAACTTATAACACCCCTCTTTTTGCGTCGGGGGTTAAAAATATATTTTATTAAAATTAAAACTGATCCATATTAATTTCATCTCATAATGCTTCAATTCAAGTTATCATAATTATGGTATTATTGTTTAATTACATTAGTAATAACAAATAACTGCAGGCAAATACTAGTTTCAACGAAATTATAACACAAACGGACAACACAATGTTTTTCAATATATACCTTCACCTAATTAAATTAAAAAACTACAGGATATCAATTTAATTACATATTCAATTCGTGTTTCATCCTAACTAATATTATAAATGCGAAAGTAACTCTGTCTGCCTGTCTGTTACCTTTTCACGGCTAAACTACTGAACCGATTGACTTGAAATTTAGTACAGGGGTAGCTTATGGTCCGGGAAAGAACATAGGATACTTTTTATCCCGAAATTCGCGGGTGAAACCGCGGGGCTCTGCTAGTTGATAATAAAATTATAACAGCCCTATGTCTATTTTATGTTTTAAACAAATAAATTATATCAGTTGGGAAGAAACAACAAGAAAATCTTACTTTTTTAACTACGCTAAAAGAGAGATGTTATATCTGTCTGGTTTTGGATCTACTAAACCAGCGATTCTCAAAGTGTGCTCCGCGGAACCCTAGGGTTCCACGATGCTCCTGTAAGGGTTCCGCAAGAATTTAGAAAAAAAAACAAAACACCCCTCTCTGGTCGACCGTACTGACAAGGCGCGGGTATACTTCAAATAGGGTTCCATCAAGTATATCGCTTTCCAAAAGGGGTCCGTTACCAAAAAAGTTTGAGAACCACTGTACTAAACTAATACATAAGTCATTTTAAATAAGTTATTTTGTTGAAAGAACTTGATCGAGTGTTCTTATACAAACAATAAAAGATAATTGTATTGATATTTTTGAAAGATTCTAAATTAAATTACTGTAATTATACTGATATCCTGTAAATTAATAAGTAACTAACTAAACAACCTGTTACATCTACAGCCAAATATCTTCTCTGTATTTTGGACAAAACAATACAAAAATAAACAATATATATAACCTAATTCCTTTTCTTTTTACGCGATCCAGTGGTTGACGTCGACGGTGCCGGCTGGCGCTTGTGAGGCTGTGTTTGTACATAATAAGGTTCAAATTGGGGTAGCTGGTAACTAAATGATCAATTACTATATTTTACTTGCACCTTTTTTTTTTAACGCAGTAAATATTCATAGAACTGCATACCACCGTGAGCCGATATTGGGAGGACCCACGGGGCATGTAGCTCTCTCCCAGCTAGAAGGGCTGATTTTACTTGCACCTAACTAGGTAAACTTGGCTTATTATTACCTAGGGTATCGGAAACCATGGTCAAATCATACACACATCTAGACAAATCTATCGGTTTGAAAAAATCTTTGATAACACTCAAAGATTTAGCTAGCGTTAGCTTATTAGAGGATTATCGTTTATTGGCATTGAAAAGGCCATCAATCTTTTTATATATTACAAATGTGTGTGAACAAAAAAAAAACAGTTTTTTGTGTTACTGAAAAAAAGAATCGTATGAACGTTGAGACGAGACGGTTGAAAATTATCACAGAATACTTGATAGCTAGTGTGCCGTCTGGTAATATGACATTTATTTAGTATTTTAAAGATAAGTAATTGACTATCATTTCTAATATTTTTTTATTGGATATATGGATTCAATTACTGCTACAGATATCCTCAAATTAATAAGTAATTATAATTAACGGGATATTTACCATGTATATTATTTGTGTCGGATTTCCGATATTTCGACGCTGTTGCAAGCGCCATGATCACGGATGAACAATATTGGAAACTCGAAACAAATAATATACATGGAAAATTTCCCGTTAATTATAATAATTTGAGTGCTAATAACCATGATAACTATAAAAACTAAATTAATATGTGTCGCGAAATCCAAATAGGGGTGTATATTGTCAAGCTAAGAACTATAGGAACGCAGTAAACGGATGATATCACTATAAACACGAACTAAACATCTACTAAATCACACCCACCTGCGGTTTACTATCCCCAGCCACCTCTGCCGCCTGCGCGCCTGACGTAGAACTAATCTCCTCCTCCTGCTCCTTCTTCTGTCTCTTACTCCTCGGCCTCTCTTTCTCTCCCTCTTCTTCTTGTTCCGGGTCTTGGTCGACGGTCTGTTCTGATGTCTCTTTCTCCGGCTCTGGGGACGGCTCGTGTTTCGCGTTTGGATTTATCTGTGGGGAGTTTTAGTTGAAATTTAAATGAAATGATTTTTATGGGTCTAAAAGGTTCATTATATTTTTATGAATAAGGGTGTTAGATTATAGTCCATACCGCCAACAGCACGGTGTGCTGTCCGCCGGCCGCGACCTGCGTGACGTGTGTGAGCGGCGCGCCGTCGGCCCGCGGCGGGGCGAGCAGGCCGGCGGCGGGCTGGGTCTGGTCCTCGTCCTTGCCGGTCCCGAGCTGGCCTTCGGACCCCATGCCCCACGAGAACACCTCACCTGGAAACGGAAAGTTAGTTTGAGAGTTTAATATGTATTCCTTACATTTTCAATAATAATAATTTATTGCATTCTATAGGTATTCACATAAAGATGTTACAAAATATTTTTTAATAATTGATGGGTCCATAGTGACACTGTATTTTTTTTATATTATGTAATACATATGAAATGCAACAAAATGATATGACTTCTTACTACTATATCGATTAAGATTAAAGGATGATGCCAGAAAATATATGGACTCTGGTACCCCCTCCAATAGCTATGTGTCATACATGGTTGGATAGCCATATATTGATATCTTTGGTTTACACGAACACTACACATTGAATTAAAACACTTAAACGGATTTTTGTCGTGGTTGTATTTTGTTTCCTTATTTTGAATCCGAAACGTCAGAAAATGTAAAACAAAATACAACCACGACAAAAATCCGTTTAAGTGTTTTATTTCAATGAATAGCCATAGTTGAGCAGAACAAAAGTTACTATAGAGTCAAGGTCCAAATCTTAGTCCGAGCGGAGTTATGGAGTACCAAACATATGAATTTATCATATTATACACACCAGCATCAGTAACAGCGAAGGAATTGCTCGTCCCAGCCGCTATGCTGACGCACTTCTTGTCCTGCAACTTGGGAATCGGCTCCAGCACGTCCGCGTCCGTCGTGCGCTCGCCCAGACCTAACCTGCACACATAAAATATAAATATATAATGAGTTTTATTAGTTGACTCACTTTTTACTCGTGTCAAATACACTGCTGTACTCATATTGTTCATCATACACTCTTTTTTTACAAGTTACAATCACAGTTAATGTCACTAAAAAACTTAAACAGCTTTAGTTATGTCTAAAACACTGGTTTGATTGAGGAGCTGGTTTAATCAAGTCATACACACAGGTTTACTTATTCCATCCCAACTCCGTTACTCCTTCCGTTCCAACAACTCCCTTACTCACACTGTCCCCACTACTTTACTCACACCATCCTCACCCATTTACTCACGCCGCCCCAATTCCTTCACTCACACCGCCCCCACTATCTTACTTATACCATCCCTTCTTCTTTACTAACACCATCCTATCTTATTCACTCACACCGCCCTCACTCCCTTACCCATATCACACACCCAAAGTTTCTTCATACCACACCTACTCTGCCTGTACTACCGTCCATACTTACACCATCCCTACTACCTCACTCACACCATCCCAATCCGTTCCTCGCACTGTCCTAACCCCTCTATTGACTATCCCAATCCCTTCCCCCACCGTCCCACCTACTCACCGTCCGTACTCGCACCGTCCCAGCGCATACACTGTCCCAGAGTCGTGTAGAGCGAGCGTGTGGTGCTGTCCGGCCGCGACGCGCGCCCAGCCGCCGCCGCCGGAGCGGAACACATCGCACTCCGTGGGACCGTATAGTGCTGTCTTACGTTTCTCGCCCGATATACCTGCGGGAGAGGTGAAGGATAATATCTGGATGTGTTTGTACAGCTGTCTTGTGGTTTAAGTTATGTTGGCTTTGGTTTATAGTCTGTATCCTCAATTAAAAATAGACTTATCCAACACTAAAATATTGTTTCTATTCAGACCTGCTAGGCTAGCATGACTTCGAAAACGCGATAGATACAGCTATTTATTGACATCCAACTGTCAAAATTTGATTAAAATGCCCGCCATATTGAATTTTACCACGTGATTAATTTTATGACATTTAGTCATGCTCGCGAAATCGATATTATTTCGTGGTGTCTATATATTTTATCAGGCACAGTCATGCTAGGGGGGCTGAGGAGGTTCCTGGGATGAGTGCATTTGACCAAACATACTAACTGTTTAACTTTATAATACTAGTATAGTTTTATTTATTCATTGCATTTTATGTTAATGTTTAATACTCGTACTTGTAAGCGGGCAGTTTTCCGCAAGACTTCAGTTTTGGTCCCTTGTGTGAGTTGCTTGTGTTATGTTTAATACTATATATTGTAAGTACATAAATAAATGTATAGTTACCAAGTTGTCCGTAGTTATTGAGTCCAAACGCGTAGAGCCGCTCCCGGCCGTGGTCGAGCACGAAGGTGGCGTGGTAGCCCGCCCACACGGCGCTGGCGCCCGCCTTCAGCGTCACTTTGGACGGGACGAGCAGCGCCGCTGTAGGGAGATACATACGTATATTTCATTGATAAACTTTGAACAACAATCACCTATGACAATCCTAACTAATATTATAAATGCGAAAGTCAAAAATAAATTTTTTACAAATTAAATAATTGTAATATGAATTCAAATACATATAACTCACAGAACCCCTGGCGCGCGTCGCGGGACGCCGAGCGCTGCGAGAGCCTCCCCAGCTGTCCCTGCTCGCCGCAACCCATCGTGAACACCACGCCTGATGTCTGCAACGAGAAAGGGAACTTGTGAAATGTATGAAAAGTGGGGGTGTTACGTAATTTGTAATTGCGATAAGTTTGATAGAATATGTGAATAACCAACAGATTGGACAGAACAGAAAGTTAAACCACCTGTTGATTGACTGGATATGGATACATATAATGTTTTTTTAATACTTGTCACCCAACACACATCCCACATCCCAAATCTCACAAAAAAATTGTCACAATATTTTCTGTGCCGGTGACAGCGTCGCTGTAATCGCATCTTTTGGTTGTCAGTTTATTGAAAATGTATCCAAATGACATTAGAGTCACAATGACAATAGGAGCTTCCAATTTTGGCCGCCGGCACAGAAACGATTGTGACTCAATATGTGATTGTGACTAATTTGTCTAGAATACTTGAAATATCTGATACTGTGTGCTAATAAAATATAAATATCGAATATTGTCATGGAATGTGTAATTATGTAATTGTGACTAGTATGTCAGAATTATGTACAGTCTCGGAATGAAAAGGTTCGTCAATTTTCAAATTGATTCGTTTAATGTGTCGCGAAAACATACTACCTTTTGAAACTATGGTACAGAATAGACTCGGGTTAGGGAAAATAATGTTCTACTGCTCGATAATAAAGTTCAAAATTATTCAGATCAGTGTTGTTTGACAGGATAAAAATCTTGTCAACAAGATTTTTGATAAACTAAAAAAAAACTTTGAAAAACCTTCTTTTTAGTTCAACCTGCCATCAATATTTCTGTTAAAACTATTGTCAATCGGTCAATGTCATCATTGCAAAATATCAAAGAGGTTTTTATATGCCGCGCGCACAAGGCAGTGTTTAAAAAAGGATAGAAAAATCAAGCAAAACCTTATTCGATAGCAAACGTCATTCTATTTATTTAAATGTTAGCATCACTGTTTCTTACACTTGTATGTTGGCATAATTTTTTCTTGCAATAATACAAGTGAAAACCAACTCTAAGGTGACGAACCTTTTCATTCCGTGACTGTACAAGCTGTTTGCAGTAATTGCGACTGACCATGCAACTGAGACAGGTCTGTCAGAATATGTACTTAGTACAACCTGTTGATGGAATATATGGCCAGACTGTGTCAAAGTTGTCAGACAATCAGACAATATTATGGCACACATTGTTTTGGTCCTTCATATTATTTGTCATCGGCGCGCCGTCCCGGCAAGTCTCTTCAGTTGAGCGGTCACGCATAAGAATAAGAAACACTAAATATAGTGTGCTCTAAAACACAAATTGTAGATGTGATCCACAAGGCTGCGCAACTTAGATGGGACTGGGCGGGGCACGTGTGCCGGATGTGTTGCGACCGTTGGGCGAACGTCACCTCTACTTGGATGCCAACTACCAAAAGACCAAGAGGTCGCCCCAGACGAAGGTGCCACCAAAGCCGAAGACGGAGCTGTCTGGAAGGAAGGAAGGCCTTTGCCCAGCAGTGGGACACAATAGGCTAATATTATTATTTTTAGTTGAGCAGTCACGCAAACATACAAATGTGAGCATTATGTCCTAAGTGTGATTTAATGCTCACATTTTGTAATATTTTTTAGTTTGTCTGTTTATAATGTATATTACTACTTACAGTCAATATAACGAGGTGATCACTGCCGGATGCGATGGCCGCTGCCGTTTCCCCGATCTCCACTTTTATTGGATCCCGGCACGGCTTGCCTTCTCTGCCTCTCACTACTAATCCCATGCTGCCGTGCGAGTCCTGTAGAACAAGTTTTGATATTAAAATTTTATGATACTTAGAATATTGTTTTCAATTTTGTTTTACTAGTTTCCTTGAGTTAGTTTAATAATAATAAGTTTAATAATAATAATAAGTTTATTTTCATTTCAAAGGTTTACATTAATTCATAAAGGTTGGTACATCCTTTTAAGTATAAGAATACTTGTGTCAGAATGATACCGCTCTTCCAACTAGGATACAAACAAAACTTATATATTTAACTTAATTTCTAAATAACAATTAGTTTATACAATAAAATAAATTATTAGTTAACTAGCAGCGCCCCGCGGTTTCACCCGCGTAGTACCCGTTCCCGTGGGAATTTCGGGATAAAAAGTATCCTATGTTCTTTCCCGGACCATAAGCTACCCCTGTACCAAATTTCAAGTCAATCGGTCCAGTAGTTTAGCCGTGAAAAGGTAACAGACAGACAGACAGACAGACAGACAGAGTTACTTTCGCATTTATAATATTAGTTAGGATCTGGTAATATAATAATTTAATTTCGCAACTTTAATTAATATACTAGTACTAAAATAATTTAATTAATTTTATATTTTTAATCTCTTTTTGTCACCTATCTCTTAAAATAGGGCATAGAGACATTTTACATTATGTGTGTGTGTATGTGTATGTGTTTGTGTATGTGCGTGTGTGTGTGTGTGTTTTTGTCAGCAATTATAATATATTTCGATTAAGCATTTTTTCTACGTGATCATAGTCCAGTGGCATTAACAGATTTTTAACTATTTCCTTGACTTCGTGTAATGTTTTTGAATAAATATTTGACGTTTTATTAATCTCGTTATAAAGGTAGCTGGCTTGTTTATCTAATTGCCTTCTCGCAAAAGATGTCCTAAAAGCAGTTTTCGGAGCTACAGCATACTTTCTACGTTTTTTTTGTTTTTTGGGATCGAAAGGTAGGGACTTGTGCATTCGTAGTACTGAATTAAGTATAAATAGTTTTCGAACACTTAATACTTTAGTGGTAGCATATAATTCGGTAGTAGGAAACCTATATGGCATGAAATTCATTGCTTTAAGTAGGGATCTCTGGGCTCTTTCCACTATAATGAATTGTGTTTTGGCAGCGCCACCCCAGATTGGGATACAATAGTTTATTATGGATTCTACGAGCGCTAAATATATTTTGTGTAACAGATTTTTAGTGGTTATGTGTCTGAGCATTTTAAAAATCCATGTCATTTTTCTTATTCTATTTGCAACTTGGTTGATTTGAGTAGACCAAGACAAACGCTGATCAAACATAACACCCAGGTATTTTACTGTAGTAACCTTTTTAATAGCTGGACAATTACAATTACCATTCATCTGGCAATTATGAATTTTTAGTTCATAATCATTATATGGTTGTGTTCGATTATACAGAGAAAAGGTCATGAAATTTGTTTTTGACGCGTTTAAAGTTAAGAGATTATTTTTTATCCAGTTTGCAACTAATCTTAAACCTGTCTCAGCTCTTCGTTTTACCTCTTCCCAAGTACTACCCCAGAAAAAGATTGCAGTATCGTCTGCATATGAAAATATACTGCCATGTTCTAGGTTTAAATTACACAAATCGTTAATATAAATAAGGAATAAGGTTGGTCCCAATACGCTCCCTTGGGGCACACCATAACATATATTGTGAAAGTCACTCTCATAGTTATCGATTTTAACTCTTTGTTGTCTATTGCTGAGGTAGTCTTTGAGAAGTTTCAGAGGAATACCACGAATACCTATGTTTTCCAGTTTTTGAACAAGGATAGGAACAGATACCGTATCGAAAGCTTTTTTCAGATCAATAAATACTGTTAGACATTTTGAACCCTTGTCTAATTTATTGACAATCATAGAACTAAGTGCAGACACGGCATTTTCAGTTGATATTCCACGCCTAAAACCATATTGCATATTTGAAATTATGTTATATTTATTCATATATTTTATAAGGCGAACATTAATAAGTTTTTCTAAAATTTTTGATAATGCTGGTAAAACTGAGAAAGGCCTGTAATTGTTAACGTTGGTTTTGTCCCCATCCTTGTATATGGGAATAATGATGGATTTTTTTAAAGAATTTGGAAAAGAACCTGTGTTAAAACATAGATTTGTTAGATGACAGAGAACAGGGATTAAAACACCTCCTGCATGTTTTAAAAAAGTTGTGGGGATGTTGTCCCAGCCTGGGGCACTGGTTGATTTTAAATTCATTAATATTGTTTTGATTTCATTGTAATCTGTATCAAATAAAAGAAAAGATGACGGATGTGAAATTAAAGACAGATCGGAGTTAAATTGGTAGGGACAATTTCTTAAGACATCTTCTGCTAGATTTTTTCCAATGTCAGCAAAATATTTATTTACATGATTTATAGATTCAGTATGTGACACCGTAACACTTAAAAGTTCACTTGCTTTATTGTTTTTTTGTTTTAGGTTAGTTATTGTTTTGATATTATTCCATAATTGTTTATTGTTTTTTGTTGATCTCTCGAGTAAATTTCTTTCATAATGTCGTTTCAATTTTTTTATTAATTTATTGCAATAATTACGATACCGTCTAAATGTTATCTTTAAGATTTCGTTAGAGGGGTCGGAGCGTAGTTTCTTTTGCATTTTGTTACGATTTCGAATGCAACGTAATACACCAGAAGTAATCCATGGTTTAATAATCCTTTTATTTTTTGGAACATTTACAGATTTTGTATTTTCGCTTAAAGATTCTCGGATTTTGTTTAACAGTTGGTCTAATAGAATGTTTGGATTATCACAGAACAGAAGACTAGAAATATTTTTGTTAATAAGACTGCTTAAGGCTTCATTAAAATCGGTAATGTATTTTATTTTTGGACAAATAATTTCTTTTTTTGATTGATTAATTTTAATAAATACTGTAGAGTGGTCAGTTACAGTTGTACTCAGTATCGCAATACAAGCTGATATTTGATTCTTGTCAATCTTTAGCATCACATGATCTATGCAAGTATTTTTCCTTGTGGGTAGATGATGACCGGATAAAACACCATGCAAGGAAAGCATACTGATATAATTAGTTCTATTGTTCCGTTCATGAGCAATTTCTGTAGGTAAGGGATTAATGTTAATATTTATGTCACCAGTAATAATTATGTTCTTAGCTTTTTCTATCTGCTCTAAGTGAGAGTTTAATGAATTTATAAAATCTGTTGCATTTCTATTTGATGGAGATCGATAAATTCCTAAAATAGTGTTTATTCCAGTAATAATTTGTAGACACGATGCATGACTAAGTTTTACCTCAGTAACCTTATGTTTTAGTGTTTTTTTAACATATACTACCACCCCATCATTTTGATTAAGATGCATTGTAGATTCATATAATAAATAATTTTGGAGTTGTGGTACTGGTTTGTTTTGATTTAGCCAGCATTCCGTTAACAATATAATATCAGCCTCATGATTTAGTTGCATTAGTGTTACATTAAGATCTGTTAGATTAGCATGAATACTTCTGATGTTTTGACATATGATTGTAAGATCTTTTGGTGCTATAGTAACATGATTGGAGAGATCTTGGATTTCGCAATCGACTGTCTTTGCAATTTTAAGTTCATCTATTACATTCTGGGTATATATCGTACTATCCATATTGAAGAAAGTATTGGGACAGTATATTTCGCATTAATGGTATAGAGTGTGGCAGATATGGTATGTGTATGAGTTCATGGTGTATTATGTAAGTGTATTTAGTGTTTCTACTGTTGCTGTTAAGAGATAGTTTACAATAAATTGAAATCATTTCAAATATTCGATATTTAAACATATTGTACAATAAAAAAGGTTTAGTGCAATAATAACATAGATAAAAAGCATGCATAAATATCAAATAATCTAGTCATGCATTATTAAATAGTTGTTGAATTTGGTTTTCAGAACGAATGGTTAGAATTTGAGAGCTTTCGTCTTTTCTTAGATAAATTCTTCCAAAGGCAGTCCAGCAAAACTTATATTTTTTTGATTTAGCCAAGTCTCTTGCAAGGAAGAACAGTCGGGCACCTTTTGCTGTCAGTTGCTCGGAGATAAAAATAGGAGATTCTGTGTTGATTTTAAGTCCAATGTGTTTGACGCGAAGTTTTTCTTTGTTTTTTATGTTAAAAGATTTTGAAGATTTCAGGATGTCTGTTTTTAAAATTGTTGAATACATTTCAACAATTATAGGTGAATTATTTTTGGTATCTCTCTTTCCTTTAACTCGGAAAATATCTTTAACATCAGTCTTCGTTATCGGACAATCAATAGTTTTTCCCAAGTTCACTACCACGTTGATCAAATCGTCTTTTGTTTCCTTTGGTTGTATTGGTACATTTTTTATTTCTATACTAGTTTTTCTTATTGCTCTTTGTAAATCTTCCACTTTATCTTCCAGTATTTCTATGTATTCTTTGTCTTTGCGAGATTGCATTTCAAGTTTTTCTAGTTTGATTTTAAGTTCTTCGTTTTGACGTGTTAAAAATGATACGGTGTTTTCTATGTTAAGATTAGTAGATTTGACTTCTTTTAAATTTTCTGATATGTTTATTAATTCATTTTTTTGTGACGACATTAAAGACGTTATCATAGTTTTTATTTCTTCTTTAAAATTCTCAAAATCCAGAGATGAATCATCCATTCTCTTCCTTTTCGATCGCTGCGAGATGTTGAATGTTGGAGTTGTTTCAATTGTAGTAGACTCGTATACATTTGTGTCTGATAATGATCTGTCCATCATATTTGTTTGTACCTCTGATTTTTTTTTTTTTCCTTGTTTAAGATGCTTTCTTCAATTATTTTTATATATTTATTAGTAGACTATGGTATTTCTAATAATATTGCGTTATATAGAAATTAAATAACACACAAAAAGAGAATCCGTAGGCTGAGAATTGAACCACCAGCCCTAGATCGGTGAGCGGAGCTCTAAGCCGTTATTCTACCAAGGCAGATAACAATTAGTTGAAATTTTTACTATACGTTGTAGTTGGTTGAGACCTCTTGTTTAGTTCTGGTTGCCTGGTACTTTACGTGAGATTATGAGTTTTTTATTTTCTCACCTTTGCGTTGTTACTCAAGTGGTCGAAGCTTCGTTGTAATTATGTTCTCCTAGTAGAATTGCTTGAGTAATTTTGGTTCCTTACTTGATCCAGAAGTGTTCCCGAGGGATGTTTTGTGCGTCTCTTTTGCTTTTCAAGATGGCCGCGGCGTTTAATGATAACTTCCACAAGATGAAACAGGATAGACTGCTTTTTGTATTTTTAAATAAAACTTTTTAAATAAAATAAATATTTTAAAATAGTCACAAACACGTCCGTACTCAATTGAGTGATCCGAGGAAGAGGATAGAGGTTTAAGTACATTATTACATTATTTTATTGTATGAGTGTTGTGCATGCCTGTAATTGGCACACACACCAGAACATAGACTATAAGTCATATTTTTGTAATTTTTATTTGTGTGTGTTGTTGGCAATGCCTAAATAAATAAATAGATAAATAAGTACTTGAGGTTTGTCTAGAAATAGGTCACCATATGACACACTGCATAAAATTATTTCTGGTTTTGAAATCGAAACCAAAAAACCGGTTCGAATTGTCTAGATGTTAAGTTATTTTTGTTAGAATTAAGATAAGTAAATGTTATGTATGTATTTAGATAAGTAAATGTTATGTATGTATGTTATGTATCAACTAGCCTCTAAGGTTTGCTGGAAGAAAACTCTTTTAGGATTAAGCTCACCTCTGTACATGCCTTTTCGTCTTTTATAATGTTATAATATTTAAGTCTCTGTGTACAATTATAAATAAATAAATAAACTAATTGACCAACCAATATCTAGCCTACCGATCAAATTACTCTGTTTGTTGTTCAACTAAATCATCTTATGTAGATGTATTGATATATATGGCCAATGATGATGATGATGTTCAACTTATAAAAATACTTGACACTGGCGAAATTGCGACGACAGCCAGCAGAAGGCATAAGAAAGGAATTGAATTGAAGTAAATATAAAAAATAATGCAAAAGTCTAGGTGGCTATTTTTTAACGTTTTTTAACATGCAATATAGCTTCGATAGGTCGGGTCCATCACGACGCTCAGCAGTGAGCAAATGAATGAAGGATGAGGATAGCTTCAAAGACTTATACATTACTAGTTGTGCCCCGCGGTTTCACACGCGTAGTTCCCGTTCCCGTAGGAATTTCGGGATGAAAAATATATGTTGGCCGATTCTCAGACCTACTGAATATGCTCACAAAATTTCATGAGAATCGGTCAAGCCGTTTAGGAGGAGTATGGCAACGAAAACTGTGACACGAGAATTTTATATATTAGATTTTAATAGTATATTTAAGTTAGTACTCACTCTAAAAGCTCCCCACGCGTAGACATCTCCGTTGTCGAGCAGCGCGGCGGAGTGAGAGTCCCCCGCCGTCACGCACACGGCCTGCGACGGGAGGGACACGCGCTTGGGGCTCGCTTCGTCCTGCAATGGGATATGTATATTAACCGATATTTAAACATAAACATAACATAACATTCACTCCATCATCTCATTACAGTAACTGACCCCTAACTAAGTTCGTAACTTGTATCTAGGGTACCAGAAACTACGCACACACTCATTCACACACACCCAGACCGAGATAAACATCTGTGGTTCACACAAATATTCACCCCGCGGATGGCAGTCCGTAAGGGTGCGGGTTCGATTCAACTTGTTGAGCTACCAGTAAACACATAATATTCAAAAGTAACAAGACTGTTTTTGTGGACAATCTATAATTAAAATGTTTCTATCTGCATAGATGAGCCCCGCCGTTTCACCCGCGTGAATCTCAATCGTGTGGATTTTTTTCTTTTTATTAAGCTATCTGCGAGTCAAAGTCCCATCAAAATCTTTCCAGTTTTCGATATAAGGCCAGGACAAACAGACAGATTAAACCCCCAACACAATTACTTTCAAACCCCCATAACTTATAAATGACGACGATTTCCATCAAACATGTCTAAGAACACTCGCACGTAAGTCCCCTTTAATACACGAAAAAAACTAAATTGAAATCGGTTCATCCGTTCCAGAGCTATGATGCCACAGACAGACAGATACACACGTCAAACTTATAATACCCCTCTTTTTGTGTCGGGGGTTAAAAATAGAGAGAAAAATAAATATGTAGAACATCTAATACTGACCTTATCACCGTTGGTAGCGCGACCCAATGCACCTTCATCGTTGCACCCGTACGTCCACACCTGAAACAATATTTACATTATGTTTCAGTATTTATGTTGAACTTGTGATAATCAACAAATATGTTTAAGAAGTAGTGAATCGATGTGAATTTAATTGATTTTTTAATATGTATTTAAAACTGCATATCAACTATAATACCCTATTTAATACATTCTTATGAATTTACTTTCGGGTACTTAAAATTAAAAAAATAATAGTTATTTATGGTACAAGCGAGGTAAGTTGGTGAATACTTCCGAGGCGCTATTGAGGCCCGAGCCGTCAGGCGAGGGTCTGAAGATAGCCGAGGATAGTAATCATCAATACACGCGTGTACCATACAACGTTTTTCAACACATTTGCGAAGAAATTATCATTTTTCGCTAATAAATAAACAGTTTTTCTATTCGCGCGCATCCAACACAACAATGGTGATCGGCCAAAGACTAAAATAATATACTTACTTATTAAAAAAAATCGAATGAATGAATGAATGAATGGACTCGACCATAGACCTACCAAAAGTAAGGAAACATAGTTGAAGTTTGTTTTTAAAATGTATGGACACAATCTATAACTCACTAGTGAATCAAGCGTGTCATTATTCAACTGTTTTTGCACAAATAAGAGCCCCTTTATGAGCAAGTGTGTTGAAAAAGTAGATTAAATCAATACTTAATTACTTAAATTGTTTTATTATTTTCTGCTTCACACTTAGGTATGTTTATGATATTTCAGGAAAATTAAAAATGGGTCTAATAGTTCCTGCGATTAGCTCATTTGAACAAACTCTCTTCATTATTTTATTAATTACTAGCTGCGCCCCGCGGTTTCACACGCGTAGTTCCCGTTCCCGTAGGAATTTCGGGATGAAAAATAGATGTTGGCCGATTCTCAGACCTACTGAATATGCTCACAAAATTTCATGAGAATCGGTCAAGCCGTTTCGGAGGAGTATGGCAACGAAAACTGTGACACGAGAATTTTATATTTTAGATATTTTTTATTAAATAACAAAGAGCATAGTAAAATCATACCTTCCCACTGCTGTCGAGCGCGATAGTGTGCATGCCCCCGGCACTGATTGCAACGATCTTGTCACCTAACGCTGTCACTTGTTTGAATCTGAAATTAATAAAAGAATTATTGTAAAATTAACCAAATACACCAAATTATTGTCTAGTTAGGGTCATACATTTTTCAACCAAACTTTTTTTATTTGCAAGCACAGACTCTTATAAAACTACATTATATAGAATTTACATAAAAAAAATTACAATTAAATGAATAGAGAAAAGAAAAACAAATTAAAATTTACATGCCCATTTATTGAAAAACTATTCTAAGGGCAATAGCACACGGCATTTATTAAACGCGCAGACGACGCGTGTTTCAGGAAGTGCCTCTTCGGCACCGTATACGCACAGTAGAGGGGCGTTTCACGATCGCCCCGTGTTAGGTTACAAGGTCGCGATCGAATCGCGTAAACGCGCGTCATCTGCGCGTTTAAAAAACGCCGCGTGCTATGGATCTAGAAGACTGTTCTAAAATCAAATTGACACATTCAAACCAACTCTAACTAAGTAATACTAACAATATAATCTAATATCCACAATACTAACTTGGTAGTCTCAATAACATCCTCCCCGAGACCGAGTTGCCCGACGTCCCCCTGACCGCATGTGTACACACATCCTCTGTTTTTGGGCAGCGTCGGAATCTCCAATTGGATCGCTGTAATGGATGGGTGCGTTAATATGATATTTGGTAAATATGTGTATAATCTAGACATAAATTAACATGAATAGTAAATAAATAAGTATTTTTGAATATTTATCTTTGTTGTCCTGAATTTGCTACATCATCATCATCAGCTCATATAATGTCCCCACTGAGGGGCAGGAGCCTACCCTGAATTAGGGTGATTAGGCCTTAGTCAACCACACTGGCCAAGTGCAGGTTGGTCGACTTCACACACAACCTTAGAATTTCTTCCCCGGTGTGGGCAGGTTTCCTCACGATGTTTTCCTTCACCGTAAGAGAGTCGAATTGACTTATGAATTCGTTAATTGAAAACATATTGGTACGTGGCGAGATTGGTGGGATTTGAACCAGGCACCTTCCGAACGGAAGTCAACGGTCTTAACCCCTGCGCCACCGACGCTCTTGCTATTTGCTACATGCTATTGGTAAATCTCATTGCACAAGTCGCTAGATTGCGTTGTAACTAACTGTAAGTATTGAGACATAACATAATTTAGCAGTAAACATCTACTGCTATACATAAATCTTGCTATTGATCTCTAAATTGACTAACATAATAACATAACAATCATTCACTACATCATCTCATTATAGTAACTGACCCCTAACTAAGTCCGTAACTTGTATCTAGGGTATCAGAAACTACGCACACACTCATTTACACACACACCCAGACCGAGACAAATATTTGTGGTTCAAACAAATATTCACCCCACACGCAACCTTATGGATGGCAGTCCGGCACGGTGACCACTCTGCCATCGAGGTTGTCACTAAAGAAACTCATTCAGTGGCTCCTATTTATTAACTATTTTAAGTATTTACTTAAGGGTGTATTATATTCCCAATCATTTTGCTCTCTGGAGATAAGCTTAGAGACACTATGCACATTAACACATATTTTTCCTCAAATCGCAACAATATTATTAGACATTATATACTTTCCTATTAGTAAACACCTAAATAGTATGACGCGTTTAAATTGTAATAACAAAATGCAATAATACTGTTTGTGATAAAAGCTAGCCTAATCTTATGTGAAGTACTATTGGTAGTTTTCCATACATTCGACTAACAATTTAGGACATCACAATGTTCGTTTTTTACTTATTTCTATACATATTTAAGTGAATGCAAACAAGTAGGTGTAATTTATGCATTATACCATCATTTTTATTTACAGATATGACCAAATTGTACATAAAATGAGTAGGTAAACAACCTCTTTGGTAAACTTCGATATGCGATAACCTAAAAAAATATCATTTACATACTCTTACATAACCGAAATTGTTTTTAAACAGTAAATCTTTTCGTTTATTGTCCTAAAAACCATGAAACCAAGCTTCTATTTCAGTATAATTGTATCAAAATGAATTAATTATAGCTCGAGTAAAGCGTCGTTTTTCCCGCCATCGTGTTTGACAGGTCAATGACGTCGGACAAAAATGTAAAGAAAACAATTGCAAAATATATCATCAAACTTACCTCCACGTTTTTTCTTGTTCTTTGGAACCGCAGAAGACGTGGCGGTTGATGATTTGGACGCTGTACGTTTTACGCCTCGCGCCGCCGGCATTTTGCCTGCAATATTGCAACCGACGCGTCAATAAACAAGGCACAAAGCGCGGCAAACGTACCACTCGACCGAACAATGATGACGTTTTCACTTTAGCTATAATCGCGTTAGCACCTAATACCACACGGGCTGCACTGCATCTGCATCAATTACAAGGCTATGGCCTCATAGATTTATACAGAGCTTAGATAGGTTATATGATGCATTCATATAGACACTGCACAAGAAACCAAACAACGCTTCCGCGCCATAAGACCAAACGCACCACAACTGTAAAATGGTTTACTTACTGCTTTATAAAAATATATTTACTAAAAGAATAGAATAATTCACTAATGACGTTCTAATAAAATAAACTTGTTATTCTTGGTACGATACGAAATTCGTAGGTACATCTCCCTCCGCAAGCAAGCAAGCTTAGCTTGAGTCGAGTGAGTGACGTAATCACGTGAATCGAGAATAACAGTTATAATCGATTACAATAGTAGACTCGATATTGCCATAGTGAATATTTAGAAATTAATATGGTGGCCAACTGATATGAAGTTTAAAGATTTGAAAAAAAAAATGGTTTAAATACAAAGTATTACAAAACAAATCTAAATGTAGATTTAATCTTTTAAAGTACCATAAAATAGACTTTTAGAAATTATCCAGTAATGCATGCTAATTTGTTTACGTTCCTTAACTTGCTTTGCTAGAAATTATTGTGATTGTAAGTAAAGACGTAATTTATTTTAAAAATACATATGGGAGACTCACTAAAAATATTTTTACTGGAACTCATAAATTGCATTCTTAAATAATCGAATATAAAAATCACTCGATTAAATTATAACCTAACAATTGGACGCACAGCACTATGAACCATAGACATTTTATCACTTCAATAGACAAAGTTAACAATGGCAAACTGACAGATTCATCCAATATGGGTTTTGGATGAATGTTTCAGTTTGCCAATACAGAATTTTGGCGGCTATTTTAAAATTGGCTATATATATATTTTGTATTCTGACTTGCTAATGATGCTATATATACTGCTTAGTTTAAAGCACGCTAAATACTTTTTTTTAACTAAGGATTTAATTATAAGCAATCTAGCGACTAGCGTTACCGTCTAGTGAACGAATTTTACAGTGACTGAGAGCGGAGAATCCATCCACGGGTCGGTCAAGTCCTATGATTCAGTCCTTTGATAAAGAGAGAATCTTGGTCATGATTCTTATTCTATGATTCAATCTTAGATCAAATTTAATTAGGTGGGGTTCATTCTCTAAGGATTCAGTACATATTAGGTGCATACTACATATTGGTCCTGTTTGAACCAATGAAGGATAAAGGAGTCTCAGACATAGCTGGGAACAACATAATGCATGATTAAATTGCATAATTTAGTATCACCATACAAATGAACGAATAATACCTATAAGTACTTAACTTAATAAATATTTGATATATTATGTACTAGCGACGCCCCGCGGTTTCACCCACGTAGTTCCCGTTCCCGTAGGAATATGAGGATAAAATTATGCTAAAAACCTTTCCACTGAATCACTCTGTCTATTAAAACAAACCGCATCAAAATCCGTTGCGTAGTTTTAAAGATCTAAGCATACATAGCGACATAGGGACAGAGAAAGCGACTTGGTTTTATACTATGTAGTGATAGTGAAGTACTTAGATATTTATAAATTCAAAGTCCTTTACAACTACAATTTGTCGAAACAAATGGTACCTGGAACGTAGTGGTATCGAAATTACTGCAACGAATGAAATCGTTTGGAAATGCATTAAAATTTGCATTTTTATTAGAACTATTACCTCCATGACATTCAATTATTTTAGTTCCTGTTAGTTGCCAACAGATGGCGTTAGGTGTCACTTTAAGCTTCGTGTTTTTGACCAGCTGTACCCCACAATTTTACCCTCGTGGAACGTTCTCCTGTGGGAATTTTGGGATACAGAGTATTCTAAGTGTTATTCCTAGTTATAAGGAACATCTGTACCAAATTTAATCTAAATCGATACAGTAGTTTTTGCGTCATAGAGAAGTCTTTCTCCGCCTCTGGAGATTATGTAGTAGACAGTGTATCTTACGCGTAGGTAATCACGACACTTTACAGCTACCCAAGCATGTTGGTGATCTCAAATCCGACATTTGATATTTTATTCATTATCATGTTTCTTAGGGCCGATTTTTCCATCGCCAGATAACTGGTTATTCGACGAATAAAATTGACATTTGACAGATTTTGTATGGAATAACTGTCAAAATTTCAAAGTTATTCGTCGAATAAAGTTTTCTGGCGATGGAAAAATCAGCCCTTAGTAACATTTACTGCTTAAGACGTACACAATCGATTTTTACTTAAAAATAATGAACATTATTTTCAAAACTTCCGGGTTCGATTCCCGTAGCGAGTTATAGTTTTTTTCTAAATCTTTGAATGCAATTTTTGTTTTCTAAAATCGATGACATGGTTCCTAAGAACAGATCTTTGTATCTCTTATAGTTTCCGACATCCCCCCACTGACCGTTCTATTTGGGCCACCCTGTATATCGTCCCATTGCAGGGCAAATGCCTCTCTGACGATTTTAGTACAAGGAAGAGGAATAGCCGTAATTACAACGCACCATCCGATCGTGTTGGTGATCTCAATTCTTTACCATGTTTTCAAACATGTTTTCCCGATCGAAGTAAAACGTTCATCCTAAAACATTACACATAACATAACATAATCATTCACTCTATCATCTCATTACAGTAACTGACCCCTAACTAAGTTCGAAACTTGTGTCTAGGGTATCAGAAACTACGCACACACTCATTCACACCCACATCCAATCCAGACTGAGACAAACATTTGTGGTTCACACAAATATTCACCCCGCACGGGAATCGAACTTGCAACCTTACGGATTGCAGTCCGACATGGTGACCACTCTGCCATCGAAGTCGTATTTATACCGCTTTAAAGAAAGGCTTTATATAGCCTATTTGGTTATCATTATAATATACTTATCACGAAACAGCGTTAGAGTAAGACAGATATAGTTTCGAAGGCTTTGTTTGTAGGCGGAGTCCGAAACAGCGTTAGCGCCTCCCATAATGTAAAACTTTAAAATTAAGTACTTATTCATTAACAGACAATAATATCAACTTTTTGATTCGTAAGGATAAATACTTATGTGCATAGTTTGTGAAAGATATCTGCTCTATAATAGATAAAAACATTAAATTAAAAATTTAAAAAACCCCCAACACAATTACTTTCAAACCCCCATAACTTTTAAACGGGTCAACCGATTTTCATCAAACATGTCTAAGAACACTCGCACGTAAGTCCCCTTTAATACAAAAAAACTAAATTGAAATCAGTTCATACGTTCGTGAGCTATGATGCCACAGACAGAGAGATACACACACACACAGACACGTCAAACTTATAACACCCCTCTTTTTGCGTCGGGGGTTAAAAAGATACGGATTTGGTCTAATGAAGTAAAGTTGAAGAAATAAGTGTTCCATAATCCTACTAATATTATAAAGCCGAATGTTTGTGAGTGTGGATCTTTAGATGTGTGGATGTTTGTTCCTCTTTCACGCAAAAACTACTGAATGGATTTTAATGATATTTGGTACAGATGTTTCTCATACCTAGGAATAACACATAGGATAGTTTTATCCCAAAACTCCTACGGGATAAGGTTCCACACGGGTAAATTACATCAGCCCTGAGAAGTATCGGTAAGAAAATTGGGCTGATACTTACTTGTTTAAAAAAAGCATAAGTAGTAATTCTATGTTACTAAAAAATTACCTAAAATTGGAAGCATAGACTGAAATATAAAAAAAAATACAATAAAAAAAAATACTTAAGTACTTACTTGAAAGTAGTTATTAGAGTAGTAATATCGACAATCGTTACGGGTAGTTAGAGCCCTCAAAAGTCTAACATTTGGTTTAACCAAATGTCGTATAGCCCTCTGGGTTGTGAAGGTCTGATGGCAGTCGCTTCACGTAAAATACTGACATTCCGCCAGATCTGGTTAAACTGAAAACCGACCCCAAATAGACATGGGATAAAGGTTCGGACAGAGAGAGAGGAGTAAGTTATTACAATTAAGTAAGTAGGTACTAACAAGCAATGAAATTAAAGATTAAAGCAAGGAATACACATAGCAAGTACTTAGGTACTTATTTATTTTAAATCGTATTTTTAACCCCCGACGCAAAAAGAGGTGTTATAAGTTTGACGTGTCTGTGTGTGTGTATCTGTCTGTCTGTGGCATCATAGCTCCCGAACGGATGAACCGATTTTAATTTAGTTTCTTTTTGTATTAAAGGGGACTTACGTGCGAGTGTTCTTAGACATGTTTGATGAAAATCGGTTGACCCGTTTAAAAGTTATGGGGGTTTGAAAGTAATTGTGTAGGAGGATTTTTAAATTTTTAATTTAATTATTATAGGGTAGAGTCATCCCTGAGAAAGCAAGAAAAAATCGGCTCTGACTGTTAAAAAAATCTGCCTTGACTTTATACATATCGCGCTAAAGAGGCATGTTTTTTCCAAACATGCCTCTTATATAGATCACCTACACGCATTACTCTCTAATAACCTTTGATTTATCTATGTCAGAGAGAAACTTGGTCCTGATCCTTCTTCTATGCTAATAACTAAATATAGAGTCACCAAGTTTTCTGTGCCGGTGACAGCGTCGCTGTAATCGCATCTTTTGGTTATCAGTTTATTGAAAACAAGCGGCGCCCCACGGTTTCACCCGCGTAGTTCCCGTTTCCGTAGGAACATGGGGATAAAATTATGCTTAAACCTTCCCACTGAATCACTCTATCTATTAAAACAAACCGCATCAAAATCCGTTGCGTAGTTTTAAAGATCTAAGCATACATAAGGACAGAGAAAGAAACTTTGTTTTATACTATGTAGTGATAGTGATGATGAAAAATTGGTGACTCTCATTACTACTTATTACCTATCATATCATCATTCATCACTTAGAAGGAGGTCTTTGCTCTGCAAACCAATAAGTATAAGTAAGTACATAATATTCTCCAAAAACAATAATTCTTTTGTTTTTTTTTCATTAAAAGTATTAAAAAAGTATGTTTTACAAAATAGTATCATGTTTTAACACATAAAGTTGTTTGTCTCAGGACCACAGTTTGATAATGAGTTAGTACGTCGATCCGGGGCCAGCTAAACGTAGGATTCACAATTTATTGATCGAGATTATACGGTACGGGTGGACGAAAGGTGTGTGTAACTTTGTACTATAATATTCTAAAGGCCTCTTTCACGATCTTGAAGTCTACTTCAGAGTTCTACTACGTGAGGGCCTACTTCACCATCTTCAAGTGACGTTCACTACTCACATGTTTTGTCTTTGTCACTTGATATAAAGTAAGAAAGAGACCTTGTCAGTCAAATCTGTCACTTTGACAGTATTCAATATTGATTGTAAAACCTGGTTTAGCACTAAAAATGCAACGCAAATAAGGCAGTTAATGTACACAAAGGATTTTTAAAGGTTCCTGAAAACGTGCTACAAAAACATCATGTTCCCTACGACACTTTCTCCCATCCTGACCTAACGTTACAAGACAGGCCCACCATGCAGTCACCCGACACCGCTCGCCCCACGGACGCAGTGTGTGGCTCTTGGGCCATATCTACAGGTATAATGACGTTTAGGTAAGTAAGTAAGTATGATATGAGCACTCTGGAAGTGCTAGGATGTTATACTCGTTGTACTATTAGGCCGTTACATAAAATTAATAAACGAGGAGTTAGAGGGACTTACTTTGAAGCGCTCATGTTCCAGTGCTACCCGCGGATCACTAGTGATCAGTGCGGTTAAGCAACGTCTGGCACCGTCATGACTGTGAATGAGTCTTTACAAAAAATTAAGTACTTTTAATTTCATTTCATGAGCGTTTCCGTGCTTCGGAGGGCACGTAAAGCCGTCGGTCCCGGCTGTCGTACTAACATTATCGATACTCGTTACGAGTTGGACGGATGTTCCTTATAATCACGAATAAAACTTAGGATAAATAAGTATTTACTTATTTACTTAAGTATATAACATAACATAATCATTCCCTCAATCATCTCATTACAGTAACTGACCCCTAACTAAGTTCGTAACTTGTATCTAGGGTATCAGAAACTACACACACACTCATTCACACACACACCCAGACTGGGACAAACATTTGTGGTTCACACAAATATTCACCCCGCACGGGAATCGAACTCGAATTGGGATTTACGCTGATCAAAAAGAAGACGTGTAAGTTTATTGTTTCCTAAAAAAACTTTAATCATTTTATTAACATCACCACAAGCCCTCGAAAGAAAAAAAAATACAACAAAACATTTATGGTTTTTACGTCATTACTAAGCATATTGTTACCACCCCTGTTATTGATGGAGTGCGCAAATAACAAATATCACCCCTAAAATAGGGGATGGAGTAATTATTTGATTTATAGAAGTAGTGAGGCATTATGGGGAGTTTTCGATACCTTGTTAGATTTAAGAAAAAAATTGTATCATAGATACCGTAGACAAGATGTCAATGACCACTCGTACAGAGACCAGAGAGAATCCTGGTCGTGATCCTTATTCTATGCACTCGTATGTCATAAAAACCGGCCAAGTACGAGTCAGACTCACGCACGAAGGGTTCCGTACCATTCTCTATGTAAGTAACATAAAAAATATGTAAAAACAGAAATAAATATTCTGAGGATATTTTAAAATAGACAGTTTTCGTAGTAATAGGGTCCCGTTTAAATATGTTTTTACACTTTGGGTACGGAACCAATAAATTACACTATATCAAGACTATATCTATCCAGAATCTAAATATTCCAAATAATTATATAACTTTTATAAAATAACAAAAACAGCTGATCCAATTGAATCCTTTCATCACACAATCAAGATAAGCTTACCATGTGAAGATTGACAATAGTAACGACATAACAAGAGGGCATTATCTAACATCTACAAATAATAGGATAATACCACCGTTTATAATAGCAGTTTTGCTAAGGGATATTCAACTTTAACATTAGAAAAATAAGGTATAAAATTGTGGAAATAGTAGCGCATGCTTTCATTGTAATAGCCCTTGACTGCTGGGTTTTAAAGATTAAAGTGTCAGGGTGCGTGGTTCCGAAGGATATTTAATTTAAATTATTATTGATTGTATTATAGATTTTTGCATTATCATTGCTAAATAATGTATCCAATCATTGTGTTACACTTAGTATATTAGATCTATTTTTATCTTTATTTCAGGCACCAAAAAATATGGAATTTCATGCATAAAAATTAAAAAACAAGTTGAGCATTAAAAGTGTTTTCCAAAAATGAAATATCCCATAAAAGGTATTCTTTTCCGAACCTTTATCCCATGTCTATTTGGGGTCGGTTTTCAGTTTAACCAGATTTGGCGGAATGTCAGTATTTTACGTGAAGCGACTGCCATCAGACCTTCACAACCCAGAGGGCTATACGACATTTTTGGTTAAACTGAATGTTAGACTTTTGAGGGCTCTAACTACCCGTAACGATTGTCGAAGATGTTAGTACGACAACCGGGACCGACGGCTTTACGTGCCCTCCGAAGCACGGAGGGCCATCCCATAAAAGGTATTGATTCATCAATATCGGATGCTATCAGCATGCTAATGTGTGATCTCAAACTCAAACTATTTTGGAAAAAACTGCGATCAAACCCGGGACCTTCAGCTTCAGGTCAATTTTAATAATAAAAGAGCACGATATATGTAATAACGAGTTTTTTTCTACATGGATGAGCTTTTAATTATTAAAACCTTAACTTTAACTCTACGGATCATAGTAAGTAGTAGTAGTAGTGTAGAGATATTTCAATATCTTTTAGATCATAATATAAATTAAAATTTGTGATCTTAAAACGGAACCCTAATTTTGCTCTCGAAAACATCTTGACATTTTAAAAACAAGATGTCTACCGCTAAACATCAAATAATGTGAATACAAATTTAACAATGGAACATAACAAAAGGCGCCAAAATAACCGTGTAATGACTCTATTCAATGCATTTTAAAATACATTGAAAAATCAACTTTAGCTTCTTTTTAATAGAGTCTAAATTGTATTGATAAAAGTTTTCACGGTTGGTAGCATTGATAGTATTATTTTTTTAATCGTGTGTTTTTAATGGTAAAGATTAAAGAATAGATTCGAAATGAGCAAATAAAGAGGCGCTTGTCACGGAAGAATGTTTGAAGGGTTTTTTATTTTTATTTTTAGAGGACTTTTGTTATCTACCACTAGCTAAAGCTTATGGAAAGTCAGCTTTCGTGCTAAAATAGTAAGTAAGTACTTAATTGAGGATTTTTTTGGAAAATATATTTTAACTAGCAGCGCCCCGCGGTTCCACCCACGTAGTTCCCGTTCTCGTGGGAATTTCGGGATAAAATGTCATCCCATGTTCTTTCCCGGACCATAAGCTACCCCTGTACCAAATTTCAAGTCAATCGGTTCAGTAGTTTAGCCGTGAAAAGGTAACAGACAGACAGACAGAGTTACTTTCGCATTTATAATATTAGTTAGAATTAGCACGTACCAATGTAAACAATATTTTACTTACAATAAACCAATTAATTATTAAAAAAATATACTTACTGAGGGCCTATTTCACCATCTTCAAGTAACGTTCCTAGTAGGTACTCACATGTTTGGTCTATGTCACTTGATATAAAGTAAGAAAGAGACAAAACTAACTTTACTTGGTGAGTAAATTTACTTGAAGGTCGTAAAATAGGCCCTTACTTAATTATAAATTTAGTGTTGGCCCGAAGGCTCTACGCCCGATAGAAGTGGTAGAGCATTTGATTAAAACAAACCACATCAGAATCCGTTGCGTAGTTTTAAAGATCTAAGCATACATAGGGACATAAGGACATAGGGATAGAGAAAGCGACTTTGTTTTATACTATGTAATGATGTAGTGATAGGTACTTACGTAATATTTTTTTAGGTTTTTAGTTTTAAGGAATTAGACAACGCATTGTTTTACTTTTAAAATAAATTGTGGTAGAGCAAGGTAGAGGTAATAAACAAAGTAATTAAATAAGTTTAACATATTGTACAGTGTTTCAATTAATAATAAGTAATTCCTCTTCATTTTATTTGTCGCCATGTTCTTGAAAACTATGTCTGGTTTCACTCTTGTTAATAGATAGAGTGATTCAAGAGGAAGGTTGTTCTTCTACGCTATATAGGTACCTACCTAGATAAGTAAGTACGAAAAATCAGGATGAGGTTCTCTATTTCTGGAGGTGACTTGTATTTTTAATGCTACGCTAATTTAACTTACTACGAACAATTTTGATAATTTACTACGAACAAAAGGATCGACCGTAGCTAGCACGGGATAAGCCGCGGGACACAGCTAGTATAGTTTAATAAGTACGACCACGACATTTTGAAAAAAATCAAAGAAAATATATAAAATTATTATGATTGAACACAGTCAGCTGTTCGTTACGTTAAATTGGGATAGATATTAATACTCGCCGAACGTTTTCACAAATCGTTCTCCGCACATAGTCAACATTCCATTTCCCTCCCACATTACAAACTCAATTGTTAAAAAACGCTGAAAAATGGCGAACAGACACATCAACCAATAAGAGGCGTTACCATTGAAATATCAAAACGTTTCTCATTGGTCAATTACAACACGTCCTAACCTCGCAACCAATCACAGCCCTTAACGGAAGTCAAATTCAAACTAGTTCCATTTTAGATCTCGGTTCGCGCGCACGCGTTTCGTATTTGGTCATTGGCATTTAAAAAAAGAACGTATTTTGAACTCGGAATTTGCGTTTTTAGTTCATAGTGCTTTTGTTTTTGTGAATTTTTAATAAAAAGTTTTAGTAAAAGAAGTTCGAATATAAATATTATTGTATTCAGGTTATGTTTCGTCATTACTGTGTTATTTTTAGAATTTAGCTTGTTAAAGCTGTTGTGATGTGAGACGGATCTTAATTTAGCGTTGCACATGATTGTGAGTATACGAGATGTCTTCCTTAATTTTAAGATTTATATTTCTATTTGTCGGACATTTTATGTCAAGCGACATACTTTCAAAGCTTGAAACATAAGTAATAATAAAGCTGGAGAGTTTGTTTGTTTGGTTGAACGCGCTAATCTTAGAAACTATTGGTCTGATTTCAAAAATTCTTTCAATATTGGATAGCCCATTTTTAGAGGAAGGCTCAATATTAACACCACTCTTCAATTAGGAGCGCAGGTAAAGCCGTAGGTAGAGCATAGCTTGTAAATTATATTTTTCCATCCTACTAATATTATAAAGCCGAATGTTTGTGAGTGTGGATGTTTAGATGTGTGGATGTTTGTTCCTCTTTCACGCAAAAACTACTGAATGGATTTTAATTAAATTTGGTATAGATGTTCCTCATACCTAGGAATAACAAATAGGATGGTACTTTTTATCCCAAAATTCCCACGGGATAAGGTTTCACGCGGGTAAAACCGCGGGACACAGCTAGTATCTTTATTTGAGCTGGGCAACATACTTAATCCCATTAGGCAGATTTAAACCTCTTCAGTTTGCGTTCTCTGTCTGCTGGCTACGTTAAGTGGGACTTTTCACGGGTTAACTCCTACTTACTTACTTAAACTAGCTACTAATTTGATTATTTTAAAAGTACCTAGGTACTTATCTTTATCTTATACATGCGTGTAACAAACTACATTCAGCCAATTTTCGTTAGAATCCGTTTTTGCGTTTGAGTAAAGAACTCATCATAAACAATAGGTAGGAACATCCATAAATAGAGCTTTCACACTTATATGGTATATACCCGCATGGTTCCCGATCCCGTGGAAATGTCGGAATAAAACATAGCCTATGTCCTTCCTCGAACAATAAGCTACCCCTGTACCAAATATCAAGTCAATCGGTTCAGTAGTTTTGCCGTGAAAAGGTAACAGACAGAGTTACTTTCGCATTTATAATATTAGTAAGAAAAAGACAATTTCCTCAATGAATGAGCCTAAAGGATTTTTTAAATTCGAACCAGTATAGTTCCTGAGACAGTGCGTTCAATCAAACAAACTAACTCTTCAGCTTTATAGTTTTTCTAGCAGCCCACGGTTTTACCCGTGTAGTTCCCGCTTCCGTGAGAATGCGGGGATAAAATTATGTTTAAACCTTCCCACCGAATCACTCTATCTATTAAAACAAACAACATCAAAATCCGTTGCGTAGTTTTAAAGATTTAAGCATAGGAACATAGGGGCAGACAGACAGTGGAAGCGACTTTGTTATTTTTTTATACTAGGTAGGTATGTAATGATAAAAGAAAGGAGGTTAGGTAACATTTATTTAATTGTTATGCATTCTTTTAATTATTACATAATTTGTATTATAATAAAGAAAATTAAAATATTAATTAATAGTTCGATGTCAGCATAATATATTAAAATCTTTTATTTTAAACTTTTTGTAGCTGGTAATTGGCTAATTTTATTGTGTTATTTAATAAAACCAGAAAGAGAGTAGGTCAATTGACCATAAATTTGTTTTATAACAATTTTTTAAGAGAGAGACATCTTCTAGAAGTTCTCGAAAATTTACCGTCGCAAAATTGTTGCCTACTCCAACTTGAAGGGGAAAATATAAAAAAATAGTACTTAGGTACCTAAGTAGGTATTTAAGTTAGAGCTAAAAAGGTTACTAAAATCGGAAGAAGTCAAAGAGACATTATCTACTTTTTATAAGCTTATAGCTGCGCCCCGCGGTTTTACCCGCGTGTATCCCAATCCCATTGGAATTTCAGGATAAACAGTATCCTATGTGTTATTCCTAGTTATAAGGAACATCTGTACCAAATTTAATCAATATCCATTCAGTAGTTTTTGCGTGAAAGAGGAACAAACATCCACACATCCATACATCCACCCTCACAAGCATTCGGCTTTATAGTATTAGTAGGATGAATCTTGCCCATCAGCGTTAGCAACTTGAAGTGGACTAACTATCGTACCAGGGGCGTAAAATTATCGTACATGAATCGAAATTATCGTATTTTTTAGGATAATGTCTATTATAGATAAATAAATCATATAAATTGTAATATTGATATGCATGCAAGTACTCTATAGTTTATCTTTTTTAAACCACCGCTGTCAAATCAACAGAACACTGAAACCCAAATGTTTTACACGTGGTATACAGACCTGAACTGATTCCCTTTCCACTTTAAGTTCAATAAACGGCGCCAAGCTTAAAATTCACTCAGACAAAATTTCACTGTTCCCATGCAAGTTGGGTATGAATGCCCATCAGCATCACACTATGCAATAGACAAAAAGTTTTTTCAAATCCGACTGATAGAGTCAGAGAATAAGGTTAGAGCTTATAAAAACAATGAAAAAAAGAAAACAGAAAACTCTTCCTCTGTAGATGCACTGTAGCTAAACAACAAATGATTAGGTATGTAGACAAAAGAACACCTACCAAACATGTCGTGAATGTACTTATTTCGTTTCGTAATTATAACAAAGTTTTTATTTATTGTGTTGATTCTCCGTATTAATCTCATTTTCACGTTCATTTTTGGATAAAAATTATCCTAGTGGTTATTCCTGGTTATAAACATCTGTGGCTAATTTCTCTCAAATCGGCCCATTAGTTTTTGCGTGAAAGAGTAATTACAAATATCAGTAAACTTTCGCATTAAACATAACATAATAACATAATCATTCACTCCATCATCTCATTATAGTAACTGACCCCTAACTAAGTCCGTAACTTGTATCTAGGGTATCAGAAAGAGGTTGTCCAATTTGTAATATGTATTAATATGTTATAGTGGGTTATGGAGACAATAAAAATTGCTTGCGCTGTTTTTATTACGTAACCAAAACATAAAAATTGAATCAGCATATCACACAAAGCATTTGCCAAGTAAGTACTTGTTACAATAACTGCTGGCTTAGAAATGTGCTCAGTTCTGCTGACTAAAACATTCTCAAATGTAGGTTGATTGTTTATGTACTTATTGCAAAAGATTAATTAAGCCTCAATAAGTGTTCTAGATTCAGATATTCGTCTAAATCTAAAAGGTCTGTGAAATATTTTAGGAATTTTTAAAGCTGGGATATCAATTTTCGGTGTCTCGGGCTGTTTATGCAAGGCAGAAAGCCAGATGTCATGAGTGAATCGGTACTTTCAAGGCGAGCACGCTCCATCTTAGACTGTACATCGCTTTCCATCAGGCGAGTTACACTCAAGTGCTAGCCTATTCTGGTTTAAAAAGAAGAAAAAAAGATTTCATTCTCATTAGTTTGTGTTTTTTGCAAGCACTGGGGAAATATACAGCATATTCTTTCTCTTGAATCACTCTATCTATTGCTGTAAACTGCACTAAAATCCGTTGCGTAGTTTTAAAGATGTAACTTGTAAGCTTCCACTGTACGCATTAGCCTTGTTATACATATTCTGCGTAACCGTAAAGATAGAGCAAGCTCGGTAGATGGCAGTAGATGTAAAAAAAAGTCTTACAGGAAACCAGTTTTCTTCTTCAAAACTGCGGTTTCGTTAACGGCCAAAGAGAGTCAACTGATGGTACCTATATCTCCATCTAAGTTTCCACTCATTCATGGATAATAGGATATTTAGGCGAACATAGAGTTTAGAAGGAAGGAGTTTTGGTTAGGCTCCGGATCTCTCACTCATCATGCGAAACGCAGTTCCTCTTATTACTTCTTGATTCGATATTCACTGAGAATGTGGTACTTCCCTTCCCTTCCGCGGTTGAGACAGACCGTGTTTGAACTAGGATAATTTATTGATATCTTTGATTTACACTACAGTTGAAATAAAACACTTAAACGGATTTTTGTCGTGGTTGTATTTTGTTTTACATTTTCTGACGTTTCGGATTCTTTACAGAACCCGTGATCACAGAAGACTAAGATGGAAGACGTCTGTACAAAGTAATGTACAAAGTTTACTACCTTCAATATTTTGAATATAATTTTACACGGACAACGGACTGCCATTCTAAAATAATGTTTTGAAAGTACTTATTGCTAAGGTTAAAACTGCCAGTAGTTTCTACGATTAGAGCATTCCCAAACAAACTCTTCAGTTTTAAAATATTACTCTAGAATCTAGCTAGATGAAAAAAAACAAGGTTACATACCTAGGAAGATGCAACACGTCACGAGATTCTTTCAACAAGTACAACCAAGGCATACAACTCAAAAAAAAACAGTTCCAAATTCAAAATACTTACCAACCTTTTTTTATCTGGCAATTAATAAAAAAATCAATAAAATTATACTCAAATAACATGTGTTTTCTTTTTAAAGTTTATTGTAAACGTTGGCCGTAATTTTTTGTGTAAAACGTTCTGAGATACTCATTAATTAGGGTCCCGTGGGGCGATGTTGTAAATGCATTATTTTATGTGCCTCTGATAACATCGGTAGATTGAGTTGAGCTTACGGTTACGGCTTTTCATTTCAATTTTGTTCAATTGTCATAGCCATAAATTATGTAGACCTTTTCGTGTTCTAGTCTATGATTTAGTTGGAATAGTGTTATGATTTACGTTATTTTAATATTTTTTTATGGCTTTGTTAATGTATGGGGTTTCGGAAAAGTTTTATGCTTAGTGTTTAGTTTTAAATTAGGTTTATGAGACATTAAAAGAGTAAATTAATTTGGTAGGTAACATTTTACGACATTCAAGTAAAATTACTCACCAAGTACAGTTAGTTTTGTCTCTTTCTTACTGTATATCAAGTGACAAAGACAAAACATGTGAGTAGCTACTCGAAACGTTACTTGAAGATGGTGAAATAGTCCGCATGTGGTCTAGTGGTATAAGCACCTGCCTGTCAGGTCGGAGAAACTGGGTGATGCTTTTTGCTATTTTCGAAAGGTAGCCGAAGGTTTTGAGATCAGTGACTAATGCGTTGGATCTCAGATCACCAACACGTTTGACTCCACAGCTAGTTAAACTTTCTAGCTAATGTTACATTAAAATGACTAAATTGAACCAAACCATAACCTAAAATTAATTTACGAAGTACAATCAAACAGAAAAATCAATAAAATAAAAATACATTTTTTTATTTTTTATTTATTTTATTAACGAAATACCATCACGCGGTTGTTGTTTTATCGCTCGATCTGGGAGATGACAACGGGCGAACGGATTCACATAATTTATATTATAATATAAAAATGTACAGTCACACATAATTATTTAAAAATAAAATATGTAAAAATAACATTTTTATTTTTATGTAATTTAATTAGTAACCAATATTTCCCCCATGGTGTCCGCGGTTCAGTAGTGGTTTGTGCATCTTCCTTCTAAGCCCGAGGTCCTGTATTCAATCCCTAGGTGATACATTGCCATTTTCCATATATGGCTATAGTGTGAGATAATCCTACTAATAAATATAAAGTTATGAAAATTAAAAAAGAACCTAATGATGTGAGTGGCTATTGAAAGTGTTTGTAACTATCACATATCCTAAAAAACTTTTTGGTAGGTATACAATGTTTCTTAAATTATTATTAGCTTGAAATAATCGTACAATATTGTGAAAACGACCAAAACTAAGCCCTTACCATCAGTGACCCATCTGCTCCTTTTCAAATTTAAAAATTATTTATTCAATTAAAGCCTCAATGAGGCACTTATGAACGTCACTGAATCTACCACCGATTCGGAATTACATCAGCCGAGAAGAATCGGCAAGAAACTCGGGGACTCTTTGCTCCCTATGTTATACTCCACAACTCCACCTTTCATTTCATCTTTCAACGTTATTCGCAAACTGAACAACCGGATGTGCTAATTTAAAACAATTTGAGATCTTGTGACCTAAATTGCTTATAAATGTCTTAAAGAACAATTTATCATGTAAATATATTTGCATTTACATTGTAAATGAGGATATCATCATGTTCTTAACTGTCAACTTATCAGTGTCCTCTGGTAATATAGTAGTCTTTTGTTTTATTAATTTCAGTTTGAAAGGATTCTAGAATACAATGTAGATCGACTGTTTTTTTAACGCCTGGTTTCCAATTGTTTTTCAAATTTATAATTAACCAGCTGTGCCCCGCGGTTGCACGCGCGTAGTTCCCGTTCCTGCAGGAATTTCGGGATAAAGCATAGCCTATGTTCTTCCCCGGAACATAAGCTACCCCTGTACCAACTTTCAAGTCAATCGGTTCAGTAGTTTAGCCGTGAAAAGGTAACAGACAGACAGAAAGACAGACAGAGTTACTTTCGCATTTATAATATTAGTAGGAATTAATTTACGATATACAAGGGGGTAACAAATAATCTACTAAAACAAATTTGGAATTTGATATTCTACTCAAAGAACATGTTAGTATATTTCTCTACTTGTTATTTTGATAGAATAAACAGAAAATTGATTTCATCAATAGTATTATGATGCAAATTCAAACTTATTCATTTTTATTTTATTTTAATAGGCGCCACAAAATCTTAACAATCATTTTTCAAAACGACTGTACCTAAAGTGACAAACATAAAAATTCCTTACATACATTTGTTATCCTTTTCTCTCTCCAACAAAATGACAAGGTGTGAGTGAGACAGATGATAGTATAAGGGTTGAATGTTAAATGTTTAGTATTTATTTGTTATTTTTATCATTGACACCATCGTAAGGACTCTTGATGTATGGAACTGACAGATTAGTGATGTGCTTTAGTTTTTTTTATCGATATTTTGTTTTAATTTTTTATCGATACTTCTTTATTTATTTCTTTAGTGTAATAATGTTTGGAGATAATATTTAATGAATAATGAACTACTCTTCAAATCAATTAGTGAAAGTAACGCCAAAATAGTTCAGTTTCAGAACCAGCCAGAACACACTTTTTAAACTTTCGCGATCGGAATTCATTGTTGCATAATTTATAGGTCTAATGCCCGGTTTCTGAGGTACATTTGTTGGTGGTTTATCTATCCGTTAACGCTATTGGTTCGATAACTTCTAAAGTTGTGTTTCCGAACAACGGAATGTAAGATAATCCCCGTTTAAACTCAGTTTAACTTAACTGACCATAGTGGTTCGTTTATCTCTTCCATAACTTTATCTGACGTTTAATTTTGAAAATTTTTAGAGGTTAGTGATAGTGACACTTTTATAATTTTACGAAGATTTTAGAGTGTTGTTGAATTGTGTGTCGAAATATTAGCAGAATGAATACGAGCAGCTCATCAGAGTCCGATATGGAAGTCCTGGATTTTATTTCCAATATTTCAGTACCCCGAAATTCACGACGTAGAAGAAGTCCTTTGGAAATGTTTACGGATCAAGAATTTAAAATGAGATATCGCTTTGACAAAACACAGTGATACACCTAAGCGAGATCATCAGCCCTGCTCTGGTTCCTGTCTCGCATCGCGCTGCCGCCGGCGTCCCGCTTGATCGCGAAGTTGAATTTGACGTTTTTATAGGTTTGAAAGTAACAGCTTTCAAATTCAGACAGCTATTAGAAAAAATATAGAGATTTTAATGTGTAATATAATTTATAGCGAACTATTTCACTCCCAAAGTAACAATGTTTTTAATAACACTAGAAATATTGACGAATTATGGCGATAAAATTAATTTTATACTCACATTTGAAAAAGATCCATCTAGTGGCGAGTTAAGGAACTAGCTATCAGTTCCATAGTTATCTAAAGGCTCGTCTCATGCTCAGAAACACAGCGACAGTTAACTGTAGTTTATCTTATGGATATATTTATTGAATCAATAGGTAGTGAGAGTTTATGTAATATCTTCAGAAAAACCAAAAACCGGGCATAATGCCCGGTTTCTGAAGATATTACATAAACGATGTGAGAAACCGGGCATAATGCCCGGTTTCTCACATCGTGTATAAGCCAGAACAGACCAGTTTTTTAAATAAAAAGTCAAACACTCTTATCTCAAAAATTAAATCGGTTTTGAGCTAGGTATCTCATCTATTTAAACTGCTCAAATGCTATGCAAATCACAAACAAACATCATTGTTCTTACGTAATTCAGGCTATACCTATATTATTATTGTAACAGTCTAGAAACTACGAAAATCATCAAACGTATCTTTCAGTACAAACGCATCGAAACCATTGAAGAGAATAGTTCTCAATTCACTGTTGGTGCTCATTCTTGGCGGCTACCCAAATAGGTCTAACTTCATCACAAAATATACGAAAATACATTTTTATTTTGTGCTTTTTTTATGATGTCTTATTAGTTTGTTTCAGACTTTCTACTGTGGCGTTGTTGATGTTAAAGGGTTTTGATAATGTTACATATTGATTGAGATTAGTTAATACATTATTGAGAAGTTTTTGAATTAAATCGCAACAAACAAATAATCATTTTTAACCGACTTCTTGTGATATTAAGTACATTGTTAACGAGATATATATACTTTGACATTAACGTTTTTTTTATACTTTAATACTTTATGTTGATAGAGATTTATGTTAATTTAACCAATACATTACAGTGAGATTTAGGGCCTATCTCGCGACCTTCAAGTAAAGTTTTCTTGACAAGAAGTAGACTTTTCTCTTTCTTACTTTATATCAAGTGACAAAGACAAAACATGTGAGTAGGTACTCGGAAAGTTACTTCAAGATGGTGAAATAGAACACTTAATGGTTAGTGTAAGTAGTTTATAGAACCCTTAATAGAACCCTTAATGGTTAGTGTAAGTTAGTTTCTGATTTTTTTTATTAAATATGTATGTGCGTATATTCTCTCTAGTCTCTATGCTACTAATAATAATATAGCATTTAGTGTTTTAGACCATTTAAGCACATTAGTTAATGAAAGACAAGTCTTTGCCTTGTAGTGGTATTTTGCAGGCATATGTTTTACTTTGACTTAATTAAAATTAATGAAGAAACAACTGTCAAAACTGTCAGTTCTTTCATAATGACGTCTGTCAAACACTCTAAACGTCACAGAGCTAGTGATGCGTACAGCAATGAATACAAAAGGTAAATGAACTGACGCGTATTTTAAGATGTTACGCACACAAAGTTTTTTGGGACGAAACTTTTAAGATTTACGAGGTTTAAAAATAATATTCCAATATGTCGTAATTTAGTGGCTGTACCCCTTTCAGATATTTTATAATTGGGTTGTGTCTAGAGATCTAGTTATAGGAGTTTGAACTGTAATTATTCAAATTCAAAACTTTTATTGACTGCAAATATTAATGCCAGAGAAAATCCACGTTAAAATGCAATACTATGCGGAAAAAATAAATATTTACTCACAGTCGTTATAGAAACACCTTGAGTAAGGGCATGTAATTTATCTCCATCAATACTTTAAATTACAGCTGTTATAAACGAGTAAAATATTAATATCGATATAATTTCACCCCATCACTACACCGCTCCCCACGTGGCGTGTCCGCGATCTTATCGATAAACTGTAAACACAAGATTTATCGACAATTCATTGCGTCACTATTAGCGACGTCATTTATTTTACTTAACTTTTAATGAAAATTGACATGGTTTCTGGTAGGTTTGTGTATTGTTATATTTTTAATAAAATGTAGATAAAGAATGAGAAATGTAATTTAATAATAAATACAATAAATGTAATTTAAAGTATTAGCCTCTATAATTACACTGCCTCTCTCTGACTGAAGATTTAATTATAGTAACAAGGCGTTATCACCAGACACCACGCTTGCCCAATGTGTGTTGGTGATCCAAAACCCGAACCATGTTTGGAATGTCAATCTACTATATAAAAATAAGTCGGGTTTTTCTTCCTGACGCTATAACTTGAGAACGGCTAGACCGATTTGGCAATTTTTTTCTTTTGTAGTTTTCTAAGACTCTGTAGAAGGTTCTTATGTAAAAGAAACTGGAAAATCAACGGGGAAATTGGACCCGTGCGAAGACGGGGCAGGCCGCTAGTATGATATAAAAATAATTTAGTATACAAAGAGTAACAAACATCTAAAGTGGTAACTTTTATGCAGTATCTCTATTATTTATTAAATTACGCCATCACCTTTTTAAATTTTCTATCAAACCTCATTATTAAGAAACTAAAACCCAAAACTATCTCACAATTTATTAAAAAAATATACATAAATAAATAATTTAAATAAATCATATTCAATTTAATATCGATATCTATATTCACATCACTGGTACCCCACGTGGCGATGCGATCTTATCGACAAGTTGTAAAATGTGAGATTTATCGATAATTTGTGACATCACACTGCGGGTTAAACACTGCACTAGCGACGATTTAGTTTTATGTTTTTTAATTATTATTATTTGTAGCCATAATTACGGCTGATTAATTGGTAATTTAATTTGATAATTTTTGTGTGTATCAGTTTAAATAGTTTATTTTGAATATAATGTTACAATACAAACTTTAGTATTTTTTTAATGCGTTTTTTTTAAATCAGGAACGTATGTATGTTTTGTTTTAAATTCTTAGTTTCTATTCCTATTCCATTTTTAAATACACACATCAAAAGTGTCTAGGGATCAACATATATTTTTGCAATAACTTTTCTCCTGATTGATATTAATTAAAATTTTCTTTAAGGATTCATCAAATAAAGTGTTTTCGTTTGTCACAGTAACGATAAACCAAGTCACCTTTGCATTAATAAAGAAATTTGCCATTTTCCTAATAAAGGGATTTTTGACATTTGAACCACTAACATTAAAGTTCGAAAAAAAGACTGAAATAACAGTTTTCTTTAAAATTTTATTAAACAATTAATAATCCGTGTTTCTACCGCGAACACTAACAACACAAGAACATCGGTTTGGCATACTCAAAATGAGTTCATCCAAATCACGCTGTGGAATGGCCGCCCATGTTCGTTGCAACAACAAAAAAAGGTCTTCTTGCGACTGGATACCCTCCATATTCGGCAGAGCTCTTCTCTGTAGCATATCCCATGCATGCTCAATCGGGTTCAAGTCTGGCGACTGAGCAGGCCAGGGCAGGACATTGATGTTAGCTGCGGCGAGAGTCTGTCTTACAACTCTTGCGGTGTGCGGTCGTGCATTATCATGCATTAACTGAAATAAGGGACCGATTTGCACTTGTAGAGGAACGATGACGTCTGATACAATCGTCTCAGCATAAATTTGAGCGTTGAGGTTGCCTCTGATCCAAATCAACTCAGTTCTTCCGCCGATCCAAATACCCGCCCATACCATGATGGTTCCACCACTATAAGGATGGACTTCCTGGCAGGATTTTAATCGCTGTTGGCGTCCAGGGGTTCTCCAGTGTCGTATACGTCTTGTATCCGGTCTCATACCAAAACGAGACTCATCAGAAAAGCACACGAAACGCCATTGTTCTTCTGCCCAATTTCTGTGTTCAAGAGCCCATTGATATCGAATCCTACGATTGTGCATTGCTATAGGTGGTACCCGTAGCGGTCTTCGGGAATGAAGGTTCACTTCATGCAAGCGGTTTCTGACTGTTTGGTCGCTAATTAAGTTCCCTGAAGAGTGATGAAGCCGCACGGCTAACATCATGGCGGTTATTGTTGGAGCTCTTCGAGTTAAGATTTGAATGTATCGGTCTTGTCTCCGTGTGGTGCAGCGATACCGTCCTCCATGGCGCTCAGCCACGGTACCAGTGCTTCGGTAACGTGTCCAAAGTCGACTGATAACACTCTGACTTGTATTCAGAGCTAAAGCCACAGTACGTTGCCGGGAACCAGCTTCTATCATTCCCACGGCTCTGAGCATTTCTTCCCTGCTTAAATGACGTCGCCGCTCCATAATAACGTTGGTTTTAATCAGTAGTAGGGAAACAGTAGCACTAATAATGTCTTCAATGCGTTGTATGTTTTTATAGGGAAAATATTGACAGCTGATTTTCATCTTTTACTCGAATTTGATTCACAGTTCCTGATTCAAATTATGAAATGCACCAAAAAGGATCCATATAAATTTATAAAATCATAAATTTATTACAAAGCCACATCTCAATCTCAAGAAATCCGCATAAAAATGCTTGATCCCTAGACACTTTTGATGTGTGTATATTTATTTTTTAAAAGAATACACGAATTTTGCACGTGGAATGGATATGACGGAAGTTATACTTATAATAACTACCTTACCTAGGTAGTAAATACAAAATTTTAATTAAGTTAAGAATTTAGTTCCATGTCTTAATATATTTTTTCTTATTTTTCAGGTACTCACCATCCTGTACAAAAATAAAAACTAAAATGAGAAAAAAGAGAAAACCAATAAAAAACAAATGAGCATAAGTTTTTAAACCGAAGCATTTAAAAATAAAATTATTTTAATCGTTATATTTAGTGTACTTGCAACCAGACAGAGACTGGAATAAAAAGTAAACAAGAAAAAGTTTTTATTTGTACTTAACAAAGATTCTTTTTCCGAAAACCGAACACAAATAAGTAATCGCCGCTTTAAAAGGTGATCTTTTGTTTAAACATTTTGGGACTGCTGCCTTCGATGTTTATATAGCTGCCACAAAAATTAAAACAAAAACAGTGAACAAACATACTGAACGCATTTACCGTAAAGAAATGTTTTCTCTGAATCGTGTTTAATTATAATTAAAGACAAATACATATAATTAAGTTTCTGTGGAACAATTCAAACTGTGTAACGGAACGTTCAAAATTTAATTAAAAGCCTAAGTTTGGCGGGAAGTGTCGAATAAAGCTGGAGTGTGAAAAAAAATTGTGTCGAAAAAGTTAGTGTATAAAAAAAAGTTTAGTCTACTGCTTGATGTCAGTGTCAAAAATCAAAACTGTCAAATTGTGGCGGGAACTGCGAAAAAAAGTTTGTGTGTGAAAAAAGGTTTTATTTTTGTTAAATAGTGTTAAATTGTGGTCAAAGTGGCAGGGGACGAACATTTAGACATGTTGGGGGGGTCGGAGTGGGGACAGCGCGAGGCTACCCCCCCTAGAGAAGCCCCCCTACCGAGTTTCGGATTCACACAAGAACAAGTCGCCTGCGTTTGTGAGGTGAGTGAACTTCTACGTGTGTGGTTGTTTTTATTTAATTGTTACGATAACTAAATGAGGATAATTAAAAATGGTTGTAATTGTTACACTTAAGTGCCATAATTAAATACTACTAGTAGGTAGATACTTAGCTAAAAACTTTTGAAAATTATGGTAGCGTAGCGTGAAGCGTCCCTGTAATCGCTTTTTTAGTTCCTGGTCTATTAAAAAAAACAACCCGAACCCTAGTAATAATATTATTATTAGGATATTTAAATTTTTCCCACCTATAAGGTTACTGTAATAAATATTATTCATGGTATTTAAAATAGACCGAAGGATTTTGTTGTTGTTAAACCTTATTTTACTGGCATCATTATATAAGATACTAGCTGTGCCCCGCGGTTTCATCCGCGTAGTTTCCGATCCCGTGAGAATTTCGGGATAAAACATGCACATAGCCTATGTCCTTTCCCGTTCTTTCCCGGACCATAAGCTACCCTGTACCAAATTTCAAGTCAATCGGTTCAGTAGTTTGGCCGTGAAAAGGTAACAGACAGACAGAGTTACTTTCGCATTTATAATATTAGTAAGGAGTAAGGATAAGGATTCGATCGTAAATCACGAATGGTCTATATCTAAATTATCTATAGACCACACATTCGCTCTAGAAGTTTCTTGTACATACTGCTATATAGATTATATTATTGTTTTATGTACGTTTTGTGTTGGTACAAACAGAAATTATATCTGACGCTGACTGTAGATATATTCGTAACTAGTAGCTCCCCGCGGTTTCACCCGCGTAGTTCCCGTTCCCGTGGGATTACGGGGATAAAATATAGCCTATGTCACGCACTGATAAATTAGCTTTCCATTAGTGAAATAATTTTTGAAATCGGTCCAGTAGTTTCGGATCCTATTCATTACAAACAAACAAACAAACAAACAAACAAATCTTTCCTCTTTATAATATTAGTATATAGATAAGTAAGTATAGATAAGTTTCATGTAATTTCGCCATTATTGCGTATTGAATTAATCCTGCGCCATCTAACATTCTTCCGATATAATTAACGTTAATAACATAAAGAAACCCGCAGGACACAGTAACTAATTATAACACTCATAATAAATACATTGTAATGTGCTAACGTTGTGTTTTCAGTAATATCACGCTGCCTTTCTGAGAAGCTAAGTATTGCAGAGTTCTGTTTATTTATGTTATCCTATTAATATTATAAAGGCGAAAGTTTGTAAGTATGGATGTATGGATGTTTGTTACTCTTTCACGTAAAAACTACTGAATGGATTTGAATGAAACTTTACCACAATATAGCTTATACATCAGAATAACACATAGGCTATATTTTATACCCGTATTCCCACGGGAACGGGAACTACGCGGGTGAAACCGCGGGGCGCAGCTAGTAATAATATACTTATGACATACTTTAAGTAGTTAGTGCATTAACTCCTTTGTAATCATATTTTGTACCGCAGTTTTACTCGCGTCTCCGCTGAAAATAAATCCCAGTCGCCTAGTCCTTTGGGTTGTTTTAAAAAAATAATTTAGATGAATAGATATAATACACTCAGACATAGACAAACAGATGTGCACATACATTATTGTTTTGAACGGGAATCGAACCAGTAACCTTCTGCATAGTAGGGTCAGCCCAGCCACACCACTTGTCAAAGTCAAGAAAGTAAAAAAAACATTTTCATCCCACTAGCTCGGAAAGTATGTTTTTAATCCCCGATATCTGGGGGTAAAAGTCGATTTTAATCTCAAGAGTGGAAAGTATCGGGGTCGCTGTGACAGCCCGTGCAGGACCCAAGGCAATTTCGATAACTGGGAGTAAAAGTAGTTTTTGCGCTCTAGAGGTTAAAGTAAATTTGAATTTAGAACATCGTGTGCACTAAGTGTGATGATGTTTTGGATTCACAAACTGTCATACAACTTTTTTTTTATTTCAAATTCAATCTCGGCTCCTCCTTGGTGTACTTACTTATTTTTTTATTTGCTTTGCGCGTGATATTTTTGCTTTTCACTTAATATTGTGATTGTTTTATGTTTTCATTTAGTAATTTCCTCGCTGAGGGGGGATGAAAAATAATGTGTTGTGTGTGTCCCTCGCTGCGCTCGTGATTCAATTTTAGAATCCTTCGCTGGCTCGGTCCTCAACTGGAGCCCCGGTTAAAAAGCAACTTTGCACTCTTCTATAACAAATAACTATTACAGTCACCAAGTTTTCTGTTCCGTTGACAGCGTCGCTGTAATCGCATCTTTTGGTTGTCAGATGATTGTCAGTGTAATCAAAATGTATCCAAATGACATTATAGTCAACATGAGAATAGGAGCTTCCAATTTTGGCCGCCGGCATAGAAAACTTGGTGGCTCTATATTCAGTTAAGGCCTCAATGAGGCACTTATGAACGTCAAAAATTATTCGGAAATTACATCAGCCGAAAAGAATCGACAAGAAACTCGGGTCTTGATAGTCAAAATATACGCCCCTTTTGGTTACTTTTGATTTTATAGTACTTAGTTCTAACTTCTTATTTTTACTATCAAAACATTCTACCTAAATCCGTTCCCTTATACCCGGGTAAACACCCATTCGCCCGGTAACCACGGCATTGGTTTCAACCCTCCATGACCCCGCCCTTCGAAACCGGATATCCTACGCCCGGTTGTCATGGTTACCGTGTTTGTTTGTATGGTTGAGGTACTTGAAGAGTATTTACTTGTTTTATCTAAAATCCTATCCATGAGCGCAATATTTTGGCTTTGGAAAATTCGAAAAAGTGAAACTTACAATGTAGGTTTTCTATAATATTTCACCTTTAAATTGATCGCAATCAATTCAAGCAAAGCCAAACATTCCAATTCCAGATAGGATAAATGTAGTTTTTTAAACATAGGGACCCCCATAAAATAAAATATCGTTTATTTTGATAAAATAATTTTAACTTTTTAAGTGAAATCAACCCTAAGAATCTATGCGAACGCGCTCCATCACCAGTAACCAGATAAGGTCGTAAATTGTTTTTATGAATTACAATACAAGACTGCTTTAACGGACATGAGTGGGAACTGGGAACGCTTAGGAACTATAGGAGCTAACTCTCACCGCTGATCGGTCGCCTCAGCCGGTTCTCTGATCTTAATAGTTCAACGAACGAACTATTACGATCTTAAGGAATCGGTCATTCTAGTTGACTGTCAAGAATTCATTCATAATAGTTCATAGTTCCTGAACTACACAAGTCTAAACTAAATCATTGCGATTCTTGAAAACTTAGTCTTGTACAACGAATGTGGGGAGCAAATTGTCACCTGTGATAATTTTGAAGAGATACAACCTTCAAGAAAAAAAACGTTTTCTCACCTCGAAAGCATCGCATTTATGACCCTTCGGGGTTGCAGGTGTCAATAAAGTTAATTTAAAAAAATAAGAAACCGACTTCAGCACTAAAAAGTAGGAAAATAATTAAAAATAAACGATATTATTAATACATATTTACAATTTATAATTAGTTACTTTTGGAGTCAGTGCCAGCCCAGGGTGGTTTTTTTTCCTTATAAGATAGCACGAGACGCGCCTATCATATTAATGAAGGCTTTGGCTGTCACCGACTTCAAAAGTAACTAATTATAAATTGTAAATATGTATTAATAATATCGTTTATTTTTAATTATTTTCCTACTTTTTAGTGCTGAAGTCGGTTTCTTATTTTTTTAAATTAACTTTATTTCAATTTTTTTAGTGGGAAGCAAGTCTCCTTCTACAAAATACGCTTAATTTTTCCTCCAGAAGATCTTTTGACTCGTGGATCACTTGAATCCTTTTTTTGTGGGAGGAAGACTTTACGTCTTTCCTCCGTCCAGGGGAACGACGGGGTATGTCGAACTCCGCGCTGCGAAGATAGAGCGGCGACGCGCTTACCGACTAAAACCCCTTGGTGTGCCACCTCTGCGCTTATGGCCGAAATCGGAAGAAACGCGGCTGCATGCTACTACGATCCCGGACAGCGCCTCTACGCTGTTAAGGGTTTCTCCTCTGAGCTAGAATGTAGCTCTAGGCGACAGATGTTGAGTTACCCCCTTCCGAAAGTACCGCGCGCCACCTCGAGGCCTATATGGCGGCAGTGGATCTCCCCCCGGGGATCACTGCCGCAGGTCAGGCGTATGGCGGTTGCAGGACAAAGTGGTAGTCCCGCTTCCGTTTGCCCAACCTTCTGCTGCGGATAGTATTAGTGGAGAGGGCTTCGCGCTCTCTCTCCGCAGCTTTTTTTTTGCGAGAGTACGACCTCACAAAAGGTGGGCACTCCAATCCAAGACCTCTCCTCGCTCACCATAGCAGAGACTACATTTGGCAAGGAGAGGTCGCTTCCCACGATTGCCGCGAGAGTTGCGAGGGCAATAGCCTCTTGCAGGGATTTTTTCGCTTCTCTATAAGTGTCGAGCAATTCAACCTCAACGGGTACCGCTTGAATCCTGTCCCATGAGCTGATGTTACTCATGATTCATAATCTAACACAACCCAGCATTTTATTACTTCTTTTTAACTTCATCATCCACATTAAACCATCATTTTATTACAAAACTTCTTTATAACCACAAAGGTATAAGAACTTTTTAGAAAATTAACCAAAGTCAAAATAAAAACGAAAATAGAGGATGACATTTATACTGTCTATTCATTAATTAAAATAATATATACAATCTAATCTGGTGCAGTGTTTGTTTGTAAAATCTAAATTTTTTTTTTTACGAAAAGTTTTATGAAAACGCTCTGAAGATATATGTGTAATAGGTACCTATAATAGTATAAAAAAAACATTTTTAAAAAATGTTGTAGGTTCGGGTTTATTTCAGTGTGTGTTAACGAATTAAAAAACATGACATTTTTATATCTAAAACCCATGAATTGTGAACAGTATTTGATTTAAATACGAAAGAATACAGCCAAAAAATTTTCATCCAGAAATTCTTATGGTATCAAGAATATCGCGAGCAAAACCACGGGTCACAGGTAGTTTTACTTTTAATAATGTCAATCGACACCCCAGCCTACATTGTTGCGGGTTATTTCTCGATTTTTCTTGGATCCCATCATCAGATCCTGATTTCCTTGATATGGGACCACTTCGCGAATATCAGCTTTCTAATGAAACAAGAATTTTAAAATGCTCCATTCATGATTACAAAGAAATCACGTAACAAACACACAAAAAAAAAAAAAAAAATACACGTCGAATAGAGAACCTCCTCCTGATTTTTTGGAAGTCGGTTAAAAAATGAAAAAGATCGAACTATTTTTTTAGTTTAATTTAATAGTATATGGATTGGCATTTCTCCCCAAACAATGGCCCATCTTCTAACTTGCCGTGTCCCTACACCTGCACACGCGAGGACCTTTACAAGGCCACTGTTAGTGCCATATCGGTGGCCGAGTTCTGGTCCACAAAAATATGAGTCGACACGCTAAGAAGAAGTATATTATGTATTTATATTTTTGGTATTAGTAATATATCCCGCTATTTCTATATTTGTATCCATTAACAGAGGTCTGGAAGAGATCGCTTCTAGCAATAAGACCGCCTTTGTATGTACCGACTTGTTTTTAATTACTCGTTCTTTTCCTTGTGTGTATGTCCAATAATACTTTATTGAATCGTTGTTAGTCGTTTGTTTCGTACAAAAAATAGATAGATAGAAATACTTTTCTATCTATCTATTTTTTGTACGAAACAAACGACTAACGATTCATCATTCATAACGTACATAGCATAAAACAAAGTTGCTTTCTCTGTCCTTATGTCCCTATGTATGCTTACATCTTTAAAACTACGCAACGGAATTATATGCGGTTTGTTTTAATAGATAGAGTGATTCAGTGCGAAGATTTTTAAGATAATTTTATCCCCATATTCCTACAAAAACGGTAACTACGCGGATGAAACCGCAGGGCGCCGCTAGTTTTCGTATAATGTCCAAAAATGGCAAAACCTAGTCCCGTCACTGCCCATAAAAATAATGATTGAAAAGTCGAAAAGTAATCATAAAACAACCCCTATATTCCTGTTTAATCCCGTCCGCATCATCCCCCGCTAATGGGCGATACAGTATCAGTTACCACAATTTGCGAGGGTGCCATAATGGGTCTTCATGTAGATAACCAAATTATAATAATAGCAACCCTTAATTATGGAAATTATTACAAATTAATGTTTTGTACTATATTGTACATGAGGGTGGTTTAGTTCATAATTTGAATATGTATTTGTTTTTGAAATTAATCAATTTTTATATGGGTTTGTTATAAAAGTTTGTATTTATTAGTGACGTTTGCTTTTTTATTTTGTTTCGTTCGTTTCTAGACATTTTTAACCGACTTCCAAAAAAACAGGAGGAGGTTCTCTATTCGACGCGTATGTTTTTTTGTGTGTTTGTTACGCGATTTCTTCGATGAATGGATCATTTTAAAATTCTTGTTTCATTAGAAAGCGAATATCAAGTAAATCAGAATGTCAAGGAAATCAGGATCTGATGATGGGATCCAGGATAAATCCAGAAAAACCCGCAACATTGTAGGCTGGGGTGTCGAAAATAAAGTTATACTTAATTAAAAAAACCAACTTCAGCACTAAAAAGTAAGGAAATAATAAAAATAGACGATATCTTTAATACATATTTACAATTTATAATTAGTTACTTTAGGAGTGTCAGCCAAAGCCTTCATTAATAATATAGGCGCGTCTCGTACTATCTTCTAAGGAAAAAAAAGACTATCCTGGGCTGGCGTGCGATTACAGCGACGCTGTCACCGGCACAGAAAAGATGGTGGCTCTATACACTAACCAGACAACCCGTTTTTTGTCTATGCCTATCACGTCACATGGCTAGGGGTGGCAGCAAATAGTTAAATATTGTAATGTTTGTCCAGGATTGGCACACATGCAGTTTCCGGTGGTCCTATGTCAATATTGCTGATTTAAAAATAGATTTAGTTCTAAAAAGTTAAAGGTTTTAAAGTTTAGTTGTTGTGAAAAATATTTACTGGTATTATAAGTACTTACGGTTTAATTAAAGTTTACTCATGGTTCTTTTGATAAGAATCTTTACTTATAATAAAAGTTTTTGACGACCTCGATGGCAGAGTGGTCACCATGCCGGACTGCCATCCATAAGGTTGCGGGTTCGATTCCCGTGCGGGGTGAATATTTGTGTGGACCACAAATGTTTGTCTCGGTCTGGGTGTATGTGTGAATGAGTGTGTGCGTAGTTTCTGATACCCCAGATACAAGCTCCGAGCTTAGTTAGGGGTCAGTTACTGTAATGAGATGATGTAGAATGCTTATGTTATGTTATGATTGAAAACCAGCCCATAATGACATCCCCTATGCTGTATACTTACTGTATCTAATAAAATAATTTTTATTACCCAGGTCCTCCAACAAGCGGGCAACATAGAACGCCTGGGCCGCTTCCTATGGTCGTTACCAGCCTGTGAGCGTCTCCACGCCCATGAGTCAGTGCTCAAGGCCAAAGCGATGGTGGCCTTCCACAGAGGAAACTTTAAGGAATTGTACAGACTGCTCGAGTCACACACTTTTAGTGCGCATAATCATGCGAAGTTACAGAATTTGTGGTTGAAAGGTATGTTGGAATTTGCTCTTTATTAACCCCCGACGCAAAAAGAGGGGTGTTATAAGTTTGACGTGTCTGTGTGTGTGTATGTATCTGCCTGTCTGTGGCATCATAGCTCGCGAACGGATGAACCGATTTCAATTTAGTTCTTTTTGTATTAAAGGGGACTTACGTGCGAGTGTTCTTAGACATGTTTGATGAAAATCGGTTGACCGGTTTAAAAGTTATGGGGGTTTGAAAGTAATTGTGTTGGGGGTTTTTTAATTTTTTTATTAATGTTACTTTTTTATTAATTTCACATATACTAAGGTATTTTTTCCCACTTGACATTAAAAAAATATAATGTATTTTATAAGGCTTCGAATTATAATCACGAATAAAACATAGGTATCCCGAAATTCCCATGGAATCGGGGTTAACCGCGGGGTGCACAAGTGTTTAGTCTAGTCTGCGGTCTATATTGGTCCGATTTATTAGATAGCCTATTTATCGAGAAAGGCTATAGGCTATTTATCCCTGTATTCACTCGAGAACTAGGCGGGTTAATCTGCTGGGCACAGCTAGTGGCATTGTATAAAGGTGCTGTCAGACTTGGATGTCACGCGGGGCGCGGAACGATGACCGAAGCTTGGCTTGGCAAAGAGCTCGAAGTAATGCTCGCTAAAATGTTCTCGTATTTTTCTGTAATGTAATATTAGCACGAATGCTCATTACAAGCGAATGCTCAAGTCTATCAGCACCTTAAGACATTATTTTCTGCAAAACAAATACAAGTTTTGCTTAGATTCCACGATCTTCAAGTAAAGTTCCGAGTAACTGCTCACAAGTTTTGTCTTTGTCACTTGATATAAAGTAAGAAAGAGACAACACTCACTTTACTTGGAGAGTAACTTTACTTGAAGATCGTCAAATAGGCCCTTAGATGAATAAATAATGATGTGAATTCTTGTCCAGCACACTATATGGAGGCTGAGCGTCTTCGCGGGCGTCCGTTAGGGGCGGTCGGCAAATACAGGGTGCGGCGCAAGTTCCCACTCCCGAGGACTATTTGGGACGGGGAGGAGACTTCCTACTGTTTTAAGGTAACATTACAAAGTGAAAAATAAATAATTCATTAAGCCACAGCCACAATCTTTTCTGTGCCGGTGACAGCGTCGCTGTAATCGCATCTTTTGGTTGTCAGTTTATTGATAATGTATCCAAATTACATTAGAGTCAAAATGACAATAGTAGCTTTCAATTTTGGTCGCCGGCACACAAAAGATTGTGACTCAATATTTAGTTATGGACCCAATAAGGCGCTTATGAACGTCAATGAATTTACCATCGATTTGAAAATTACATCAGCCGAGAAGAATCGGCAAGAAACTCTAAGTACCTTTCGTCGCTACTGAGAAAACATCTCGAAACTGCAACCTTTTAGCAGTACGATATAATGATCATTCTGCCATTTGGTTCGCCGTTAATACTTAAGGCCTGATCGCCCTCATTCAGGGTAAGCTCCTTCGGTGGGGACGTATATGAGCTGATAGTTATGATGATGAAATATTTAAGAATAAATTATCGTCCCGTAAGATTCCAGTGCAAATCACAGGGTTCTCACAGTTATTTATCCGGTGATAATACTCGTGGCACAGCGAGGAGGAATAAGTGTAGTCAAAAAGTTTAACGAATGCATGTTGGTGATCTTAAACACGATCAAGTAGACAAACTTAGTGATGCAGTTAAAGAAGCATATTTTGAGCTCATAATGGACGATGATGTTATTTCATTTATTTCCCAGGAAAAATCCCGTTCAGTTCTTCGAGACTGGTACCTTCACAATCCTTACCCGTCGCCGCGCGAGAAGAGAGAGCTCGCTGAAACGACGGGGCTGACTACTGTACAGGTAGGTACACCAATCTATTACAGACTCCACATTACCGTCATGTTCAACAATCCAACATGACTTCAATTTTGTCCCAAGTCCAACTTACGATAGACTTTCTTCTTCTTAGTGTGTCGACTCCAAATAAATAACATAAACATAACATAACATAATCACTACATCATCTCATTATAGTAACTGACCCCTAAGTTCGAAAATTGTGTCTGGGTATCAGAAACAACGCACGTACTCATTCACACACACACCCAGACCGAAACAAACATTTGTGGTTCACACAAATATTCACCCCGCACGGTAATCTAACCCGCAACCTTACGGATGGCAGTCCGGCATGGTGACCACTCTGCCATCAAGGTCGTCGCTAAATGAAATAATGATATTGCTTGTTCGGACTTACGATAGTTGACTTACGATCGACTAGCAGCGCCCCGCGGTTTCACTCCTGTAGTTCCCGTTCCCGTGTGATACCGGGATAAAATAGCCTATGTCACGCACTGATAAATTAGCTTTCCATGTGTGAAAGAATTTTTGAAATCGGTTCAGTAGATCCCGAGATTACCCCTTACAATTTAACAAAAACACAAACTTTACTTCTTTGTAATATTAGTATAGTATAGATAGATGAATGAATATTGACTCTCCACTCCACACATCAATGGGTTATGGTTTAGGAACCATAGAACATGGACCTTCATATAACTGATAACCAGATGAAACTTACTTTTATATAGTTTTAACAATAGATAAAATGGATGCCAACTACCAAAAGACCAAGAGGTCGCCCCAGACGAAGGTGCCACCAAAGCCGAAGACCGAGCTATCTGGAAGGAAGGAAGGGAGGCCTTTGCCCAGCAGTGGGACACAATAGGCTAATCTATCTAATATATAAAATTCTCGTGTCACAGTTTTCGTTGCCATACTCCTCCGAAACGGTTTGACCGATTCTCATGAAATTTTGTGAGCATATTCAGTAGGTCTGAGAATCGGCCAACATCTATTTTTCATCCCGAAATTCCTACGGGAACGGGAACTACGCGTGTGAATCCGCGGGGCGCAGGCAAAATCTAGCCCAAAACAACAACACCTAATACTTTTAATCTATCTATTTTCAAATTCACAAGCCAATACTTTTTAACTAACTTTGATTAAAATACAAAAGTAATTCAATACCCTCGGTCTAAGGAAGCAACTGTCAGCTATCATGTTACTGCGTCACACCACAACTATGTATATATAATGTGTGTATTATATACTAGTGGTTTGGTCTGGGTTTGTGTGGGAACTAAATTCTTACATAATTCAAAATTCAAAAATTATTTATTCAATTAAGGCCTCAATGAGGTACTTATGAAGGTCACTGAATCTACCACCGATTCGGAATTACATTGGCCGAGAAGAATCGGCAAGAAACTCGGTTTTTTAATAAAATGAAATACAAATGTCACTTATAACTAATGTCAACAATAAAAAACAGACAAATCTGTCTACCCTCTTTCTTGTTCATTTATTACGCACAACACCCCCCACTGTTGTCATTGTCACTCACATCACAAACTAATAATAATTTGAGTGCTAATAACCATGATAACTATAAAAACTATTTTGACATTAATTATCTTATTTTATATATTCCAGGTTTCAAATTGGTTTAAGAATAGAAGACAGAGGGACAGACAAGCCGAACATAAAGATAGGTGAGTCACATTACATATATACTAGCAGCGACCCGCAGTTTTACCCCTGCAGTTCCCGTTCCCGTGAGAATACGGGGATAAAATATAGGATATAGAGATAAAATAAGGGCCTATAGCCTTCCTCGATAAATGGGCTATCTAACACCGAAAGAATTTTTCAAATCGGACCAGTAGTTCCTGAGATTAGCGCGTTCAACCAAACAAACAAACTCTTCAGCTTTATAATTAGTATAGATTGCGCGCGTTCGATAATCGGTGACTTTGCCGCTATAACAACAAATACTCTTCTTTTTCCGAACCTTTATCCCATGTCTATTTGGGGTCGGTTTTCAGTTCAACCAGATTCGGCGGAATGTCAGTATTTTACGTGAAGCGACTGCCATCAGACCTTCACAACCCAGAGGGTTATACGACATTTGGTTAAACCTAATGTTAGACTTTTGAGGGCTCTAACTACCCGTAACGACTGTCGATGATGTTAGTACGACAACCGGGACCGACGGCTTTACGTGCCGAAGCACAGTATTTGTTAACAACAAATACTAAAAAGAACATTTAAGGGGGCTCCCATACAACGAACGTGTTTTTTGTTGTGGAACCCTTCGTGTGCCTCGACTCGCACTTGGCCGGTTTTTTATATGTGACCAACCGTACCCTAAACGTGTGTGACTGCTATCACGTATCGATTGTATAGAGTCACCAAGTTTTCTGTGCCGGCGGCCAAAATTAGAAACTACTATTGTCATTTTGACTCTAATGTCATTTGGATACATTTTCAATAAACTGACAACCAAAAGATGCGATTACAGCGACGCGTCACCGGCACAGAACATATTGTGACTATATACTCGCGGGTGATGTTTCATCATTAAAAACAGTATCTAGATCTAGGTTATTGTATTGAAAACACTAACATAGCTATTTTTTGTGTAGTGTCTATTTGGTAGAATGTGCTAAATAATTTACGTAATACACATTGTATACGTACATAATAATGAATATGTATGTATGTTTGGGACTGTATAATGATTACTGAATTTACCTCGATGGCAGAGTGTATTATAATGTTTATTTCGTTCTAGACTTGAGTAAAAAAATAATATTATTACAAATATTCACCCCGCACGGGAATCGAACCCGCAACCATACGAATGGCAGTCCGGCATGGTGACCACTCTGTCATCGAGGTCGTCAAAATTATCTATTTAAAATATTATTCTAGGTAAAAATCATCTCTAGTCTATTTCACGACCTTCAAGTAAAGTTAATACTTAAATGAAGAAAAAAAAAGTTACTCACCAAGTAAAGTTAGTTCTGTCACTTTCTTACTTTATATAAAGTGACAAAGACATAACATGTGAGTAGCTACTCGGAACGTTACTCGAAGATGGTGAAATAGACCCTAAGTATGATTTTGATAATTTTACTATCACGAAACACCAAAACACAACCCCTCGTTCCTGAACACTCGGTTAATAAATCGAAAACAACTATACAAAGTATAATCTATATTATTAAAGGGAAAACAAGTTTGTCTATCCATTTGGTCGGCTTCATGTAACTTGATACCTTACAGTACATCCCTGGGTTAATACAAACATACCAAAATACACTTTATTCTCTGTTAAATAGGGCTCAAAATTGAACAAAAGATAATTCGTTACAAATGGTATACAAAAATATGCTTTATATGCAAGTGAATAGAGTTCAAAATTAAATAAAAGATGTTTCAGTTCTTAGGCCTAACTAATATTATACAATTTTACACTTTATCGCTTCAAGGTAGAGTTGAAAATTCAACAAAAGATATCTTAGTAATTCATTGATAGGCTAAAATTGATCTCGATGTAAGGATTAAATTGTTTTGTAGTAAGAGCCTATTTCACGACCTTCAAGTAAACTTACTCACCAATTAAAGTTAGTTTTGTCTCTTTCTTACTTTATATCAAGTGACAAAGAAAACATGTGAGTACTCGTAACGTTACTTGAAGATGGTGAAATAGGCCGTAAGTATGATAAAATGCAATGCAAGAGCGTGTTCAGGCCTTTGACTTCTGATCGCAAGGTGCCTGGTTCGAACCCCGCCACGTACCAATATGTTTTCTCTAATTTTTGTTCAAAATTCTTATAGATGTATGATGTGAATGTGAACTATACTTACATATAAGTATATAAAACTCTTCTGTTACTGAGTGACGTACTGACTGACTGACAGACAACGTACAGCCGAAACTACTGGTCGTAGAGAGCTGAAATTTAGCACGTGTGTTTGTTGGGGGGAGTAGGCTACCACTAAGAGAGGATTTTTGGAAATTCCCCCCCTAGGCGGAGAAAAGGGGGGAAAACCCAAATTCTGCCAGAAGTCATTATTCCACGCGGACGAAGTCGCGGACAAAAGCTAGTTCATAATAATATAGATAGTACAGTAGTTTCTGAGATTAGCACGTACAAACAAACTTTTCAACTTTAAAAACAATTTAAAAACACAACTACCATTTCACGCAGTTGGTTAAAAAAACAATGCCAGTCCATATTTAGTTATTTCTGTTGATATGTCTCGTTAGAGCGAGACAGCTTGATGCGGCAGAGCGAGACGGGTGTATGTAACATGATACCCGCACATCTGCGACCTAAAAGCGAACAGGGAGGCATTCAGGCGGTTATTTTTAATATTATTATATTTAACAAGTTATTTTTTGGTGTAGAAATATATTTATTACAAGCTGAATTAAGATTTTGCGTTTTCTTCAGAACGTTATGTTTAAAATACTATTTTTTTAGTAGTATCTAAGTTATTAAAGTAAGTTTGTAAGCTCCTCCTGCAAAAATACTTATTAAAATTAAAAATTAAAACACCCAAAACACAATTACTTTCAAACCTCCATAACCGATTTTCATCAAACATGTCTAAGAACACTCGCACGTAATTTCCTTTTAATACATAAAAAAACTAAATTGAAATCGGTTCATCCGTTCGGGAGCTATGACGCCACAGACAGACAGATACACACACACACACACACACACACACACACACACACACAGACAAGTCAAACTTATAACACCCCTCTTTTTGCGTCGGGGGTTAAAAAGACCTCTCACCGATAATATTTGTAGAATGTATCTTGTAAATGTCGATTCGTAGTTACACAAAAAAATTGAATTCGTGCGAAACGACTACAAAACATATTAATAGTTATTTATGGTACAAGCGAGGTAATCATCAATACACGCGTGTACCATACAACGTTTTTCAACACATTTGCGAAGAAATTATCATTTTTCGCTAATAAATAAACAGTTTTTCTATTCGCGCGCATTCAACACAACAATGGTGATCGGCCAAAGACGAAAAGAATATACTTATTAAAAAAAATCGAATGAATGAATGAATGGAATCGACCATAGACCTCCCAAAAGTAAGGAAACATAGTTGAAGTTTGTTTTTAAAATGTATGGACACAATTTTTTTGGTATCGAAACTTTTTTAAAATGAAAGCAATTTAAAAAAAAATCTATAACTCACTAGTGAATAAAACTTGTCATTATTCAACTGTTTTTGTACAAATAAGAGCCCCTTTATGAGCAAGTGTGTTGAAAAAAATTAAATGTTCGATTTACAGTGGTTTGGTCACCATGCCGGACTGCCATCCGTAAGGTTGCGGGTCCAATTCCCGTGCGGGCCAATATTTGTGTGAACCACAAATGTTTGTCTCCTTCTGTGTGTGTGTGAATGAGTGTGTGCGTAGTTTCTGATACCCTAGATACAAATTTCTTAGTTAGGGGTCAGTTACTATAATGAGATGATGGAGGGAATGATTATGTTATATTACCCGTTAAGTGAGCGCAATATAACAAATCAATAAAAATTGGGCAAATCGTCTAAAAACAATAAGGATTTACGTAATATTTGAACATTATATTAAAAAAATATCAAAAATGCTTCTCTTGGTAATTCAATCCCTTGTATGGCGGGAAGCTAAAATATAGCGTAGTAATAAATTAAACTTAACTTAATGATTCCCTCCATCTTCTCATTACAGTAACTGACCCCTAACTAAGTTCGTAACTTGTATCTAGGGTATCAGAAACTACGCAAACACTCATTCACACACACACCCAGACCGAGGCAAACATTTGTGGTACAAATATTCACCCCGCACGGGAATCGAACCCGCAACCTTACGGATGGCAGTCCGGCATGGTGACCACTCTGCCATCGAGGTCTTCATTAAAATAATTAATTAAATTAATGAAACGTATCAGTATAACAAAATAATTTCTCTATAGCGTTCAAGAGACGCAAACTAAAATAACAATAATACGTTTTAAATTTCAAAAACTAAACCAATTTTGAGCTATTACAAAAACGTCTCATATAATCTTTGGCTTAAAACCGTTCGACCGCATATTTCCACTTCACTTACCAAATAGGATTGAATCCACAAAAAATATTATCAAAAGTGATCTAGCATTGTTTTTTTGTAATATTATACCCTATACTATATACTGGTATAATTATATTATTGTTAGATTAGAACTGCGAAAGTGTTTTTTCGTCCTTTCAAATTGTACCTAATATTTTTTTTAATTATCTGAAAGTAATACACGAGAATAGCCCGCGTTACCTCCACTCCGGTCATAGCGGGATGTTTTATACCCTACTAGCTATGCCTCGCGGTTTCGACCGCCTTGTTCCCGTTCCCGTAGTAATACGGGGATAAAAGAAAAAACAGTTTAATGCGAAAGTAACTCTGTCTGTCTGTCTGTTACCTTTTCACGGCTAAACTACTGAACCGATTGACTTGAAATTTGGTACAGGGGTAGCTTATGGTCCGGGAAAGGACATAGGATACTTTTTATCCCGAAATTCCCACGGGAACGGTAACTACGCGGGTGAAACCGCGGGGCGCCTCTAGTACCTAATTTATAAAATAGTTTAACCCGCGTTAGCTCTTCTCCTATTAGTCGTAGCATGATGTTTGATATCCTATAGCCTTCCTCGATAAATGGGCTATCTAACGCCAAAATCTTTCCCAAATCAGACCAGTAATTTCTAAGATAAGCTCCTTCAACAAAAAAAAACTCTTCATCATTATAACATTAAACAAACTTGATTGAATCGGACATCGAACCCATTCACTGCACTTATCGGTCAAATACAAAATAAGATAAAATAAAAATAATTAAAAGTTTATTAAAATAAAAAATAATCCGAAAAGGGAGTTACCAAGCCGCACTTCCTTTTTAAAAGTCGGTTAAGTTAAGGTGTCGGGTTACTTACCGCGAGGGGTGGTTTCGTCCATACTTACAGTATATAGTAGAGTAGATATCTACATCTGTAGCTGGTCTCAATATTCGATCTTTAATAAATTAGTTGTACCCCGCGGTTTTTGTCCTTCCCCGGACCATAAGCTACCCCTGTACCAAATTTCAAGTCGATCGGTTCAGTAGTTTAGTCGTTTGTGGAGGCTCGCAAGATTTTTAAACACGTTACTGCTTTTAGCCCGCGGCGTATAAAAGCCTCTTTAGATGTTGCAAATCTGTAGATGTTGTAGGTTTTACGTAAAATTATAGTATTTTATGATCCGTGGTAAAATGTAAGTACCACAAAACTGTATATTTTTTGCGTTAAACGTGAACCGTTGCACCTGAACTGCAATTTGCTGTTGGATTGTAGTTATTCTGTTTAGACCCTAAAAAGTATTAGAAAATAACAGAACTTAACCATTCACTCCATCATCTCGTTACAGTAACTGACCCCTAAGTCCGTAACTTGTATCTAGGGTATCAGAAACTACGCACACACTCATTCACACACACACACACACACACCCGGATGAAATAAATAAGGGCACTAACTACAATAATACACAAAAATATTAGACAATATCATTCCTATAACTTCATTAGACAACCGTACCGTCTTTTCCCCCGTTCGGTTAAAGTATCAAGTTACTGCATAGGGCGGCCTGTCACTACTTATACATCAAGTAAGTAGTGATGCCTCATTGATTCTCTATAAAATATAATAAAAGAATAATGGTGGATGCCTCTCAAAAGGTTTTTAAAGATAATTGTTTTGTTTAAATTTTATGGTTGGGTAGGTTTGTTTGACTAGCTGTGTTCGACAGTTTTACCCGTATAACTTACAATCCCGTGGCAATTTTGAGATAATAAGGGCCTATTTCACCATCTTCAAGTAACGTTCCGAGTATCTACTCACATATTTTGTCTTTGTCACTTAATATAAAGTAAGAAAGAGACAAAACTAAATTTACTTGGTGAGTAACTTTACTTGAAGGTCGTGGAATAGGCCCTAAGTATCCTATGTTTTATTTCTGGGTATAAAGAACATACTAAACGCCTAAATTGGTCCCGTAGTTACGAAGCGTATTTAAAGGTGCTCCTTCACCGGGAGCATTCGCGTGAAATGTAACGTTACAGCTCAATAATTATTCTTTTTCCAAACGATTCTAATCTTATTGGAGTCCGGTTTTAGTTCAACCATATCTGGTAGCACGACTATTTTACGTAGAACGAGCCATCAGACCTCCACAAAAAAAAATGAATGAACGAACGATTACTAATATGAAATATTTCCATTCCAGTGGCGGGACAGGCGACAAGCAGTTAGAATCATCAAGTGAGTCTGAGAGCGAATCGCACGCACCGCCCCTACCGGCGCACGCGCAGCATACAGCACAACCACTGTACCCCCTGTACGAACATCCTTTGGCACATTTACAGTATCATCATACGTGAGAGGTGGCTTTAAGTTAATAATTATATATTGAAAAATTGTGTTTTTCAAGATACCACAATGTTGAAATTTTCGCTTCAGCCAGGACTTGAACCTGGAACCGTGCTGAACTGTAGCTCTTCCAAAATTATATATTGTAAAAATGTGTTTTTCAAGATGTTGTTGACCACAATGTTGAAGCAAAGAGGCGATATATGGTCAGACAATATTTGTATACAGTTGATACGATAATTATATAGGTACACAACTTATTCAAAAATGCAATATCAAAACGTTTACAAACCTTCTAAAACAATACATAGTAGAGCCTCTAGAATCTAGATGTAACATAACTTAATCATTCACTCCATCATCTCATTATAGTAACTGACCCCTAACTAAGTTCGTAACTTGTATCTAGGGTATCAGAAACTACGCACACACAGATAAAGTCTGTTTCTTATTACATAATCTAGCTAGACTACTACTGTAGAACTACAGTTAAAATAGCAACCAGTTGATATAGTTTTCAGTTTTTAGATTACAAAATTGAAAATGTAATTAAAAGTTGCAGTTGAATGAACTATGGTTACAGTTGGTTGATATGCAGTTGGTAGTTGCTTAGTATAAAAATTCAACTGGTAATCACAGTTCTATCGAATAAAAGTTACAGTTGAATGAGCTATGGTTACAGTTGTTTGATCTACATTTAACAGTTGATTCGACTACAGGTTTTTGCAGTTTCTTTATAAAATATTGTATCTCAATTAGAAATCACATTGTATTTGTAAAAATAGAGATTGGAATCAATTAAACTACATTATAATATCAGATTTTAATAAACAACAGAAACAGTTGAATCATCTACAATTACAGTTGTTTGATCTATAGTTAACAGTTGATAGGACTACAGTTTTTGCAGTTAATTAATTAAAAACTATATTATGTAATTTTTTAGTTTATTTATATTAGTATTATCATTCAATTGTTACATACGTATCAGCTTATTGATAAAAATAACTTTGTAAATACATAATATTAATTTTACGTTTATACATAAGTACAATACATATAATATGTTTATGTAATAATAAAATAGTACACGTTATTAATAGTACATACATAATGTAATACATATTTCAAATCATTATATAAATAGAATTGTTATATCAATATTTATACATCCAAAATAAAATAATAGAATTTTTGTAACGTTATGCCTATATTTGATTCTCAGATAGATTTTAAAGAAACTTCTCTGCCTTAGTTAGTTCAGTTTCTCAGTTTTATCTATTTCATATAAAGGACCCCGCAGCTATAACGTATGGAAAAATGGGTTTCGGTCAAATTGACAGAAATTTTGGTATCAAGTTGCGCCCGGGAGCATTCGCGTGTAACGTTACAGTTGAGCATTACATCAGCGAAAGAAGGAGAACCGAGCATTACAATGCGCACCTTGTAATTTATTAATTGTGATTTGTATAACACGTGAATGCTCGTTAGTCAGGGAGGTATTATTGTAATGTAATGCTCAACGAAACTGTAACGTTACATTACACGCGAATGCTCCCGGTGAAGGAGCACCTTTATGGTTGTTTCTTTTTATTTTAGAAAATAGTTATAGGCGGTTCTTACGCTGTCTATACAAAATTTTAATAAGGAAGTCAAAATGTGCATTATACCAAAATTTCAGTCTTTGGCCGAAACCCATTTGGCCATACATTAGCTGCTCCTTTAAATCTATCCTAAGAAAAAGCTATCTAAGGGTCTATTGTCACGACCTTCAAGTAAAGTTACTCACCAAGTAAAGTTAGTTTTGTCTCTTTCTTACTTTATGTCAAGTGACAAAGACAAAACATGTGAGTACTCGGAGCGTTACTTGAAGATGGTGTAATAGGCCCTAAGTAAGATATTGAGAATAAAACATTTGTAGATGACACAAATATTTACTTCATACGGGATTCAAACCCATGTATAGCAGTCTGCCATAGTGACCACTGTGCCAGTAGGGTCGTTTTTTTTTTTTTTAGAGCAAATGATACACGGCACTATAATAACTATATTTGAAAATTTCTAACTAAATTGACTAGTTATAGGCACAATCATTATTATTTTATACGGGTTTTATTTTATATACATACCGAATTTAGTCGAATCCCTGCCTGCCTAGCATGACTGTGCGTGATAAAATATATAGACACCACGAAATAATATCGATTTCGAGAGCATGACCAAATGAATTATGGCGTGGTACGATTTGATAAAATTAAATATGGCGGCTATATTTATTATATTTAGACAGTTGGATGTCGATAAATAGCTATATCGATTTCGCGAGCATGACCAAATGTCATACAATTTATTACGTGGTAAAATTAAATATGGCGGGTATTTTCATCATATTTTGACAGTTGGATGTTGATAAATTGCTTTATCTATCGCGTTTTCGAGGTCATGCTAGCCCGGCTGGACTAGTTTCAGCCACATACAGTGGATTCGACTAAAGACTTATTCCACCTGACTATAAATTAAAAATGTAAAACACCCCCAACACAATTACTTTCAAACCCCCATAACTTTTAAACGGGTCAACCGATTTTCATCAAACATGTCTAAGAACACTCGCACGTAAGTCCCCTTTAATACAAAAAAAAACTAAATTAAAATCGGTTCATCCGTTCGGGAGCTATGATGCCACAGACAGACAGATACACACACACACAGACACGTCAAACTTATAACACCCCTCTTTTTGCGTCGGGGGTTAAAAATCAGCGTAGCTAAACTAATTCGATATACATTAGTGGTTGGATTAGGAGATGCATATAGAGTAACATCAAGCCCCCGATGTATGCCGAATTAGTCATTTAGAACGTCTGAAAGTCATGTGGAATAATGACATAACCCGTATAAAATAATTAAAATGTCGTATGTTTTGTTTAATAAATTAGCGATAATTAATTTGCTAAGTCATAAATAAAATTATAATTATTGAAGAAAATGTGATTTAAAATGGCTTCCGGCGTCTGTGACTGGTTTATAATTTAGTTATTGTATATATGTAATTCTATTATATGTAGGTTAATAGTATTGTGAGGTAAACGAAATTTACGAAAAAAAGTTTTTTTGGTCGAAAAAATTTTTTTTCGAGTTTTTTTTTTGTAAAATTATTTTTTTTTGCCAAAAATGATCAATTTTTCTTAAATATATCTTTTTTGTTATAGAGAAGAAATAAAAAATAAATCGTCAAAGAAACGAAATTTCGTTAAAAGTATGACTTTTAAATAACATTTTTTGCTAATTTTAGCTAAAATTGTAATATGTAAAACGAATTTTCGCTCATATCAAGTTTGCTGTAATTTAAAAATAACAAGCGGGTGTACAATCCGCTTAAAATTAACCGAAAATGTGTATTTTTATTTTTTGCCTATATATTTTTCCTATTACTTATAATTGTAAGAGGCAAAATTAAGTTTAAAAAAGCAATAATTAAGAGAATAATTATAATTAAGTAATTTAAATACTTAACCAAATGTATTTGTTTTTATTATAATTAAAACTAGTTTTTAAGCTATTTTAAATGTAATATTTATTTTAAAACAGCGTGAATTTGTGTAAAAAATATAGTTTTAAATTATCGCCTGTTTATTTAATTAATTTAATTTAGTAATTAGAATATTCTGTGTGTTGTTATATTTATATATTATTGTGTTTTATTTTAATATTCCTTTTTATAACTCCTTTTTAACCTACTTCAAAAAATAGAGGAGGAGGTTCGCTATTCGACTTGTATTTTTTTAATTATTTTAGTAAGTGAGGACTTAATGTCATGATTTTCATTACAAAGGTAATTTTAGAAGTACTGGCAACACTTTGAAATCTAATTGGCTTTTTCAGGACTCTGCCCAGTATAGAGTCACAATCATATCTGTACCGGTGACAGCGTCGCTGTAATCGCATCTTTTGGTTGTCAGTTTATTGAAAATGTATCCAAATGACATTAGAATCAAAATGACAATAGTAGCTTCCAATTTTGGCACCCGGCACAGAAGATTGTGACTCAATAGTTACTGGCATAATTATCTTAAATATTATCAGTAAGTACTTATCTATTAAACTATCTGTAGATATGCCATTCCATTATGTAATTATAATTAAACAATATCCAAACTTATATTTTTAACAGTAGAAACATTTTCTGGCATTTCATTCAATTGAATCACCTTTATCAACTTTGAGTTAGGATCGATAGTAACATTATAAGTAGATTTAACTTTTAAACTACTTTTATCTTTGATTTCCAAATAAATATTTTCAAAATATTCAAAATTGAAATATTTTTTTATCGTTTTCCAGCTATTTATATTACAATCTTGTAATATATCGTTTAGATATGGCCCGTAAAAATGGTGTCCACGAAAACCTTTATCATAATTTATAACTAAATTCCCGCTTATAGAAACATCGAAATCTAAATCACAATTTATTTCTACTTTTTCTCCTATTAAATCTACGATTACTCCCTCACCAGGCTCCAAAGTAATATTAAAATGTTTTTCCACATAAATTTCGTCAAAATCGATCATATTTTCACTTAAAATTGTGTAATTCCATACAATTGTATCATTAAGAAAAGCATTGACCACCATTTTCTTGAAAACGTCAAAATAAGTTAAGTTATAATTTTCCCGCCAATTTCTTGTCAAATTATTTTTTAAAACAATTGACGTATTTAAGTTAAAAATTGTTGGTAATAATTCATTATTTTCAATTGTTAGTTGTTTTAAAGGTATTTTGCTTGTGGTTTTATTGAAATTATTTATTAAACTATATTCCGAAGATATAGTTTTATGAACTTGAGGCCATTTGTAAATCTTGTACAAGTCATTCCATGGTGTCGGACTTTTCATATAAACTTCGTCCGGACGACCTCCTAAATAGTTTTTCAAGCAATCTTTTAAAACATCTTCTTGTATACCAAATAAGTTTAGATCATTATTTGTGATCACAGATACTTCATTTCCAGTTAAAATTATTCCATCTTTATTTAAAATCAGGTTTAAAGTTGCTGAAGCAAGCAGAGGCAGAATGAGAAATGTGTAAGTACTGAAACAAAAAAAAACACTATTAAAAAGTTTATAAAACATAGAACTCAACACGATGGTTTTAATTAAACAGTATATGCGATAAGTAATCTTAATTAAAGGTTCCAAAAATTAAAACTTTGGAACTGGAATAACATTCAAGTTACTGCACCGATTCTAAAAAAACTTTAAAAATGGATTAATAACAGATCCTCTTAAATACATATTTGATATTCAATATTGAACAAATGTACAAGAACGCTATCATTAGGCACACTGACAGTTTTCTATAGGTACTTATTTCATTTTATAGAACCAATATAGAACCCTTCTTTTGGGCAGTCAGGTAAAAACATATTAAGTACATATAGAATGCGAGTAAGTATATAAAATAATTACTATACTTATGTAAATTAAATAAAACTATAAACTTACCGTAATAGAAATATAACATCCATTGACAAACATTTAAACACACTTAACCAATCTCAAATCATTAAATACTTATAAAAAGAACTACTTTTTCTTTTGTATCACGACTAAAATGCGTAGGTTATATATTATTTTTATTTAAATTTGTGTAAGAAACCTTATCACTGGAGATAACCCTACATGGTACTTGGCGCGCGAGTGTATGACTACTAACTTGATTAGTAACTACTTATTCCTATAAATATAGTAGATAGTAACTTAACTAGGTTTTCTTACTGTAAGTATATTTTTCTATTATTAGCTAGTGAGTAGTAACAAATGTGATTTATAAAAAAATCTTCCTTCAATAAGGTTAATTTAAAAAAATAAAAAACCGACTTCAGCACTAAAAAGTAAGAAAATAATTTAAAATAAACGATATTATTAATACATATTTACAATTTATAATTAGTAACTTTTGGAGTCAGTGCCAGCCCAGGATAGTTTTTTCTTCTTATAAGATAGCACGAGACGCGCCTACAATATTAATGAAGGCTTTGGCTGTCACCGACTTCAAAAGTAACTAATTATAAATTGTAAATATGTATTAATAATATCGTTTATTTTAAATTATTTTCTTACTTTTTAGTGCTGAAGTCGGTTTTTTATTTTTTTAAATTAACCTTATTTTAAACTTTTTAGTGGGAAGCAAGTCTCCTTCTACAAAAGACGCTTAAATTTTCCTCCAGAAGAGCTTTTGACTCGTGGATCACTTGAATCCTTTTTTTGTGGGAGGAAGACTTTACGTCTTTCCTCTGTCTAGGGGAACGACGGGGTATGTCGGACTCCGCGCCGCAAAGATAGAGCGGCGATGCGCTTACCGACTAAAACCCCTTGGTGTGCCACCTCTGCGCTTATGGCCGAAACCAGAAGAAACGCGGCTGCACGCTACTACGATCCCGGACGCGCCTCTACCCTGTTAAGGGTTTCTCCTCCGAGCTAGAATGTAGCTCTAGGTGACAGATGTTGAGTTACCCCCTTCCGAAAGTACCGCGCGCCACCTCGAGGCCTATATGGCGGCAGTGGATCTCCCCCCGGGGATCACTGCCGCAGGTCGGGCGTATGGCGGTCGCAGGACAAAGTGGTAGTCCCGCTTCCGTCTGCCCAACCTTCTGCTGCGGATATTATTAGTGGAGAGGGCTTCGCACTCAATCCAAGACCTCTCCTCGCTCACCATAGCAGAGACTACATTTGGCAAGGAGAGGTCGTTTCCCAAGATTGCCGCGAGAGTTGCGAGGGCAATAGCTTCTTGCAGGGATTTTTTCGCTGCTCTATAAGTGTCGAGTAGTTCAACCTCATCGGGTACCGCTTGAATCCTGTCCCATGAGCTGATGTTACTCATGATTCATAATCTAACACAACCCTGCATTTTATTACTTCTTTTTAACTTCATCATCCCAATTAAACCATCATTTTATTATAAAACTTCTTTATAACCACAAAGGTATAAGAACTTTTTAGAAAATTAACCAAAGTCAAAATAAAAACGAAAATAGAGGATGACGTTTATACTGTCTATTTATTAATTAAAATAATATATACAATATAATCTGGTGCAGTGTTTGTTTGTAATATCTAAATATATTTTTTTACGAAAAGTTTTATGAAAACGCTCTGAAGATATATGTGTAATAGGTACCTATAATAGTATATATATTTTTTTTTTTAAATGTTGTAGGTTCGGGTTTATTTCAGTCTGTGTTAACGAATTAAAAAACAGGACATTTTTATATCTAAAACCCATGAATTGTGAACAGCATTTGATTTAAATACGAAAGAATACAGCCAAAAAAATTTCATCCAGAAATTCTTATGGTATCAAGAATATCGCGAGCAAAACCACGGGTCACAGGTAGTTTTACTTTTAATAATGTCAATCGACACCCCAGCCTACATTGTTGCGGGTTTTTCCTCGATTTTTCCTGGATCCCATCATCAGATCCTGATTTCCTTGACATGGGACCACTTCGCGAATATCCGCTTTCTAATGAAACAAGAATTTTAAAATGCTCCATTCATGATCACAAAGAAATCGCGTAACAAACACACAAAAAAAAAAAAAAAAAACATACGCGTCGAATAGAGAACCTCCTCCTGTTTTTTTGGAAGTCGGTTAAAAATGATGATAAAAATCAGAGTGACACTTTGTGTTTGTTTCGCGGGTGAAACCGTGAGACATGATTAGTATGTATGTAAATAGTAAATACGATAAGGTCTTCTGCAAAATAAGTAAGTTGTTCCAGACCCTACCGTTAGCGTTATTTGTAATCACCATCAATGAGAGATTTTTCGTCAGGGCTGCTAAGTTATAAGATCTGCAGGATAAAATACTTCTCTTTCACTAACTGTCTGATATTCAAAAGAGTAATAGTCATATACATGTGCACTGTGATTTATATAATATATACTAAAAATCTATACTAATATTATAAAGAGGAAATATTTGTTTGCTTATTTGTAACGAATAGGCTGAGAATGAACCGATTTCACTGAAGGAAAGCTATATTATGAGCGAGTGACATAAGCTACATTTTATACCTGTATTCTCACGGGAATGGGAACTACGCAAGTGAAACCACGGTAGTGAGTATTTTCAAAAATAAAATCCAGTATATTTTTTACATTGAATTGCGACTATAATTCTTCATTTATTAGGCATTTACAAACTTGTATGGCGTTAAACATTGTTCGGCGCTCGTTTGCAAACAAATTAAAAACTAATATCTTAATAACGATTTACATGGGATAGTTATATTTTGACTGGTCTTAAACAGACGGAATATCTCTCTTAATTCATATTACTAGTAGATCTCGCAACCAACAATAATAATTATTCTCTGTATTTCTTCCCCCTTTTTGTTCCTACTGTTTCGCCAATTTAAAAACAGACCTCTGAACTGGCATAAAAAACAACAAAAGTACATGCATAGCCCATTGATTGTTTCAGAAAATTTTAGATTGATTTTACGAAAAATAGGATATTACTTATCATTCTTAATTTTTAAGACATGCATGAGGCAAGTTTCCTAATTATGAATATAAATTCCGAAAGGTATTCCAACTGTATGAGACCAGTCTTAACAAAAAGTGCCTTTGCAATGTCCTTAGTTCATATTTACAATAAGGCTTAGCGATCATCTAAATCAGTGTTCTACAAAGTCTTGTCAGTATCAAAAGTATATAAAAATATTTATAGTAAAAATCTTTTTATAACTTCTCAAAGGCTAAATATATTTTAGAATATAACATAACATAATCATTCATCTCATTATAGTAACTGATCCCTAAGTTCGTGACTTGTATCTAGGGTATCAGAAACTACGCACACAGCCAGACCGAGACAAACATTTGTGGTTCACAGAAATGAAATACAACCCGCAACCTTACGGATGGCAGTCCGGCATGGTGACCACTCTGCCATCGAGGTCGTCAATATATCACTTGATTCGCAATGAATCTTCTTTAAAATAAAGTTTGGTTCATAATGTCTTAAATATTTGATTATTTTTACAATACTTTTGATACTGATAGTACCTAAAACACTAATTTTAATGATATACAAATACACACCACTATTTTTATATTAGAAGAGAAAGACGCACAGACAAGTCCGTGTTTCAAATTGTGGTAATATTTAAAGGACATCGTACAGTCATTATGACCTTTTAAAAATATTATATTTAGGAAATATTGTCAACTATAATTTTTAATATTTGTTTGATATGATTTTAATTATTTATTTATACCACTATTCGACTTTTTCTACTAGTTTAAAAATAATGGTATATTTACTTTAACAATGAAAACAAGCCTTTTACAAAGCACAATTAGTTTCAATAATAACAAAAATTGAAGATATACATATATTTATGTAGAGCACAACAATTATATAATGGCATATATATAAATAAGGGCACGCGTTTTAAAATGTATATATTGCTTTTAAGTTTAGAATCACTATATTAAAATCTAATTATTTGCTAATATTTAGAATATAATGTTGTATATTTGAATCATAGATATGTGTTATATATTTTAAAGGTCAATATTAATATTCAATCTTGATCCATAATATTGAGATTGAAGATAGATTTCATTCGTATTTTTTGACGTTAGCTTGTCAATAATAGCTAAACATCTAAAATATCATTAACAGCTCATATATTGAGTCACCAAGTTTTCTGTGCCGGTGACAGCGTCGCTGAAACTCTACGGCCACACTGTCGTGCGAAAGTGTCGCGACAAAATCCTTTGATTGTACACCAATTTACCGACAGCGAGTTTAAGGCATTATGTCAATGGTTTAAGGGCGTTCGAGTTCGCGGAACTGATTCGCGATAGGACGAATTCTTGGCCAGACGTGTCGCGACAACGCAAATGTTCGCGTTATCGCGATAAGTGTGGCCGGAGGGTAATCGCATCTTTTGGTTGTCAGATGATTGTCAGTGTAATCAAAATGTATCCAAATGACATTATAGTCAACATGACAATAGGAGCTTCTAATTTTGCCCACCGGCACCGGAAACTTGGTGACTATCCCCACCGAGGGGCCCTGAATTAGGGTGATTAGGCCTTAGTCCCCCACAAGCCGAGTGCTGGTTGGTCGACTTCACACATAACCTTAGAATTTCTTCCCAGGTGTGTGCAGGTTTCCTCACGATGTTTTCCTTCACCGTGAGAGCGTCGAAATTAACGTACTTATGGATTCGTAAATTGAAAACACATTGGTACGTGGCGGGACTGGTGGGGTTCGAACCAGGCACCTTCCGATCGGAAGTCAACGGCCTTAACCCCTGCGCAAGCGACGCTCTCAAAAAGTATAATAATCATTCTTCAACCTCAATCGTATGAATTTGATATCGATTAACAAACAAAAACAAATATAATTATTACAATAATTAAAAATCGACATTTTTATTTATAATACATTGTTTGCAATTCAAAATTAAAATACAGTACCTATTTCACCATCTTCAAGTAACGTTCCGAATAACTACTCACATGTTTTGTCTTTGTCACTTGATATAAAGTAACAAAGAGACAAAACTATCGTTACTTGTTGAGTAACTTTACTTGAAGGTCGTGAAATAGGCCCTTATTGAAAATAACTAATCTAGAGTTAAAATAAAAAAATACAATAAAGTCATATCTCTATGACAGTTTTTTTTATTTATTATTTTTATTTATTTACGTCAAAATGGCTTCTACAATAAATTACTAAAAATAGTCTTAAATAACTTAATTTAATTTATTATTTTAATGAATTCTAGAATTAGCTGACGCCGTGAGAGGTATATTTTTTTCAACACACTTGCTCATAAAGGGGCTCTTATTTATGCAAAAACAGTTGAATAATGACACGTTTTATTCACTAGTGAGTTATAGATTGTTTTTTTAAATTGCTTTCATTTTAAAAAAGTTTCGATACCAAAAAAATTTTGTTCATACATTTTAAAAACAAACTTCATCTAAGTTTCCTTACTTTTGTTAGGTCTATGGTCGATTCCATTCATTCATTCATTCGTTTTTTTTTTTTAATAAATATATTTTTTTAGTCTTTGGCCGATCACCATTGTTGTGTTGGATGCGCGCGAATAGAAAAACTGTTTATTTATTAGCGAAAAATGATAATTTCTTCGCAAATGTGTTGAAAAACGTTGTATGGTACACGCGAGTATTGATGATCACTATCCTCGGCTATCTTCAGACCCTCGCCTGACGGCTCGGGCCTCAATAGCGCCTCGGAAGTAATCACCAACTTACCTCGCTTGTACCATAAATAACTATTATTATTTTGATTTTTTTATTCAAATTATTATGATTAACGGGATATTTACCATGTATATTATTTATTTCGAGTTTCCGATATTTCGACGCTGTTGCAAGCGCCATGATCACGGATGAACTGTTGGACTGTACTGCGGGTAGATTTTATAAAAGTAGATTTTAAAAAGCAGACAAATCCGCTATTTTAATTGTTTTAAAATATTTATTTGTATTAAAAAACTGAAAAAGGTTTCTATTTATACACCCCTATTTTGAAATGATCTCGAATTCAAAATAGGGGTGTATATTGTTGTATTGCTATTTTTAGCATGAAGGTATTTGAAAAAAGTAAAAAAGTGTATGAAAGATTTTTTTTTAATCCACGAAAATATTAAAAACAAGTGTGAATCAGGGTGAGATGCTAGTATGTATTAAAATAATTATTTTTTACTGCTTTCCGAATAATTTTCACTTCCTTATATTTATTCAAATAGTAATACATTATAAAATATTTAATTATCTAAAGCGTATCATTTAATTGTTATTGCTTATATTTTTGATATTCATATATATTAAGATTCTACTTATATACACCCCTATTTTGAAAATATGGGACTTATTAAAATCAGAATATCTGTAAAAGTAACTGAATCCATTTATCCAATAAAAATATCAAAAATGATAGTTGATTACTTATCTTTAAAAAATACAAAATAAATGCCGTATTACCAGACGGCACACTAGCTATCAAGTATTCTGTGACGGCTCGGGTCGATGACAGCGCTCAGCTGTGTATCGCAGCGTTCGCCTGTTGTTCGGTGTAGAATAACAATAAAATTCGGCGGGATTTTGAAAATCTATGACTTATCATAACTTTTTAAATAAAAGCAAAAGAAAAAAACTAACTTCACTATTATATTGTCACCCGTCGTTTACATTAGCTGTGAGATAAGGTATCGCAATTTCAAAATAAGGGTGTATACTTTTGAATATGTTTTGGTAAATATGTACTTATTTATGTAATAAGTACATTTTTTTATTTAGAAATAGTGTTATTAATTTCCTTTATAAGTAAAGGAAGGATCATATCTGACGGAACATTCGTCAAGTGTTTTTCTATACATTTGTCTGTTCTGGCGTTACGCGACCGATAATACGCGACGCATGTTCCGGCAGATATGAACCTTCCCTAAGGGATTCGATTCTTAGTTATACAAAAAAGTGATTTTTTTATAGTAAAGTTAAACAAAATTTTGAACCGAACTTCGAAATTGACTATTTTTATGGTAGAATATCTTAAAAAAAGAGTATTGAGTCACAATATTTTCTGTGCCGGTGACAGCGTCGCTGTAATCGCATCTTTTGGTTGACAGTTTATTGAAAATGTATCCAAATGACATTAGAGTCACAATGACAATAGGAGCTTCCAATTTTGGCCGCCGGCACAGAAAAGATTGTGACTCAATAATTTAATTGTTTATATATATTTGGTTGATTATAAATGTTTGTATGTATGTCTGTTCCCTAATAACTTTAAACTACTTATTATCATAATTTGTTATATTTAAAGAATTTAGTCAAAAAGACAGCAACAGCCAAAAACTAAAAATTGTTTTTGAATCAAAATTTTATTTACAAAGTTACGTACTTAAGTAAGTACATACATGTTTTTTTATTATTTAAAAAATGTGTATATAGAGCGTTATTTGCTTTTTTTTAAGTCAATTTGTTAGTCAAAGAGGAGATCCCATTAGTTAATATTTTATTGCTTTGAACGGGAATCGAATCCTCAACCTAACAACAAGTATCATATTACACCACTTAGATAAAAGAAAAAAAGACAAAAAATGGGGTCTTGTACACGATTTTATTGCTTTAAACTGGATTCGAATCCACAACTAACTATAAGCAAGGTCAGGTCAACACCCGCTACAATTGTGATTGCAAATGTATTGACATTTGTTTACAACCTACATTTTCTTGTCTAAAATGGGAATCGAACCCACAACAATCACATTTATTCAACAAAATAACTTCTAAAAAAATCAAATAACGCTCCAAACACATTAATCAATAATATGTTCTAATAACTACAAATTAAAGTCTATATTACTTTAAACATTACCTAATAGGAGAAGAGCCCCTATAAGTAAGCGATACTCATATAAGCCCGTGCCTTTTCTTGTATTCGTCTAAATTGAGTGATCTTTTGGGGCCCGTCTCTTTGACTTTAGTTGACGATTGTTTCGGTTGGCTGGATACTACTTCTGTAAAAAGGAAATATTAGTTTAGTGATGTAAAAATAACATCTCTTTTCCGAACCTTTATCCCATGTCTATTTGGGGTCGGTTTTCAGTTTAACCAGAATGTCAGTATTTACGTGAAGCGACTGCCATCAGACCTTCACAACCCAGAGGGCTATACGACATTCTTGGTTAAACCAAATGTTAGACTTTTGAGGGCTCTAACTACCCGTAACGACTGTCGATGATGTTAGTACGACAGCCGGGACCGACAGCTTTACGTGCCCTCCGAAGCACGGAAACGCTCATGAAATTAAGTCATTTTTAGTAATGACCCATCACAGTCACGACGGTGGCAGACGTTGCTTAACCGCACAGATCACAAGTGATTCGCGGATAGCACTGGGCCATGAGCGCTTCACAAATAGAAAAATCAATGAAAAGGAAAAATAACTAATAAGGAAAATGTAAAACAAATTCTGTCAAAAATCCGTTAAAGTAGTTTTAATTCAATGTAGTGTTCGTGTAGATCAAATAAAACAATACGAAATAACCCTCATCTTCTCACAAATATTGACACGGGAATCGAACCGGCAACCAAATATAAGTAGTTGATGTGTATACTCACTAGCTATAGGCAGATCGATCTGTATGTTGATGTCGAAGTCGTGCAGCGAGTACAGACTAGCTGTGTCCGTCGAGCTCGGCTTCTCTTTATTACTTTCTTCAGTTTGTTGCTATAATACAAACATACAATTATTACTTTTATAAATGTCGTGTAAAACTAAATTACAGACCAAACCTCACAATAATGATGTTAATAAAAAAATATTAAATTTAAAAAAATTAAAAAACCCCCAACTCAATTACTTTCAAACCCCCATAACTTTTAAACGGGTCAACTGATTTTCATCAAACATATCTAAAAACACTCGCACGTCGCGAAGTACCCTTTAATACGAAAAAAACTAAATTGAAATCGGTTCATCCGTTCGGGAGCTATGATGCCACAGACAGACAGACAGATACACACACAGACACGTCAAACTTATAACACCTCTCTTTTTGCGTCGGGGGTTAATAATCAAAACTATGCAGTTGACAGTCTATTGCAGTTGTGTTTAACTGCATTCAAACTGCACTGCAGTCCATCTAGAGCTTTACGATCACTACATACACGTTTACGAATACACGTTTCGATAGATATTTTTCTTTTTTTCTTTTCGATAGGTAAATGCGAGTTGGTTTGTACTATACAGGGTGTCCCAAATAGAACGGTCAGTGGGAGGAAGTCTTAATCTATAAGAGATACGAATTTATTAATTTTAGATATCATGTTTCTTAGTAGTATTTACTGCTTTAGACATATACAATCGATTTCTAGTTAGAAATAATGAACATAACATTTTTCAAAACTTTCGGGTTCGATTCCCGTAGCGAGTAATAGCTTTTTTCTAAATCTGTGAATGTAGTTTATGTGTTTACTAAAATCGATGACATGGTTCCTAAGACCAGATCTTTGTATCTCTTATAGTTTTAGACTTCCCCCCACTGACCGTTCTGTTTGGGACACCCTGTATTTGCTATACAAGTTACTCACCAGTCTCTCCTTGTCTTTCCTCTCTTTATCTGCTTTTTCCTCTTCTTCTCTTATTTTCATTTCCTCGGCGGCCGCCGCTTCGTTGATCATTAATTCCTGATAAATATAATACATGTTATAACAGTTGTTTTTCTGTACGTAGGAGGTTTCTTTTTACTCTTTAGGACACCATTTTCATATTTAGTCCACACAATTTAATGAGAAAATTATTGCAGTCTGTCAATTTGTGTACCCTGTCGCGACGGGAAAACAATAAAGTACCCACTCGTTCGCCTGCAATCCCATGATCTCAAGACACAATATCCCGTAGTATACCCCTCTAAATTCCCACTATCCCATCCCCCCACCCCTCCAACTCTCCTACACTTGCTATCCCCTGATCACAGACCTCAACATCCCGTGATATATCCCCCCTAAATTCCCAACATACTGTCCCCCACCCCTCATACTATATCCCCCACTCCCTCCTGTGATCTCGGAACTCAGTACTCCGTGCTCTAACCCCTCATTTCTAATATCCCACCCCCTCACCTGCTATCCCGCGATCTCAGACCACAACATCCCGTAATATACCCCCTAATGTCCCACAATCCCCCCTCACCTGCGTGCGGTTCCCCTGCGACTTGAAGTTCATGACGGGCTTGGTGTGGCGCCGCGTGAACGGATCATCTGTCTTCTTGCCCTTGTTCGCCTTCACCTGGAACAAGTGATCATTGTTTGTAATACCACTGGACGTTAGAGTATACTGTAGGCCCGGCACACACTAGACGACCGCGATGGCAGAGTGGTCACCATGCCGGACTGCCATCCGTAAGGTTGCGGGTTACATTCCCGTGCGGGGTGAATATTTGTGTGAACTACAAATATTTAGCTCGGTCTGGGTGTGTGTGAGTGTGTGCTTAGTTTCTGACACCGTGTCTTGTATCTACAAGTTTCAAACTTAGTTAGGGGTCAGTTACTATATTGAGATGATGGAGTGAATGTTTGTTTTTTTATTGAAGTAAACATGCACCAACCTCTTCCATGATGGCCTTCTCCGCGGTCTCCACGTTGAGTTTCCTGTTCCTGTTGTTGATGTAGGAGATGCTCTGTATGGAGGAGGTCCGCGTGCGGTCGAGCTGGCTCGCGCGCGCCTCCAACTCCTGGATACGCGCTGACAGCTCCGCTACTGTTTCTTCTTCGCCTCTGTACGTAATAATCTATATATATAAAACTGAAAGCCGTTTTCCTTGGTCACGGCATCACGCGTGAATGGATGGACCGATTTCACTAATTCTTTTTTTGTTGTATTTGTTATTATTATAGGTTCTTATGTAAAAAAATCTGGAAAATCAACGGGAAAATTGGACCCGTGCGAAGCCGGGGCGGGCCGCTAGTAGAGAATAATAATCAAAATAATATCGTCGAATTGTGCATCCTTTACACAAGATTAAATATGTCAAAGGGCTTCCGTGTGTTGGCTTTGGCCCCATACTAGCCTTCCAAAAGACCGGGACTCCTTAAAGCCACGAACCCACCGCTGCGCTATGTCCACGGCTACGCCGCTCAGCTACGCGTAGCTCAGCTGCGTGTGTGTTGCCGTTTCCACCGAAGTACACGCGTGTATCATCACAGATCAGAGAGAAAGAAACAGATAGACAGCGTCCTAAGAACGTGCAAAATTGTTCTATTATATTATAAAAATGTATTCTATGACAATCAGTCAAACAAATACAGGTTGTCATAGAGACCAGTAAACAAAAACGTAAAATTAATGAGTATATCTTGAAAATAAAATAAAACAAATTATGTATTTACAAGAAAAACAATAACCCTGTTTGATACTACGTAACATAATTGTAAATCTGTATATTTAAATGATAAATATAAAAAATAGTAGTAATAGTGCATTCGATTCACGCCTTTATAGAAAGCTGCCTCTCTGTTCCTATTTATTCTTTGTGCCATGGAGACGGACACGTACCTTCGTGGTCTATTTAATCACAATGACTTTAAAGTTCTTATTAGGAAAGAGATTTTAATTGCTTTTTAAACCGACTTCCAAAAAATAGGAGGGGGTTATTTATTCGACTTGTATATTTTTTGTTTCTTTTTTATTTAATTTTATTCGGAACACAACTGTTTGTGCATATAAAATACAAATTATAACAACTATTTAAAATACAAATTATAAATATTTACTACATGCTTTCGCATATATGTAGTTAGCAAAATTTACACTTGCTTAAATATACGTGTTACAATATGTTTCCTTCTCAATTAGATTAATGTTATTAATGTATTTTCCTTTCACGGGACTATTAAGGAGTCTCGGTCTTTTGGAAGGCTAGTATGGTGCCAAAGCCAACACACGGAAGCCCTTTGACATAAGTATTTAATCTTGTGTAAAGTATGCACAATCCGGTGACTATCCCTGTATAACACTATAAAATGCATCCAAGGACAGTCCCCGGTTCTGCTGGGACTATTGCAAATGTATGGAAAACTACGACTGGGTTATGGGAATGGGATGTTCAATGGACTGGATATTGGGGAACTATGGGGACTATGGCACCCGCCGATACTCTGTTATAGACAAGTACGAAGTGGCGGATGGAGACTTGCCAGCTCTATAACTGGGCCAAACCAAACAAGTTGCTCCAGTCGCAACAAGGCACAGTGGTTCCCTCCATCCTACTAATATCCTACTAATATTATAAAGGCGAAAGTTTGTATGTATGGATGTTTGTTACTCTTTCACGCAAAAACTACTGAATGGATTTTAATGAAACTTTACAATAATCTTGCTTATACATCAGAATAACACATAGGATAATTTTTATCCCAAAATTCCCACGGGAACGGGAACTACGCGGGTGAAGCCGCGGGGCGCTGCTAGTAGGTCATAAATGAAAAAAATCGTACTCAAAAAATATAGACTTTTGACGACTTGTTCAATTAATACGATAAACAAGCTACCCAGAAACATATAAATACCGCCCCCAATAAATATTTTTCACTTGTATTTTGACCTCACAGTTAGAGCATCAGCATTATAAACCTGCAACCTTATTGCGCGCTTATCGGTGACTCATCTTTGCAATAACAATTCTCGCAATTCAGTTGTATTTTTGTGTGTTTGTGCCATGGATATCCAAGCTGAAGGTTTATTTATTTATTTTATTTTGTGTGAAGGCGAGTGGACGTGAGGAACGGGGACCTCGGGAGCGCGTCAGCTCCGCGGGGGCGCTACTCCCCGACACCCCACCTCAAAGGTGCCCTGCGGGCTTATTGATGTTATTATTATTAAGCACGTCCAACAACTACAAGACCGCAAGATACTGTCAGTTCAAATTGAACATTTTTGTATTGATGTTATTAACACTTATACTGAGCAAACGAAAATAGATCTTAAGGTGACGAACCATTTCTTACCATGACTTTACATATTCGTGTGTACATACACGGGGGATATAGTATAGCTCAACATAGCGTAGCCCCCACCCATTTCGTGCGTAGCGTGTGCGTGTACTTCGGTTGGTTTCTGCCTTAATAGTCCCGTGAATGGAATAGAAATACAAAATCTTTATTTCTTACGAATTCGGTTACATCAATTAAATACTATTCATTATTAAAGACAGGATACTTAATATAAAGCTGGAAATAACAGCGCAAGTGTGACAAGGAATACCTCACACAACTGTTTAAGTGTCAAATGTATCCTACTAATATTATAAATGCGAAAGTTTGTATGTTTGTGAGTTTGGATGTTTGTTCCACTTTCACGCAAAAACTACTATATCGATTTTGATTAAATTTGGTACAAATGTACCTTACAACTAGGAATAACACATAGGATACTTTTTATCCCGAAATTCCCATGGGATTGTGTATAAGTAATCGTATGTTTTATTGTAACTTTTTGTAGTCACAAATCCTACCAATAGATGGCGCTGTTACTTAATTTTTTTAACACACGATGGTGAATTGTGCCAAGATTGTATGATACATGTGGTCTTCACCTATAATTGTAACGACATTTAACTTTTTTTATAATTTAGTGTGTCGTGTTAACTTATGTTAATGTTTGTTACGTTGGTGTTCAATATAATAAATAAATAAATACTACGAGTTACGCATTCTCACGGGAGCAGGTACTACGCGGGTGAAACCGCGGGGCGTTGCTAGTACTTATAACAGCGCAAGTTTGACAAGGAATACCTCGCACAATTGAGTATTTGAAAAAAAAAATAACTACTGTTTTTTTTAATAAATTTTTATACTATATATTTAATTATATCGATATTCAATGTTAAAAACTTTAATAAGGTTTTTTTAAACTAATTAGAATCAATTAAAAATTTATAAAATTTAAATAAAAATCACGTGACTGTAAACGCGCCACAATTGGTTGTCAAGTTTGTGACGTCATAATGTTATAGTAAAGCGTAGTAACTATTTAGTAATCTATGGTACAGCGTTCGCGACAATAATCAAAACTAACATTATGACGTCACAGACAGCTATCGGCGTGTTCTCGGTACTGGATTTTAATTCATTTTTTTAATTTAATGTAACTTTTTAATTATTGCAAAGAATCAAAAACAAACATAGTTTGTTATAAAACTTTTATATGATCTTTCCATTTAACACAAAAAGATTTTTTTTTCAAATACTCAATTGCTCAAATATGACAATGTCTTACTAATTCTAAAGGCGATAGTTTGTGAGTGAGTGTGTGTTTGTTACTTCTTCACGTCTAAACGGCTGGAGAGATTTATATTAAATTTGGTACAGATGGCAATTACAACTAGGATAACTTTTTATCCTAAAATTCCCACGGGATAAGGTTCCGCACGGGTAAAACCGCTAGTTTCGTATAATTACCCAAGTGTGATAGATTATAATCACCTTACACAATTAATTAAGTGTGACAAGAATTCCCTTACTGTTTAAGTGTGACAAACGATACCTCAAAGTGACAGTATGTGACAATGTATACCTTATACTACCCGAGAGTGACAGAACATACCTGAGTTGTGCGACGTCTCTCTCCTTCATGAGCTGCGTTTTCTTCATCGCGTAGTTGGTCGGATGCGAGCGGAAACGTTCCTTTTCAGCTACTATTTTTTCTACATCTTCTTCCTAAAAAAATGCTAGTATTAAATATGGAAAATATATCTTCCATATTTATATATACAGGGTTATTGGTTAAGTCGACCTATTCCCGTTAAGGGCGTGTAGTTTACATCGTTTCTGACTGATTTCACCATGAAACACCCTACCCTAAACCTAACCGTTTAAGAGATATTTCAATTTATTTGTTTTTATAAAAATCACCGGATCTTCGGCTATAAGCTTGGATATTTTCAAATGCGTGTGTCTTATTATTAATATTACTTGATTTTTACGTTTATAATAAGGTGCTTTGTGACCCCAATAACAATTATTGTACCTAAAATGAATAAATAAGTAGTTGTAGACGATTAAAACTTATAAAAAATAATATGCATCAGAAAGTTTATTTTTCGTTCAAGGATATCTAGAAAAAAATATATGGCACATGTTTGGCACTAATGCTTAAAAATATCTACATTTCATCAGCTATCCAACGAGGTATAACAACCTAGGGTTTTATCGAAATTTTGTACAAAACATTTAGTTTTATAGGCTACTGGGGAGGATAAATAAAACAATAGGTCAGCATACAGAGCAAGATACTAAACTTATTAAACTTTTAAGTTCTACACACACCATTTTTGAGTCTAAATTTCTTGTTCGACATGTCCGACCCTGCGTTGCACACATCCTTGCATTCTTTTGCGAAGACCAGTTTTCACTACACCAGTAGTTAATTTTGTTCTTATTTAATTGACCGCATTAATAATTCTGTCTCTCAGTACTTCAATTGATGAAATTGGATTGGGCTCACTATACACGAGACTCTTCATGTACCCCCACACATCAAAATCCATGGGGGTTAAGTCCGGACGTCCGACTGGCCAGGGTATAGGCCCACTTCGTCCAATCCATTTGTTTGGATGATTTGTGTTTATCCATTCTCTGACACTTGTCCTGAAATGGGCAGGGCAGCCATCATGCTGAAACCACATGTTTTGAATAAGATTGAGTTGCAAATCATCTAATAGGTCATTTAGGTCTTCTCGCAGGAAATTTTCATAGTTTTCCCCATTTTAATTGTCGGGGAGAAAGTAAGGCCCAATCAAATGATTGGAGATAATGCCATCCACACATTCAGGCAAATAGATTGGACGAAGTGGGCCTATACCCTGGCCAGTCGGACGTCCGGACTTAACCCCCATGGATTTTGATGTGTGGGGGTACATGAAGAGTCTCGTGTATAGTGAGCCCAATCCAATTTCATCAATTGAAGTACTGAGAGACAGAATTATTAATGCGGTCAATTAAATAAGAACAAAATTAACTACTGGTGTAGTGAAAACTGGTCTTCGCAAAAGAATGCAAGGATGTGTGCAACGCAGGGTCGGACATGTCGAACAAGAAATTTAGACTCAAAAATGGTGTGTGTAGAACTTAAAAGTTTAATAAGTTTAGTATCTTGCTCTGTATGCTGACCTATTGTTTTATTTATCCTCCCCAGTAGCCTATAAAACTAAATGTTTTGTACAAAATTTCGATAAAACCCTAGGTTGTTATACCTCGTTGGATAGCTGATGAAATGTAGATATTTTTAAGCATTAGTGCCAAACATGTGCCATATATTTTTTTCTAGATATCCTTGAACGAAAAATAAACTTTCTGATGCATATTATTTTTTATAAGTTTTAATCGTCTACAACTACTTATTTATTCATTTTAGGTACAATAATTGTTATTGGGGTCACAAAGCACCTTATTATAAACGTAAAAATCAAGTAATATTAATAATAAGACACACGCATTTGAAAATATCCAAGCTTATAGCCGAAGATCCGGTGATTTTTATAAAAACAAATAAATTGAAATATCTCTTAAACGGTTAGGTTTAGGGTAGGGTGTTTCATGGTGAAATCAGTCAGAAACGATGTAAACTACACGCCCTTAACGGGAATAGGTCGACTTAACCAATAACCCTGTATAACTCTTCCGTTACTGAGTGACGTACTGACTGACTGACAGACAACGCACAGGCGAAACTACTGGTCGTAGAGAGCTGAAATTTGGGGGAAGTAGGCTACCACAAAGAGAGGATTTTTGGAAATTCCCCCCCTGTGCATGTGGGGAGAAAAGGGGGACAAACCCAAATTTTGTCGGAAGTAATTATTCCACGCGGACGACGTCGCTGGCAAAAGCTAGTTTTAATATAAGATTATCAAAGACTTTGTAATCGTACTGCCCCAAAGACAGATCTGGAAAGACGAATCTGTAATGTTACATTACGCGATTGCTCCCGGTGAAGGAGCACCATGACTAATTGAATCCGTAACCTTTGAGATAGCACTACAAACTACAACACTTGGTCATCAATTTTATATATGTGCGATATGGGATTTTCGGGAACGTAACTACTATCAAAATAGAGTATATTTATTTGGCTTGTGTTTAAGCGGGGCCCAAAAAAGTATTAATTTTAGTACCAAAAATATTGTAAACGGTTACCAAAATGGATAAATGGTCACCCAATTACATTTCCTAACATATTAACAAAATAATCTTAACCTAATTGGTGACCATTAATCCAAATAGAATATTTTTGGTGTCTGCGTAAATGTATACCTATTTATTTTACCTTAAACTCATACATAAGCGCGTCCTTAACTTCAGATATTTTGTTCCTAACGTGGTCCATGGTGGGAGGTTTCTTGTTCGCGTCCTTTATGGCCTTGTACCATTTCTGGAACTCGCCGTCTGTGAATTCCTGGAACAATATATCACTACATAGTATAAAACAGTCGCTTTTTCTGTCCCTATGTATGCTTAGATCTTTAAAACTACGCAACGGATTTTGATGTGGTTTGTTTTAATAGATAGAGTGATTCAGTGCAAAGGTTTTTAGCATAATTATATTCACATATTCCCACAGGAACGGGAACTACGCGGGTGAAACCGCGGGGCGCTACTATTGATTAATATAATCAATCACTCAATATGAATAAAAATTAAAAAAACCCCCAACACAATTACTTTCAAACCCGCATAACTTTTAAACGAGTCAACCGATTTTCATCAAACATGTCTAAGATCACTCGCACGTAAGTCCCCTTTAATACAAAAACGAAATTGAAATCGGTTCATCCGTTCGGGAGCTATGATGCCACAGACAGACAGATACACACACACACAGACACGTCAAACTTATAACACCCCTCTTTTTGCGTCGGGGGTTAAAAATAACCAAAATCAACTATTAATTACCTGATTACTGACGAACTCGAGCCGGAACACCCGGTCCTGCGTCCCGTGCCTCAGCTTGAGTCCCTTGTTCGTCCTCGTGCTGCCCAAGTTGTATACCTTCGCTGTTTCATATACATCTATTATTTCAGCCACCTGTGGATATAATGTATATTGTATTTTGGTTGTAAAGTTTATAATAATAAAACCCGCACTTGCAAGCCAATGGGTTATTATCAATCTCATTTATTAAATGTATGGGGTAAGGGAGTCCCCATTTGAAAAGGGAGGATCCTCCGACCAGACGGGTGTTATGTCTGGTGGGCGCTGCCCGACGGTTGTAGTCGGGCTCGAGTATACATAGTCAATTGCGCTGTAAATTTCGCTTGCGCGATTCAGGACTCTTCAGTTTATTTCCCTCAGTTGCAGATAGATGGCGCTGTTAGTACTTAGTTCCTTATGTGGTGTGTAGATGTCGCCACAAATGTATAACCCTTATCTAATTTTTAACCAGCATTTTGCACAATTCGGGAATCAAACCCGGAAGTTCTCATGGAGTCTATTAAGCCAAGTTAACAGACTCCAAGAAGAAAAGATACAAATAGTTGTGGCTTTAAATCACAAAAAATAATGACTTTCCATTATATCCTATTAATATTATTGCATAGGTCTTTTTACCCACCAGATCAGATAAAAAAAATTATGTTTATTATATACGAAGATATTTTATAAAATAAGATACATAAATTAATTAAAATAGTACAATAGTTAGTAATTTCAAACCCAATAATCTATATCTATAAAATATCTTCCGATCATCTATCAAAATAGGGGTGTATATGTATACAGGGTGTCCCGTAAGTAGTGGACCAACGGGATGTGGGGGATAGGGGAGACCGTTACCTACCAGAATCACCAAAATTTAATGTCCTAGGCCTCATAGTTTTGAATTTATGACCTTTTTTAGTAAGTAGGTGAAATTATCGTACTATGTGCACATTTTTCTTAATTCTACAAATTCTGTTACTTATTTTGATGTTATTTTTATTCAAGGGCGTTAAGAATACATAGGTTTTTCTAATTTAAATCATTTTTTAGTGTAGTTATCATTAACATTAAAATTAATCAACAAAACAAGTGCAATTGTTAAATTTCAAAATACTCTAAGTGGTATTTGAGCTGAGCTGGTGTAAAAAAAATGTATTGTAGCCTTGTGGCACATTATTTTAAAAACATCTACATATCATAAGGATTACAAAAACGTATAACACTGTGGTTTCAAATGAGTAGTTTTTTATTTTAACTAATATCAACGTAAAAGGGAACTTTTGAGAGAAAACAAAAATTCATTGCTAATTATGGAAATTCGTTTACCAACATCTTCGTTAAGTTAAAAAGCACGTACGAATGTTGCAGGTGAAGGTGAACCTGCCCACTATTCACGGTAAGTGACTGAATTTTTGAATGAGACGTTCCCAAATCGATGGTTTGGACGCGAAGGTACTATTTCCTGGCCAGCGATCGGCCATGAAATAGGCCACGATCTCCCGACTTGAATCCTTTGGATTATTTTCTATGGGGTTTCCTCAAAGAAGCAGTTTATGAGACAAATATTTCTGATAAAAAGAGAGTTATCACAAAATTTCAATCATGTTGCTGAATTGATAAAAAAACATCAAAGAGCCCAAAAAAGTTTACAAAAAGACTTTATACGCAGATGTTTTAATGCACAAGAGCTAAAGAAAAGCATTTTGAACCCTTAATGTAAAAATAAATTGAGTAATAAACGAATTTCCATAATTAGCAATGAACTTTTGTTTTCTCTCAAAAGTTCCCTTTTACGTTGATATTAGTTAAAATAAAAAACTACTCATTTGAAACCACAGTGTTATACGTTTTTGTAATCCTTATGATATGTAGATGTTTTTAAAATAATGTGCCACAAGGCTACAATACATTTTTTTTACACCAGCTCAGCTCAAATACCACTTAGAGTATTTTGAAATTTAACAATTGCACTTGTTTTGTTGATTAATTTTAATGTTAATGATAACTACACTAAAAAATGATTTAAATTAGAAAAACCTATGTATTCTTAACGCCCTTGAATAAAAATAACATCAAAATAAGTAACAGAATTTGTAGAATTAAGAAAAATGTGCACATAGTACGATAATTTCACCTACTTACTAAAAAACGTCATAACTTCAAAACTATGAGGCCTAGGACAATAAATTTTGGTGATTCTGGTAGGTAACGGTCTCCCCTATCCGCCACATCCCGTTGGTCCACTACTAACGGGACACCCTGTATAACTCTTCCGTTACCGAGTGACATACTGACTGACTGACTGACAGACAACGCACAGCCGAAAATACTGGTCGTAGAGAGCTGAAATTTGGCACGTGTGATAGTTGGGGGGAGTAGGTTACCACTAAGAGAGGATTTTTGGAAATTCCCCCCCCCCCCCCCAGGCGGAGAAAAGGGGGGTAAATTGAAAACTGCGCGGGTGAAATCGCGGGGAGCTGCTATTAAAACATAGGATACTACTACTTTATCCATGATAATTTATGTATCTCCTTATATCCTCGTATATCCCTATAGACAGGGAAACAATAAAAAAACTACGGGTATAATAAAAACACATCCTTACCCTATAAACGGGGTTCCCGTTATTATTCCCGATCCCAATTCTGACGAAGCATCCCGTGACCACGCGCGCGAAGAACGGGAGGTGCACCAGGCGCTCCAACTTGAACCTACAGAGGTAGGGGACAATCGGATTATACACTTAGGTTAATTATTAGGGTGAGCAAAGTAAAGACCTTCAATTTCACTATTTATATTCAGTTTTTAACCCCCGACGCAAAAAGAGGGGTGTTATAAGTTTGACGTGTCTGTGTGTGTGTGTGTATCAGTCTGTCTGTGGCATCATAGCTCCCGAACGGATGAACCGATTTCAATTTAGTTTTTTTTGTATTAAAGGGGGCTTACGTGCAAGTGTTCTTAGACATGTTTGATGAAAATCGGTTGACCCGTTTAAAAGTTATGGGGGTTTGAAAGTAATTGTGTTGGGGGTTTTTTAAATTTTTAATTTACGTATTTTATACAGTTATGTATTTATATACAGTTTTAACCAAGGAGTGCAGAAAAATGGTGGCGGTTTTTTTTATTCTTATAAAAAAAATCAGTTTATAAATACTTAAACGTAAAAATACAATAAATCTTCATTCAAGTGGTGTAGTAAATATTGATAGTGTTCATGCCTGTTATAACATAATCATTCACTCCATCATCTCATTACAGTAACTGAGCCCTAACTAAGTTCGTGACTTGTATCTAGGGTATCAGAAACTACGTACACACTCATTCACACACACACCCAGACCGAGACAAACATTGTGGCAAATATTCAAGTTAGCGGGTTCAATTTCCGAGTGGATGGCACTCCGGCATGGTGATCACTCTGCCATCTATGTCCAAATTTGTTATGCTAAAGGTTATGGGTTCTATTCTGGTTCAAGACCCCCATTGTTACCTGCTGAGACGCAGCTTGTTAATCTGTTCGTTGGTGTCGGCGTACCGGACTTCCACTTCTTCACGTTTCTGTTCCTCTTCACCTCCTGATGATGATGAACTGCTGCTGCTGCGGCGACCTGAGGGTAAAGGGGTTTTTTATAATCATTCACTACATATCATTACAGTAACTGACCCCTAACTAAGCTCAAAGCTTGTATCTAGGGTATCAGAAACTACGCACACACTCATTCACACACACACCCAGACCGAGATAAACATTTGTAGATCACACAAATATTCACCCCGCACGGGAATCGAACCCGAAACCTTACGGATGGCAGTCCGGCATGGTGACCACTCTGCTATCGGGTTTGATAAATACATTTATATTTTCGACCAGTCGCCTTGAAGCCTCGGTAGCTTAATTGGACAGAGCAGTATTACCATTCAGCGATTCCGGGTTCAAGTTTCGGCTAAGGCGAAAATTTGAAATGCATTTTTTTTAAATATAATTTAATAAATTAATACTAATAAAATTAGTGTGTAAAACACAATAATTAGTATTTTTTTAATTGGTGTTCTAAGGTGTTTATTGTGTATGCAATAATATATTTGTTTCTACATGTTGTTGAAAAAGGAAAAGAATACCACATACCTTGTGACTTATTATCATCGGAGTCGGACCCTGAGTCGTCCGAGTATATATCTGACGCCTTCAGTTTAACACTCTGCTTGCTCGTGCCTCCTATTATTTCTGCGTCGGCGTCCTGAGAAAGAAATCAACAAATCTATCTTTACTAATATTATAAAGAAGTAAAGTTTGTGTGTTTGTTAAATTGTAAGGGGTAATCTCGGGATCTACTGAACCGATTTCAAAAATTCTTTCACTAATGGGAAGCTATATTGTCAGCGAGTGACATAGGTTATAGTTTATCCCTGTATTCCCACGGGAATGAGAACTACGCGAGTGAAACCGCGGGGTGCTGCTAGTACTAAATAAAGCTGAAGAGTTTGTTGGGTTGAACGCGTTAATCTCAGGAACTATTGATTTAAAAAAAAATTTCGGTGTTAGATAGTCCATTTATCTAGGAAGGCTATATTTTATCCCCGTATTCCCACGGGAACGGGTACTACGGGGGTAAAACTGCGGGGCAAAAAATAGTATACTTTAAACAGTTAGGAGAAATACTGGGGTGCGTCTTCGTGCACTATCAATAGATTAGTAAAAATAATTGGCATGTATGTTGACGGGCGGTCACATTGCCCCCCCATATGTATAGTTTGATGCTGCCCCGTAGCCCATTCTCCACCTCTCCCCCCCCAGTGAATTTAATCTTAGGATTCTGACTGGAGGGGAACGACTATGGTAAACCCGTGGAGCGCTGCTTATATAAATACTAGCTGCGCCCCGCGGTTTCACACGCGTAGTCCCCGTTCCCGTGGGAATTTCGGGATGAAAAATAGATGTTGGCCGATTCTCAGACCTACTGAATATGCTCACAAAATTTCATGAGAATCGGTCAAGCCGTTTCGGAGGAGTATGGCAACGAAAACTGTGACACGAGAATTTTATATATTAGATGTACATACGTCGTCGTCGTCCTTGTCCCTTGCCTGCTGTCTCCGGATGTAGTTGTGCGTGCGCTTGTCGCGCTGCGCGCGGAGCGCGGCCATGGCGGACTGGCGCCGGTCGTCCACGTTCCGCTTGCGCTCGCTTTTGGCTCCGAACAGGGGGGACGCCGAGCGAGAGGCTTCTGGGGGGGGACAGACAATTAATATGGGGGACTTCACTACATAGTATAAAACTTCTGCGATACACGCTGTAACATGAATTGTGGGACGACATTTTTTATTCATTAGCACTTTTTTTCGGTATTGACCCCTATTTTTGATAAGTCACATGTTAAAGGGTATTTTTCTAAAAGACATGACTACATAATATAAAACAAACTCGCTTTCTCTGTCCCTATGTATGCTTAGATCTTTAAAACTACGCAACGGATTTTGATGCGGTTTGTTTTAATAGGTAATGATTCTATGGTAAGGTTTTTAGCATAATTTTATAAAACCAATTTTTGTAAGGTAGTGTATCTGTATAGAGCAGAATAAATATAAGTCATAATCCTACTAATATTAAAAAGCTGAATGTTTGTGAGTGTGGATGTTTAGATATACGGATATTTGTTCCTCTTTCACGCAAAAACTACTGAATGGATTTTAATGAAACTTGGTACAGATGTTCCTCATACCTAGGAATAACACATAGGATACTTTTCATTCCAAAATTCCCACGGGATAAGGTTCCACGCGGGTAAAACCGCAGAGCACAGCTAGTAAGTCATAAAAAAGTACAATTTTAAACAAAAGTCGGGATATAATTTTCAAATAAACAAATACTAGTTTTCATATAAATAAATAGTCCATCTGTATTTATACTAGCTGTGCCCCGCGGTTTCACACGCGTAGTTCCCGTTCCCGTAGGAATTTCGGGATGAAAAATAGATGTTGGCCGATTCTCAGACCTACTGAATATGCTCACAAAATTTCATGAGAATAGGTCAAACCGTTTCGGAGGAGTATGGCAACGAAAACTGTGACACGAGAATTTTATATATTAGATTTCTAGGTTAATACAAGTAACAAACCTTGTTAGGTTTCATATTTCATTGAAAGAGATCATGAAACGCCTAACTATCCTATATTATCTTTCAAAATCCCCTCATCCCTTCATATTCTGGTCACGTGGCACCCTTGGCCTGGAGGCATGAGGTTGTGTCCTCGCTCGCACACACAACGCATCCAAATTCGGATGAATCAGCCGCACATTCGTGGTACTTGCAGGTTAATTATAAAATAATTGTGACACGAGAATTTTATATATATTATATTATTTACCTGCATCCTTAGCGTCGTCCAGTATCTCGCCAGGACTCGGCGGTGTCGTCTCGTTCTCTTTGTCCATCTCTTTCTGTTTCTCATCTTCGGCTTCTAATAACAATATGTATAATTATTAATAAAACTAGCCTTAGAAAAATCATGGTAAAACAACAATGCTATTTGTAAAGGTTACGGGTTAAAAAGCGGAGCGTAGATAGTTAAAATGTGATGGAAATTGACGTCATACCTAATTCAATATGGCGGATATTCCAAGATGGCGGATAATATAAGGAAATAATAAACAAAAAAAAACATTATTAAAGAAATCATCATCGTATGAGCCGTAATTTGCTTTCATCCCCCTATTACTATTGATTAGTCTTGCATATAGAGGGTAGAGGTCAGGAGCGTCTTCTATTATGGTTGAAAATTGAAAAGTGTTCAGCTATATGCAGTAAAAATAACAGCTCAAAAACCTATCAGAATGGCGCTGGTGTAGACACTGACTAATAATATGGTATGATGCTAATGTGGCGTCACTCTAATTTAATGCATTTCGACGGACACTTTTTCATGTTCAAGATGATACTACTGACTTCTACAATCGATAGTTTTCCATACAATTTAAGTATGTATACTGTACCTTGTTTCTCTCTCTCCCTCTCTCGCTCCTTCTCCCTCTCCCGCTCCTGGTCCCTCTCCCTCTCTCTCTGCTCCCTCTGTTGTTTCCGTCTCCGTCTCGCGTCCCTCCGCCTCGCGAGTTCACCTGGTGAAGCGGAACGCTCTGCAGCGGAACGTTTCGCTAACCGGAGTTTGCGTTCTATTTCCCATCTATAGATAATAAAAATGCATTTAATAATTTATTTATTTTCTTTTTTTAATTACTGCAGTAAAATTGTGATAACCAATAATACACATTGAAGAATTTCCCTAACTTCAAACCCCCAAAGGGATTAAAAAGGGGATGAAAGTCTGCATTACACTTATAAATTTAATGAAATTTAAGTATGTACGTAACCTTTTCTGGTATTTTTTTATTATTTTATAGGATTATTCGTACGTACCGATTTAAGTAAATCCCTTGACTAGTTTTCTGGACAAATTCTAGACTTTTTGTAATTTGTATAATACTATCGAGGATGATAGATAAGGGGTTGAAAAGGGGATGAAATTCTGCATTTATACTTTTATTGTGATTTAAGTGGGTACTTGATTTTTTATTCCATTCTAGTTTGTTTTTTACTTTTCTATTAATAACTTTGTTGTTCACCTAGTCTTCATAAGTTCCCTCCGTTCAATTCGTTTGAATATCTCCTGTTCCCTCTCTTTCTCGCTCATGGCGGCCAGCCTCGCTCTGTCCTCTTCATCGCCCATCAGGTTTTCGTCGTAACTGAAACAAAAAATATGGTATAGACAAAAATAAAAAAAAACACGGTTTTTATCTAAATTTCTGAGTTTAATTAATGAAATTTGATTATATTTGGGGGAAGAAATACTTTGATTAACATGAGAAACATCTTAGGGGGCGTCCATTAATTACGTCAAGCTAAATCTTTCCAAATCTCACTTAGGGGGGAGGCAAATATCACGTAATTTTTTTTCTCCCAAAAATTGCGTGAAAAAATATTTCTGGAATAAAACATGGTCAAATCTGAGAAAACAGTATTTATCGTATTCATCCGAACATCGCAGAGCAATGAAGTAGCGCTCGATTGTTTTTCTTAATAATCCAACACGTTTACAGTTCAAACAGAAGTTTTGAAGAATCTCGCGTGAGATTAGGGGAGTTGAAGAAAATCTTACGATATCTCACTAAGGGGGGAGAGAGGGTCGAAAAAAAATTGCCAAAAACGCCTCACGTAATTAATGGACGCCCCCTTAGCAAAAATATATAATTTGGCTTTTAATTCCTAACCTGGACAGTAGGTAAAAAGGTAACTTACCCGTCATCAAATTCCTCTTCTGAATCAATTGAATCATTATCGGACGAGTGTGATGACACTTCACCTAGAAACATATAATATTTTTTTAGCAATAACATTAAATTAAAAATTAAAAAAACCCCCAACACAATTACTTTCAAACCCCCATAACTTTTAAACGGGTCAACCGATTTTCATCAAACATGTCTAAGAACACTCGCACGTAAGTCCCCTTTAATACAAAAAAACTAAATTAAAATCGGTTCATCCGTTCGGGAGCTATGATGCCACAGACAGACAGATACACATACACTCACAGACACGTCAAACTTATAACACCCCTCTTTTTGCGTCGGGGGTTAAAAACCTCATTCAAATTCCTAAGAGGTTTTTTTTCGTTGGGTCATACATATCACACATTCACGGCTAAACTACTGGACCGATTGACTTGAAATTTGGTACAGGAGTAGCTTATGGTCCGGGGAAGGAAATAGGTATGTTTTATCCCAAAATTCCCACGGGATCGAGAACTGTGCGAGTAAAACCGCGAGGCGCAGCTAGTAGATTCATAAGTAATTCCAGTATAGAGGTAAATTAACTAATACAGACATTAGCTGCGCCCCGCGGTTTCACACGCGTAGTTCCCGTAGGAATTTCGGGATGAAAAATAGATGTTGGCCGATTCTCAGACCTACTGAATATGCTCACAAAATTTCATGAGAATCGGTCAAGCCGTTTCGGAGGAGTATGGCAACGAAAACTGTGACACGAGAATTTTATATATTAGATAATAAACTTGACATACCTTCCTCCGGTTCACTATAAGTATCCTTCTTCTTGGAGCCCCCGCTATCTGTACTCTTCTTTCTCTGTTCCGTTGCTTTCGTCTCTTTCTTGCTGTCATCACTGTGGTCCGTCGAGGGCTTCCTACTTCGACTCTTCTTTGATGTGTCACTGGCCTCACTCTCACTGTCTGATGATGATGATGAGGACTTCGCTGTGGATGGTTGGATGGTGATGAGAGATGTTGGTTAACAAAAATGAAAAATTAAATAAAACCATGACGAAAATGCGTTGGAGTAGTTTTGTTTCAGTTGTTTGTTGTTTAGTGAGGTTTTACTGTATCTCAAAGTCAAAGTCAAAAATCATTTATTCAGTTAAAGCCTCAATGAGGCACTTATGAACGTCAATGAATCTACTACTGATTCGGCATTACATCAGCCGAGAAGAATCGGCAAGAAACTCGTGATGCTAGACTAGCATGACTTCGAAAACGCGATAGATACGGCGAATTATTGACACCCAACTGTCAAAATATAATAAATATAGCCGCCATTTTTAATTTTATCAAATCGTACTACGCCATAGTCATTTGGTCATGCTCGCGAAATCGATAACATTTCGTGGTGTCTGTATCATTTATCACGCACAGTCATGCTAGGAGGCTGGTATTTTTTTTAATAAAATAAAATAATATCTAAAACCTCACTAATCCCACAAATATATGGCAGTGAAGTGTCAGACTTTCATATTTCTCTGATTAAGCTACACTGCTTAAGAATCATAGAAGTAGTAAGAATTTACACTCCATAGTGTTTAATAACAATTGTTTAAAAGATTTAACTTATTTTTGATCAAGAAATCGCAAACAAAATTACTTTTTACCAGGAATCCACTGTATTAGCAAATTTAATCTAAATCCCCCTTATAAATAAATAAGGAATATCATAGCATAGTTAATCCATGTTTTCTCTCTTACACTCACACTTTTTTCACCCCAAAATTAAGATTCATGGAGGTGAAATCGCAAGACTCATCTGGTAATTAATAATTTCTCAATAATTTAAGGTTTCACCCTAATTATTAACAATTTCCCAATAATTATATAAACTTACAATTAGTTTTCTTGTTATCATCGTCATTGTCCCAATCCGACTCGCTTTCCGAGGAGTTCCCTTTGGATTTCGATGAAGGCGGTGGTAGGTCCCCTGTTTTCTTCTTCTTCTTTGCCAGATTTAGAAATTGCTGTAAAACAATAATCAATAATTTTGAAAATGTATGCAAACATGCACCATATCAAGTTAATATTCATATAAAAATAAGATCACATAAAAATACAGTAATACCCCGACGGGTTCTACAATTCGATGCTTATCGCTATAGATCGTTAGAGTACATGTGTTTTAGGGATCTCGAGGTAACAAACTATAAAGCTCACGATTCATAGGTGTCTTGAATAGTCGAGTATACGTTTTCGAGCACTTAATGTTAGAGCAAACGGTTTTAGATCACAAGTAGGGAACCCATACCCTGACTTACGCGAATTTGGAGATACGCGGTTTTTTTTTTGGTCAACTTACGACACATTCGAACGTGTTTCTAGTGAAAAACAATTACAATCCCGTAAAACATTACGTATGCAGTGCTAATTAGGTATATGACTACGTTCGCTGTACATTTTATTGGTTAAAAGACGAATAAATTAAAAATATAAGAAATCCCCAACACAGTTACTTTCAAACCCTCATAACTTTTGAACAGGTCAACTTTTCATCATAGTAGGGGAGCCGAAGAGGGGATTTTTGGATTTACACGAGCGTGGCAGATTAACATAGGGGATGATACCTTACACCTTGACGAGTACCTCCACTAAATGTAAAATTTCTATCTAATGACGCGCGCATAGGGCAGCATTTTTTTTTCATAGTTCAAAAGTACCTTAACCGAATTGTCAGATTAAGGTTCAGCACGACCAGGAGGTCAAGCTGAACCATACTGTGTGAAATTCTGACACACTATTTAGATATTTTTTAATTTTTAGTCGAGTTTTCAGAAGGCCGCCACGGGCTTGTGTTCCATCAGAATCATCAGATTAACAAATAGGAGCGTCATTTGGTATCGCTTATACTCCCTAACCGTTAATCTGACGCGCTCGAGACACTACTTTCAAGTGGCTGCATTTTTTTTAATTTTCTCAACCCCCCGCCGGTGAAAGTTTATACTCTCTAAGAGTATTTTACTCCTTAACACTTACTCTACAAAGTACAACAGGTCCCCACAACGCTCGAGTAAATCCCAATTTAGCATCGTGGGCTCCCCTACTATCAAACATGTCTAAGAACACTCGCACGTAAGTCCCCTTTAATACAAAAAAAACTAAAATGAAATCGGATCATCCCTTCGGGAGCTATGATGCCACAGACAGACAGATACACACACAGACACGTCAAACTTATAACACCCCTATTTTTGCGTCGGGGGTTAAAAAAGTAGTATAGAGTTTGTACCCCGACTAATGCGAATTTGACTTCTCCTCTCGGTCCCACCTATCGCGTAAGTCGGGGGTATTACTGTATTTGAAACAAGCAACTAGTTTAACATAGGTGCTAATTTTTCACAGCTAGAGGCAACTACATGAACCAAACATTGCAAAGAAATGTTTTTTAAAAACTCATCATCAGCCTGTATGTGTCCACTGCTGGACATAGACCTCTCCCGACACGCGCCAATGTGCCCTGTCGGCGGCACGTCGCATCCACTCTCTCCCGGCTACCCTGCGCAGATCATCGCTCCACCTAGCCACAGGACATCCAAAACTATGTTTGCCACAAAAAAACAAAATCTATGACTTGCTAATTAGGAAAATAAGTTAATAAGGAGAAACCCGGATGGCATCTCTAACCGAAAATAATGTTTGAAAAAGTTTGCATTTTATTATTATACTCTACATTTGACTGGTGTCTGTGAATGAGACTGCTCATACATGAAGAAAATGTGGTGATTATAGCTATTCATCAACACTTTTCAATAACAGAGAGGTTTTTGGTCTGCAATGGGGCCTTATAAGATACTTTACTTAGGCCCTATTTCACAATCTTCAAGTAAAATTACTTACCAAGTAAAATGAGTGTTGTCTCTTTCTCACTTTATGTCAAGTGACAAAGACAAAACATGTGAGTACGTACTCGGAAAGTAACTTGAAGATGATGAAACAGGCCCTTTAATTGATAACTTTAATAATTATACATTTTCTAGAAGATTTCCTCACATTATTTTCAATTTTCTTATTATGTACAATAAAAAATAGATGTGTTACAAAAAATAAACATGATAGTTTAAAATTAGAATAGCTTTATGTGATCATGCTTTGGCTGCATGTGTTGATGAAAAACATTATTGTCTATGTTTACAATGAATTAGCATTTCATGAAGATGTTAGGCCTAAATAGAAAGATCTAGAAGTTTCCAGTGAAAGTCTAGACACAGGAATTACATAATCAATAGAAAACTTCAGCTCTCAATGTTATTGGAAAGCTGAAAGTTCATTGGAAAGTGGCAATGAAAACCCACCAACAAGTCATGAAACCATGTTTGTTTTTCAACGAATTCTACGATAACTGTTAACAGGAACGTGTGCCATTAATTTATATCGCATGAGTCACGATTTAGAAGCCATTATTAAACATATCAGGACGTTAGAGGGCATTAATCCAAGAAAATGGTGACACTCATGTTTATGCTAAAATAACTCTTGGAAATGTAAACTTGAAGTTGGAATGCGCAATTTCTGTATAATTTAAGGTCGAAAGGTTATTAACGCCTTTGAAATAATCCATTTTTATAAAATACGCAGTCGAAATGGATGGCTAGTCTAGAATAACTTCAAATGAATCTTGTTTTTAACGGAATTTATGACTTACCGAGTCCAAATCTGAGCATTCGCTGCTCGAATCAGAGTCAATCAAGGGCTTGTTCTTTCTTTTAGCCATTTTTAATGAATTTTAAACGTAAAACGATGAGATTTGATGAAAAGTTCACTTTTGCTTGCTTGCTTTTTTCTTTTTCACAAGCAAAGCAAGCAAGACCAAAACTACGCACGAGCGGAATGAACGAATGAATGAATGAACGGTCAAATATCGAATGAATTTGACGTCACACTTAGGGCAGTCCCACATTATCGCCGTTACCGATCGTGAATAACGGACGAGAACGATAGTGATATTGAACGATAGGGTGAGTGGATGGTTTTCGCAACATTCACGACTATTTATTTATTTATTGCACGAACTATTTACTATTTCGTGCACTGGCGATATCAGATTGTAGTAGGTTATTCTATTCTTTTGTCCCGCGTCCATAGTCCCTCGACAAAGGGTTGAGGGGGAAGGGTAAACTTTACGGTGCAACGGCACGCCACTCTGTCATTTATGTCATCTAAATGCGCTTTTTAGATCATAATTAGGGCGAGCGAAGCGAAGCCCTCCTAATTCAACAGTTTTTACAGTTTTGTGGTACATATTACGGAAAAACTAGAGCACCTACAGATTTGATATTTAACAAAGTTATTTCAATTCATGTCTAGATGTGCAGAAAATGGTTTTTATATCATTTTGTAAATGAAATAAAGAAAAAGGTTTTAACAATTTTGCAAACAAATTTTAAATTTCGAGAAATAAAATGGATACGTAATACAACACGTCTATAAATAATATACATTGATTACATATAAACATATTAACAAAAAATACTTCTCAAATTAGCCGGGTTATAGGGGTTAAAATGACATTTAAATGTCAAACGATTACGACTTAGTGTCATTCGGCACACAATAGATGGCGTTGATATCCAGTTTCGAGCATGAAGGTTTCATGTTTCTAATGCCGTAAAAAAATCGAAATAAAAAGAAATGGATTTGTACATTGTGAAATTGATTCTGTTTACAATTTCATCGGTTTAAAAGAAATGTGTCATCGAAGGAGGCCGAGAGAAAAAAGAAAAACGGGGGGTTGGGGGGGCGGAGCCCCCCCGTTAAAAAAAACAAACATCTCTATGATAGAAATTACAAAAAAGTTTGAACACTGATTCCGAAATGATAATAGTTGTTATAGTAAAATGCCGCAAAAACATACGTTACGCGAAATTAATCGTTCTTTGATGGACGATGTAAGGGAAAGTCAGAGAAGATGTAGTAATTGTGTTCGTGGCACAATGCTCACTTTGTGGCAAAAATATGTCAAAAATAAGAGAGAGAAAAGAAAAACGGGGGTTTGGGGGGGCGGAGCCCCCCCGTTAAAAAAACAAACATCTCAATGATAGAAATAAAAAGAAAGTTTAATATAATTAATAAAATTAACACACATTAACATTTCGAAATGATAGTAGTTGTTATAGTAAAATGCCACAAAAACGCACGTTAACTAGCCTCCTCTTCTCTTTTCCGAACCTTTAACCCATGTCTATTTGGGGTCGGTTTTCAGTTTAACCAGATTTGGCGGAATGTCAGTATTTTACGTGAAGCGACTGCCATCAGACCTTCACAACCCAGAGGGCTATACGAAATTTTTTGGTTAAACCAAATGTTAGACTTTTGAGGGCTCTAACTACCCGTAACGACTATCGAAGATGTTAGTACGGCAGCGGGTACCGATGGCTTTACGTGCCCTCCGAAGCACGGAAACGCTCATGAAATTAAAAGTATTTTTAGTAATGACCCATCACAGTCACGACGATGCCAGACAATGCTTAACCGCACAGATTACAAGTGATCCGCGGGTAGCACTGGGCCACGAGCGGGCAACTAGCCTCCTAGAACGCTAAATTAACCGTTCTCTAATGGACGATGTAAGAGAAAGTCAGAGAAGACCTCGAGATGTAGAATATAATTGTGTTCGTGGCACAATGCTCACGTTGTAGAAAAATTATGTCCGAAGTTGGAGAGAGATAATAAAAACGGGGGGTTGGGGGGGGCAGAGCCACCCCATTAAAAAAAATAAAAATCTCTGTAATAAAAATTAAAGGAAAGTTTAATAAGATTAAGAGATTAGTGTAATCGTTATAATAAAGTGCCACAAAAACGCACGTTAACTGGCCTCGTCTCGGACACGAAATTAACCGTTTTTTAAAGGTCGATGTAAAGGAAAGCCAGAGAAGACCTCGAGATGTACCTAGAATCTAATTGTGTTCGTGGTAATTCATGTCATCTCCTTTGGATTGATTTGCACATCGAAAACAACGGACTTTGTATAGACAATAGTATGGTTTCAGAACCACAAACTAACGTTTTAAAGAAATTAAAATTCGTCGAAGAGCAATTAATAGCGCAAGTTCACCCAGTTATTACAGTGTACCTACTCAAATTGGATATCGTGGCCAAGAGATCAACTTCCATCAAGATATCACTTTGTTGGGCTGGTGTAAACTTGCGATTTTAAATACAATGATCATTATACAGTTTTTACAAAGTAAATATATTTTTTTAAGGGTTATCCGTATGTCCGTACAAGTTACGTACCCATCCGATTTTAGTCCAATCGCTCAACTATTTATCAATGAAGGCCAAGGTATGTGGCTAAAACTAGTGTATACACAGATCCATGGAATCAGTTTTGAGTGGTAAAGGTGACCTTAGAAATATAAAGCGCGGTCAGAATTATAAAAACATTACAAACGCTACCAACAGTGCACACGCGTGAACCAAAATTGATATGTGCGCTAATGCGCTATGTGCCCTGTTTGCGCGCTATCTAATCGGACCAGGATTGTGTGCGTACGTGTATGCAAAAATATCAAAATTAGAGTTACGTACTCGGCATTTCGAATTGCAAGATTCAGAAAACAGTTGTTGTAATTAGTAATTGATGAGAATGCAATATTTAACCATTGCAAACATAAATGTTTAATAAAAAAAACTAAAATAAATCAAATTTTGAAACGTCAAATTGTGAGTTTGACATTTGTGCACACACTGCACAACCTATTTTCCATGAGCAGCGTTTGCACACCTTAATGACGTCACTGATGACGTCCCATTACTATCGTTGGTGCAAATCATTGACATATAACATGGACGGGGCATACCTACGAAAAAAACGTGTATACCTATACTTTACTGAGAGCAAAAAATGGCGGCTAATAGTGCAGTCCCTATCGATATGTCTGAAAAATAACATCGATAATAGATTGTAAGTATGTTTTCTTACTTTGATTAATTTTAAGTTTTATAAATAGATCTTACTGTAAACGAACATATAGATAGTTTGTAAAATATAGCTTGATCATTGTGACATACAGGGTGGCCCAAATAGAACGCTCAGTAAGGGGAAGTATAAAACTATAAGAGATACAAATATTTGTTTTTAGGAACCATGTCATCGATTTTAGTAAAAAAAAAGGACATTCATAGATTTAGAAAAAAAAACTATTACTCTCTTTGAGAATCGAACCCGGAAATTTTGAAAAATTTAATGTTCATTATTTTAAACTAGAAATGGATTGTGTACATCTTTAGCAGTAAGTAAATGTTACTAAGAAACATAATATCTAAATTCATTAAAATGCATTGTTTTTAAATGAAATAGTTTGGTACAAAACTCGCCAAGACATCATTGAAGTTCCTTCCCAGTTAATATCCCATTTCAACACAAATTCACCATTTCAAGATACAAAATGCAATATTGTGTATATACGGCCGTTCGTTCTAGTTACAAATAATTTAAAATATTTTTTTCAAAACTTCCGGGTTCGATTCCTTTAGTGAGTTATAGTATTTTTCTAAATCTTTGAATGCATTTTTTATTTTAACTAAAATCGATGACATGGTTCCTAAGAACAAATCTTTGTATCTCTTATAGTTTTATACTTCCCCCCCTGACCGTTTTATTTGGGCCACCCTATATATCAAACTTTTATTCTTTATAGTTGCCGGGATATAAAAATGTCGATAGAAATTATCGACGTTTCGTACTATAATCGATACTGATGTAACATTTAATTGGGTTTTATTTAATTACAAATGTTAGGCATTCTATTAAACGAATATTTCAATATGAATACAGATATTCTCAAGAGCAAATCTCAAATCCATGGTTTCTTATGGTATACTACATGAGAATCTGGAAATTGGACTTTATATACTTACTCACTATTATTTAAGATCAAATATGCACAAAATGTAAATAAAGTATATGAAATAAAAATAAACACCAAAATTAAAACGTACATGAATAAATTTTTAAATAACGTTTTATTTAAAATATCGATAGTTTATAGTCTGTGGTCACGATGTTTCATTGCCCATCACTAAGTAAGTCGATTAATCCTTTTGTTATAGCTAGAAAATAATATGGCGAACGGCCACGAGTAGGTATTTCAATGAGACTAAGAATGACAGATGGCTATTATAGTAGCTGTCAGAAATACTGTTGTCCTTTTTCCCTTACGCAAAATTATAAAAGTTAAAAAGAGACGGCTATATTTTTATAACTTTGGCGTCGATAAGCCTCATACTTCTATAACTATTTTTTCTATAGTCAAACATGCGTTGTCCATGTTATATGTCAATGGTGCAAATACGTTCAATTCGATCACTTCACTCCGTAAGCGCGAAAAAGCGCATGACAATAGGAGCTTCCAATATTGACCGCCGCCGGCACAGAAAACTTGATGACTCTAAACTAAACAAGACTTTCCAAATTTTCTGATAATGAATATTGATGTATGAAGATGGCAGTTTTGGTTTTGATTGTTTCTTTTTTTTAAACGAATATATTTTTTATGGAAACTTTTTCGAGAAATATTTCAGAATCACATACCATGGAGACTTCAGCATATACAAGAAGTTGTACTCATCGAGACCTTTCAAATGATGTTTGGTCACAAAATGGTACAACATGACAGGACGACACCTCATGGGGTCAGTTAATACACCCTAGCCTAGCGGTTTTCCTGCACGAGATACAGACTGAAGAACCCATACAAGAAGTTGTAGTACTCATTTAGAGCTTTCAAATGACGTAGGGCACAAAGTTTTATAGGACAACATATAGGACGGAACGCCCATTCTCCTTTGGGTTGAAAATGGATTTGTCCTCCCGATTAAATGCCACGCACTCACGAGTGATAATGGTTCGATATGAAAATTATTCTCATACAACGTATGACAATAATGGTTGAGTCCGATACCACCCATAATTAAATATTGGAAAAGTGGAAATACTTAATGTTCCAGGAAACAATACAATAAGCTTTCGTAATCACAATTCACAACTCTTGACGTTAGATAAAGCTGTGGCGGACATTGGACATAAATAAATTTCTGTTGGTCTAACATAGGTAAGGTACCTCTGTGGTATCGCGCGATTTCAACAATTAAAGTAATCATAGAATTACTAAGAAAAACCTCGCGAGCCCACACAAAGCCACGCTTTTAGCTAGTTATTTAAAAACAAGTGATTGTAAGTAATTTCTATTAAACAAAAAAAAAAAAAAAATGTTGTGGACATCTATAATCTACATGTGTATGAACTTTCTCTACTATATCCTCTGTAACTTATCAATGCTCAATATACATGTTGTTGATGTTCCTAAAAAAAATAAATAAATAAATAAAGGTAGCACTCCGGGAGTGCCGGCAGAAGTGAAAACTTCAATATTAACGTTGTGTTTAATTATAAGTATAAAAGTACTATCATTTATGAGGTAGAATACAACCAAAAATTTTCATCCAGAAATTCTTATGGTATCAAGAATATCGCGAGCAAAACCGCGGGTCACGATTAGTTTTACGCAATAGGCTATTCTCCTATTTTTTCAAATATTTTTTAAAATGCTCATATATATCAGATAATCAAGGATTATTTTTATTTCTGCAAAATATACCTGCTAAATGTTAAAAAAAATATATCAAAAATTTGACTTAAAATATACGCGCCAAAACACCGACCGCCATGATGGTGGCGGCGACTGACGTCATATAAACTAAAATGAAGAAATGTCAAAATGCCAGTTTGTCTTGTACTCTTGTAGTGATTTAATATAATTTAATTTCAAGTAAAAATGAGTTTTTATAGCCCATATCGTTGGTGTGTAGCGTTGAATTGTAAAAATTCTACGTTGAAGACTCCAGAAAAGTTATTTATTAATGTGCCGACCGACGTTTCTATGAGAAATGTTTGGTTGGAACTCGCGGGACGAGATCCTGTAAAATATTCTAAGAAATCTCATTTATATCTTTGTGAGGATCACTTTGACGTAAGTACATAAGCTTTTTTTATTGATTTTTATTTAAATTACGATATTACTCTCTTTTTTACTATGTAAACGAGACTTTGAGGTTATTTTTACTACATAGCTCGGTATCATTGCTTTAGTGAAATTGACGTCACATCATGGCGGTCGGCGTTTTCAATCACGTGACATACAGATAATGAAACCTCAATTTTAATTTTGAAAAATAAAATTAACCTTAGGTTTTCATGGGAAAATAACTTTATATTTGCATTTTCCGTGATGAAAACTATCCAAGTAATATAATTTCATAATTTATTGTTGATATAAGAAAATGGCCTAATTATTTTCAATGTTTCTAGTGTCAAGTGCTCCGTGTTTTAATTCTTTATTTCTTAATTGTAATGATTAAATAATCCATAAGTGATGCATGTGAAATGACAGTTCAACGAATGTTTGAACTGCGATTTGTTACGAGGATACCGCTGCAGCACACTCAGGCACGGTAGAAAGAGTGGGAGATACTAGTTCCTCTCCCTTCCCCTCGATCTTACGCTTTTTCGATCAGCACGTGACCCTGACGCGAGTTTGAAAGTTTTTACCCATACAAAAAAAGTGCTCAGCGCCGCTAAAGAAGTTTTCACTTCAAAAAACAATTTGATAAACCAATTGAAAATATAAACTCGATTAAACTTTATTATCGATATTCTGCTTGTACACTCACCATTCAATTTCACTTTCACATCACTATCATGTTCATTCATTAGTCATAAAAAAAAACATTTCCATTCATGAAGTTCCTTTCCACGAATTCCACAATTTTGTTGTTTTCTTCAGATTTATGAATTGTTTGTTTATTTTCAGAAGAAAAGTGATCAAATATAGATAAATTAGTTTACATTTGGTTGCATTTTTGATTTACTTGAAAATATTTACAGTGAGAGTTCGCTAAATTCGAGTATTTGTGAAGCTGTAACGGGGACCCGTTATTCTATTATTTGACCAACAAACTTATTATGCCTCATGATATAAAAGACCAAGGAGGAAGGAAAGCACTGATGGTGAGAATATAATCTTTATTTATCTCAAATTTATTTATAAATGGCCAGTAATATTCTTAAACCAACTGACCCATAAATAAGTTCTTTACCTGTATCTAGGGTATCAGAAACTACGCACATAAACTGATATACACATACAAAGGTAATTTACTGTGCATACGATGATACAACATGTCTAACACTTCTAGGGTCTTAATTTTTAGTAGAAATCCCTTCAATTTTATTGTATTGAACACTAACTCAGTATAGGAAGTCAGTCATATTGTTGCATATCCCATCATCTCCCTCTCATCTCATTACAGTAACTGACCCCCTAACTACTTCTATGGTATCAGAAACTACGCACACACTCATTCAAACACACACCCAGACCGAGACAAACATTTGAGATTTGCAAATAATTACCAAATCAAATCTGCAACCGTACAATATTAACATATATTTTGTACATTTTCCAGGCTCCCCTATCCCCGACCCCCTGCGCGGAGATCAGTGACGATGAGCTGGTGTCCATCTCCGTGCGGGACCTCAATCGGCAGCTCAAGATGAGGGGGCTCACTCGGGAACAGATTGTTAGGTAAATGTAACTAGGGTCACATTGGTTACATTCATGTGTAGCTGTCTGCCTAGTACGAGGTATTCGAGGTTTCGATTCCTGTGTGGAGCTAATTGTGTTTCCTATGTCTATTTTTCTGTCTCTTTTCGGATCATAGATTGATGAACGTAAAAATTTTCAAAACTTCCGGATTTGATTCCCATAGCAAGTATTAGTTTTATTCTAAATCTATGCATGCAGTTGTTATTATTACTAAAATTGATGACATAATATTATATGGTTCCTAAGAACAGATCTTTGTATCTCATATAATTTTAGACTCCCCCCACTGATTTTCTATTTGGGCCACCCTGTATAACAAAATTATTTCATAAATTGATTTGATTTCTTTCTCATTACAGAATGAAACAGCGTCGGAGAACCCTCAAAAACCGCGGTTACGCCGCCTCGTGCCGGATCAAACGGATAGAGCAGAAGGACGAGCTGGAAACTGAGAAGAGCCAGGTATAATGTTTAGTACTTTATACTGAAAATCAGTGTTGTGATGCTTCATGCATGACAGCGTTATGCTGAGTTGGGTCCTTTTATTCATCACCCACTATTTATAGTATGTGTTGTGTTTCCATTGTATTTGTTTATTAAGTCTTTTTATGTATTTCCTTAGTTTTTTTTTTTTGTATTTTTACTGTATTTTGTCTAAATAGTGTGTGATGTTTAAATAAACTGTTTCTTTCTTTCTTTTATAAAACCTACTAGCAGTGCCGTGAAAAACTTACTAAAGTCCGGTTGTAACTCACAGAGAATTTTGCACGTTGCCCTGTAGCTCTCTATCTCTGTCGCACCTGCGTAAATTATAATGCGTCCCGCTCGCACGGAGGCAAATTTTATATGCCGATAGACTAAACTCTACGTTATTGTAGTAAAAATAAATATCCCAATACAAACACGATCTTTCTCGACTGGTTCACCAGTCACCAGAGTTTTAATTCACTCTCTCACTTACTCTCACTTGAGTATTGCTGATATTGAGTGATTATAGTATTGTATGGTGAAAATCATAGTCTAGAATATTGGTTACATTAATTAGTCTTAAATACTTTTCAGACTATTATTTTCACAATGTAAGGTATTATTTATAATAAAAAAAAAACTTTGATTTTGTATCAATAAAATATGTGTTTCCAGGAATGGCAAGACATGGAGATGATGCAGGAGGAGAACAATCGTATTCGAGACGAGATAGAAGCCCTCCGAGGCAAGTACGATGCTCTGAAGAGGTTCGCTCTCATGAAGAACATCCCACTACCGCATGACCTGGAGGCTATACCTTAGGATATGTTGTTATATGTATAACGAGGGTCGATCGGTTAACTCGCTATCAGAAATGTCGGACATGGCGAAGAATGAAAATAATACACACAACGTACGATACAATATCACTTTTAATCAACGTAATTATTAGATTTCAAATCAACTTAAAGATTAAACGGATTCAACTCGATTTAAATTGGAAACGTGGTGAGTTCGATGCCACGTGGTGTTGTTCCCGCGACCGTTCACTCTCGCGTCCAAATACAGACTGCCTCTTCTTCAAGCCTGCACCGTCAAGCCGTCAAACCTATGACAGCTGACAGCAGACAACTGTCAAACGTCACCACTGGCATCGACCACACCCAAGTAACTCCTTGACGTTTCCAATAGGTGGCGCCGTAGTGCTAACGCTGCGACACGGCCATCTTGACCTCTCACACGTCCTCGTGTGAGGTGTCTGAAACAAGGGTAACTCTGCACAGTAAATCTTTTCCCACTCGGCCTTCCTGGCCTCCCGAAATAAACGTGTAAGAGATCAAACATTTTGTTCCTTAGACACAATTTGATTTACATTCAGGATGGATAACAACTATGTGCATTGTGCATAAACAACTAACAAACACCTCCATTTTATAACAACGTTTGCCATAAAGAGTCAGTTTCAAATGTCGACATTGTAAGTCAGTATGCAATACTCTAAAATCATCATAATCAATCCCAACAAGAGGGCTACCTCCCTCTGGTACACTGCACTTCACATTGCATGCTCTTTATCCAATAACACTTTGGGTCACCTCCCTCCGGTACCCACACAACAACAACATCATCAACTCATTGCCTCCCTCTGGCAATTCCAACAGCGACCGCCTACATCTCCAAGCCATTCGCACGCCACTCACGGTCGTGGCCGCACTGCGACGGGAAATCAAGCCCGATATTACGCCTACGCCTACGAACGACTGGAGGTGGAGGCTATCTGAGCGACTTGCATACTACATTACAACTCACGTGACGAAGGTCCACCGCTTTCGTCATTGTCTCGCGTGTTCTCGTCAATATCAGAGGAGTCATCGTCTTTGTCGTCAATATTGTCACTGTCGGGCATTTTACGTAAACGATCATGTGCGTATTTGTACGTTCGATTTGAATTGAGAGCTTTGAGAACATATCGGTCGCCGTCTAATACCTCTGTTACTTTGAAAGGACCTCTATATTTGGGATCAAGTTTTGTTTGGTTACGTTCCTCATTTTGTAACAACACAAAGTCTCCTACAGAGAAAGCTTTTACTTTGGCTTTACTGGAATCAAAACGTAATTTGTCGGCTGAAGACACATGCTCCATATTCTCTACGGCTTGTGACCTAGCCTGCTCAATATCAATCTCTAGTTCATCGGTACCAGATAATAAAACGTCTAGAGGTCTTGCAACTTTGCCTATAAGTAGTTCTAATGCACTGGCCTTTGTGACTCGATTCATACTACAGTTAAGAGCTAGCTGGACGTCAGGCAAAGCGTCTTGCCATGAGCGGTTACTTGTTTCTATGGCAGTGAGCATATTTTTCAGCGTACTCATGACGCGCTCGACCTGGCCATTGGCACGCGAACTACCCGTCGCAATCAAGTGAAGTTTAATGTTGACAGAATCACAGTAGTCCTTGAAATCTTTGCTAGCGAAGCATCGTCCCTGGTCGGCTATTAAACGATTTGGGGCACCAAACAACGCAACACTAGCTTTAAGAGCCTTAATACTACTCGGCGTGTCAATATGAAGGGTGTGATGTAGCAAAACGTACTTGGTAAAACCATCTATGAACACAAACACGTATTCCTTTCGGTCATTCTTACCGCTTAGTTTACCAGTAGCGTCGACGTGAACCGTGTGCCATGGGATTGCTACCTTTGGGATAGGATGCATTTCAGCCTGTACTTTACCGGAGTGCGATTTAGAGATCTTACATGTGACACAATTGTCCACGAATTTCCTTACATACTTCGTCATGTTCTCGAACCAATAAAGTTCGTAAGCTTTCTCGAGTGTCTTTTCCCAACCTAAATGCATCAATCCCTCGTGCACATTGTTAATAATGGACCATCGGAATGATCTGGGTATAATTGGTAAGCAGAGTGTTTTACCTTTTCGTTGGATTTTACGATACAGGAGGCCGGATCGAAGTTCGTAGGTCTTTGCCACATCGGAGGAAAGTGCGTTATCCTTTATTTGCGATATCAGTTTTGATAGTTCACCGTCTCGGAGCTGCTCCGCCATTAACCAGTTGTCAGTAACATGCGCTACGTTAATTATTTTAGACTCTACCTTGTCAAACGGAGCACGATCCCGGTCGATTGGTAATGGATTTCTGGAGAAGAAATCTGCATGCATCATTCGCTTACCACTACGATGAATAATGTCAAAATCAAAGGACTGCAGGAATGCCCACCATCTGTGTACACGCGGTGTCATATCTAGTTTCCTCCTTGTTGCCTGGAGTGAACTACAGTCAGTCACCACATCGAACTTACGGCCGTGTAGGTAGTGTCGAAAATGTTTTACGGCATGGACAACCGCGAGTGTTTCCAACTCATACGAGTGGTATTTAGACTCTGCGGTAGTCGTTCGCCTGCTGAAGTAGGCCACTGGATGCGACTTACCTTCCTTTAACTGAATAAGAACCGCACCGTACCCGATAGCGCTGGCGTCAGTGTGCAACTCCGTTTTAAGGGCGGGATTGTAGATCAGAAGTACCGGTTCACTTGTAAGGACTGAAATTATCTGCTGTCGTATAGCCTCGTGCTCAGGTTTCCACGGTATTTTAGAATTCCCAGAAGTTAGTGCATGCAAAGGTGCCATGATTTGGGAAAATCCTGAGACGAACTGACGAAAATATGAAGCCAAACCAATAAACTGACGTAACTGTGTAACGGTTTGTGGTGGCGGTAAAGCAGTCAGAGAATTAATTTTGCGTGGATTAGGTCTTAATTGACCATTGCTAACTTCAAAACCAAGATACTCTACCTTACGCTTTAGGAAAGCACACTTTTTAAAGTTCAAAGAGAAGCCCTTTTCAGCGAGAACACGTAGCACTATCTGAAGTCGCTCTAGAGCCTCGCTTACTTCACTGGCTATGATCAAAACATCATCCATATAGACTACCACGTAAGTATTGACTAGATCCCCTAGAGCGTGAATCAGAGCTCGTTGAAAAACCGACGGAGCATTTCGAAGGCCGAATGGCATTGTTAAGTATTCAAACTGGCCATCGGGAGTTACAAAGGCGGTACGTTCAATAGACTCTGGATCAATAGGTACCTGATGAAACCCTGATGCTAAATCAATAATCGAGAAAACGTTGCCTCCGTACAGCCTTCCTATTTGATCTGATATAAGTGGCAAAGGGAATCGATCCGGTACTGTATTGTCATTTAATTCGCGATAGTCCACGCACATTCTGTCCGTACCGTCCTTCTTTTTTACTAGAAGTATGGGGCTCGCAAACGGTGATGAGCTACAACGTATAACCTTAGCCCTAAGCAGTTCCTGAATTTTATCGTTTACAATTTTACGTTCGTCTGGACTTAACCTATAAGGACGACGATTAACAGTTTTGTGAGGGTCTATTAGACGTATTTTCATAGGTTCGGTATCAGCCGGGGAAGTGGGTACGCCGGTTATAAAAATATTCCGAAAGGATTTCAAAATGCTTAAGAGTTGAGGTCTCTGTTCAAATGGAACGTCAGTATTTACAAGGTTTAGGTCAATTTTATCATCTTCAACAATATCGCACACGTCGACAACCCTAACTTTCTCTAAACGTAATTTGTCCGAAGTCATATGAACTGCTAACCCTAGTGCCAAAATTTCTCGTCCAACCATAATGTCATATCGCAAACAATAGTCTGGTAAAACATGTAAAAGAATTTCGAAAGCGATTTCATTAATTTCAACAGTAGTCAAAATCTGAGTAGTCGAGCTTACACTAGTCTGTCCAATACCTGTCATAATTACATGTTCACAAAGTCGCTTACCATGAAATTTATTTGATATTGATTCTTTGATCAATGAACATTCTGCACCCGAATCATAATTAAAAGTATACGGCTCACCAAAATGACGCAAGGATCCAGCTGGTGCCTTCACGGTACAGGCGTCTACACGTTTCTCTTTGACAGGACCAGTTGCAGAACTGCGGCCCGCTTCGTGGTTGTTCTGCTCCGGACAGTTCGATGCATAGTGTCCTTGACGGCGGCACCGGAAACACGTAATCCAGTCGGCTTTTCCAGTTGACTGACCATTTGTGCTGCTGCTGTTGTTGACTGTTTTCGGCTTCATGTCCACGTTGAAGCGACAGTGCATCGACCTGTGCCCATGTCTTCCACAGTTAAAGCATTTTATAGGGCCAAGAGATCCACTCAGTCGGGGTTTCTTCGTCTCCGTAATTTCATGTTCATCACAATGTGTAGCACTCCTCTTTAGAAATGAAACCGCCTTAAGTTCTCTCTGAAGTTCGTTCCTCGTCTTAATATCCGTAGTAAACGACAATCGTTGAACTCGGGAGTCAAGCTTTGCTACATGAGCTAAGACCGTAGCGATAGCAATCTGTTCCGTGGTAAGGCCATCCCATCTAGACATCAAGGATGTCATGAGAGTGGCGGCATACGCAGCCAGACATTCATTTTCCTTCGGCTTCTTGGCATTTAAGTTAATTAGAAAGGAGGCGGTAGTCTCCCGACAGTCATACCTTGCAAGAAACAGTTCCTTGAATTCGCTCCATCTCATACCGGGATAGGATACCGACGATAACCAGTTCGACGCCTCTCCCTTGAGCGCGCGGCTCAAAGCGATCATAAGCGGCGCTCCCTGTTGCTGTTGATCGGTCACACACATGTCCGCAGTTGCCAACCAGGCACGTGCATCCATATCTCGTTTTTCCGGGTCGAATTCTGGAAAAATCACGCTGCCGCTGGTGGATGGTGTTGGCGTTTGCATAGTTTGTATAAGCGCCAGAAAATTGCGATTCTGTTGTTCTAATAATTGACGCCATTTTCCGTCGTTTTCATCGGGGTTGGAAACACGTGCCTCGTTTTTATTTTTGCACTTATTCACATGACTTTCCAATCCATGTGGGTCATTTGGTTCACATCCCACTTCTGATAACGAGGGTCGATCGGTTAACTCGCTATCAGAAATGTCGGACATGGCGAAGAATGAAAATAATACACACAACGTACGATACAATATCACTTTTAATCAACGTAATTATTAGATTTCAAATCAACTTAAAGATTAAACGGATTCAACTCGATTTAAATTGGAAACGTGGTGAGTTCGATGCCACGTGGTGTTGTTCCCGCGACCGTTCACTCTCGCGTCCAAATACAGACTGCCTCTTCTTCAAGCCTGCACCGTCAAGCCGTCAAACCTATGACAGCTGACAGCAGACAACTGTCAAACGTCACCACTGGCATCGACCACACCCAAGTAACTCCTTGACGTTTCCAATAGGTGGCGCCGTAGTGCTAACGCTGCGACATGTATATCATTTTTATTATGCTCTATAAGTATTATGTATTAGCATCATATAAAAGGTACCCCCCCGATAGAATTTTTTTTTAGTTTCCTGTGTTGTTTCTAATATATAGAACACTAGCTGTGATCCGCTGCTTCACCCGCGTAGTTCCCGTTCCCGTGGGAATTTTGGGATAAAACGTAGCCTATGTTCTGTCCCGGACCATAAGCTACTCCTGTTCCAAATTTCAAGTCAATCGGTTCAGTAGTTTAGCCGTGAAAAGGTAATAGACAGAGTTACTTTCGTATTTATAATATTAGTTAGGATATAAGTACTATGTATTGGTCAGCGTTATATAAAAGGTACCCCCCGAACGAATTTTGGGATAAAATAATCCTGTGTTGTTTCTATTATCTAGAACACTAGCTGTGCCCCGCGGTTTTACCCGCGTGGAACATTATCCCGTGGGAATTTTGGGATAAAAAGTATAATAAACACACAACACATAGGATACTTTCTCTTCTATACTTTATTATTAATTTATTTATACGAGTTGCAAGTACGTACAGATAAAATAAATAAATATATGTAAATAAATTAATATACTTGTATATCTTATATACTTACCTCATTTAAAATAAATACCATAATACTTCTGTAACATGAATGTCGACTAAAAAAAATCTAATTAGTCCGTCAGATAGATTTCGCAAAAATATTGGACACGTATTTTCTCTTTTTTGATACAAACAAATAATTAAGACGATAGAGTGCATAGAAAACTCGTGTGGCGTCACAGCTACATAAATTTTTTAACAAGAATCATCGTCACAAGCCCCCACTCCTGAACTTTAATGCGTTATAACTAAGTCAGTTTTATTAATTTGATAAAACAAAAAATACGTGTCTAATATTTTTTCGTAATCTATCTGACGGACTAATTAGAATTTCACTTTATTAACCCAGTCGACATCCCTATTTTCACATAAATTTTATGGGCAAAATCGCGTGTTGCACTTAGTATACAAATAATAGATTAATTATAGATAATAAAATTCAATAACTAGTATTAAGGCAAATAAGAGGAGACGTTAATTATTAGTTAATAAGTTTGTATAAAGATAGGCCAGTGTATAAAAATAATTATGTATAAGCATAGTCAGTATATAACATAATCACTCCATCATCTCATTATAGTAACTGACCCCTAACTAACGGCGCCCCGAGGTTTCACCCGCGTAGTTCCCGTTCCCGTAGGAATATGGGAATAAAATTATGCTAATAACCTTCCCACTGAATTACTCTATCTATTAAAACAAACCGCATCAAAATCTGTTGCGTAGTTTTAAAGATCTAAGCATACATATAGACATAAGGACATAGGGACAGAGAAAGCGACTTTGTTTTATACTGTGTAGTAATAGTGAAGTGTGACATACGAGTACATTTACCTAAACATTCAGTTCGATTTAAATATTTATTCGATCCTTAGGTGTGTGTGAATGAGTGTGTGCGTAGTTTCTGATATCCTAGATACAAGTTACGAACTTAGGGGTCAGTTACTGTAATGAGATTATGTAGTGAATGATTATGTTGTTTTAAGTTCTAAGTTTGGTTATAATGGGCATTAAAATAAGTTGTACTTTATAAAAATTGTGATTAGGTAATAAGGGAAATAGAATTAGATCATTTATTAGAAAAATATACATATTTATTTTAATTGTGTATGTTTTATTTGAAACCTTTTAAATCACATAAAATTGCAAAGATGCTACGAATCAAGCAACTGATGTCACAAATCAAGCGACTGATGTTACGAATCCATCACTGATGCTACGAATCATGTGACTGATGCTACGAATCAGATGACTGATGCTACGAATCAATCACTGATGCTACGAATCAATCATTGATGCTACGAATCAATCACTGATGCTACGAATCAATCACTATTCGAATCAAGCGACAGATGCTACGAATCAAGAGACTGATGCTACGAATTTAGTGAATGATGCTACGAATAGATCACTGATGTTACGAATCAATCACTGATGCTACGAATCAGTTGACTGATGCTACGAATCAGAAGAACGATGCTACGAATCAAGTGACTGATGCTACGAATCAATCACTGATGCTACGAATCAATCATTGATGCTACGAATCAAGGTACTGATACTACGAATCAATCACTGATGCAACGAATGAGATGACTGATGCTACGAATCAGATGACTGATGCTACGAATCAAGTGACTGATGCTACAAATCAATCACTAATGCTACGAATCAAGTGACTGATGCTACGAATCAGATGACTGATGCTACGAAACAGATGACTGATGCTACGAATCAGATGACTGATGCTACGAATCAGATGACTGATGCTGTGAATCAAGTGACTGATGCTACGAATCAGATGACTGATGCTGTGAATCAAGTGACTGATGCTACGAATCATGTGACTGATGCTACGAATCAAGCGACTGATGCTACGAATCAAGCGACTGATGCTACGAATCAGATGAATGATGTTACGAATCAAGCGACTGATGCTACGAATCAGATGACTGATGTTACGAATCTAGTGAATGATGCTACGAAACAAGCGACTGATGCTACGAATCAGATGACTGATGCTACGAATCAATCACTGATGCTACGAATCAGATGACTGATGCTACGAATCAAGCGACTGATAATACGAATCAAGTGACTGATGCTACGAATCAATCACTGATGCTACGAATCAATCACTGATGCTACGAATCAATCATTGATGCTACGAATCAAGCGACTGATGCTACGAATCAGATGACTGATGTTATTAATCTAGTGAATGATGCTACGAATCAATCACTGATGCTACGAATCAAGCGACTGATGCTATGAATCAATCACTGATGCTACGAATCAATCACTGATGCTACGAATCAGATGACTGATGCTACGAATCAAGCGACTGATGCTACGAATCAGATGACTGATGCTACGAATCAGATGACTGATGCTACGAATCAGATGGCTGATGCTACGAATCAGATGACTGATGCTACGAATCAGATGACTGATGCTACGAATCAGATGACTGATGCTACGAATCAATCATTGATGCTACGAATCAAGCGACCGATGCTACGAATCAGATGACTGATGCTACGAATCAGATGACTGATGCTACGAATCAGATGACTGATGCTACGAATCAGATGACTGATGCTACGAATAAAGCGTCTGATGCTACGAAGCAATCACTAATGCTACGAATCAAGTGACTGATGCTACGAATCAGATGACTGATGCTACGAATCAATCATTGATGCTACGAATCAAGCGACTGATGCTACGAATCAGATGACTGATGTTATTAATCTAGTGAATGATGCTACGAATCAATCACTGATGCTACGAATCAAGCGACTGATGCTATGAGTCAATCACTGATGCTAGGAATCAATCACTGATGCTACGAATCAGATGACTGATGCTACGAATCAGATGACTGATGCTATGAATCAGATGACTGATGCTACGAATCAGATGACTGATGCTACGAATAAAGCGTCTGATGCTACGAAGCAATCACTAATGCTACGAATCAAGTGACTGATGCTACGAATCAGATGACTGATGCTACGAATCAATCATTGATGCTACGAATCAAGCGACCGATGCTACGAATCAGATGACTGATGCTGTGAATCAAGTGACTGATGCTACGAATCATGTGACTGATGCTACGAATCAAGCGACTGATGCTACGAATAAAGCGTCTGATGCTACGAAGCAATCACTAATGCTACGAATCAAGTGACTGATGCTACGAATCAGATGACTGATGCTACGAATCAATCATTGATGCTACGAATCAAGCGACTGATGCTACGAATCAGATGACTGATGTTATTAATCTAGTGAATGATGCTACGAATCAATCACTGATGCTACGAATCAAGCGACTGATGCTATGAATCAATCACTGATGCTAGGAATCAATCACTGATGCTACGAATCAGATGACTGATGCTACGAATCAAGCGACTGATGCTACGAATCCGATGACTGATGCTACGAATCAGATGACTGATGCTACGAATCAGATGGCTGATGCTACGAATCAGATGACTGATGCTACGAATCAGATGACTGATGCTACGAATCAGATGACTGATGCTACGAATCAATCATTGATGCTACGAATCAAGCGACCGATGCTACGAATCAGATGACTGATGCTACGAATCAGATGACTGATGCTACGAATCAGATGACTGATGCTACGAATCAGATGACTGATGCTACGAATCAGATGACTGATGCTACGAATCAGATGACTGATGCTACGAATCAGATGACTGATGCTACGAATCAGATGACTGATGCTACGAATCAGATGACTGATGCTACGAATCAGATGACTGATGCTACGAATAAAGCGTCTGATGCTACGAAGCAATCACTAATGCTACGAATCAAGTGACTGATGCTACGAATCAGATGACTGATGCTACGAATCAATCATTGATGCTACGAATCAAGCGACTGATGCTACGAATCAGATGACTGATGTTATTAATCTAGTGAATGATGCTACGAATCAATCACTGATGCTACGAATCAAGCGACTGATGCTATGAATCAATCACTGATGCTAGGAATCAATCACTGATGCTACGAATCAGATGACTGATGCTACGAATCAGATGACTGATGCTATGAATCAGATGACTGATGCTACGAATCAGATGACTGATGCTACGAATAAAGCGTCTGATGCTACGAAGAAATCACTAATGCTACGAATCAAGTGACTGATGCTACGAATCAGATGACTGATGCTACGAATCAATCATTGATGCTACGAATCAAGCGACCGATGCTACGAATCAGATGACTGATGTTATTAATCTAGTGAATGATGCTACGAATCAATCACTGATGCTACGAATCAAGCGACTGATGCTATGAATAAATCACTGATGCTACGAATCAATCACTGATGCTACGAATCAGATGACTGATGCTACGAATCAAGCGACTGATGCTACGAATCAATCGTTGATGCTACGAATCAAGTGACTGATGCTACGAATCAATCACTGACGCTACGAATCAGATGACTGATGCTACGAATCAAGCGTCTGATGTTACGAAGCAATCACTAATGCTACGAATCAAGTGACTGATGCTACGACTCAATCACTGATGCTACGAATCAATCATTGTTGCTACGAATCAATCATTGATGCTACTAATCAATCACTGATGCTACGAATCAAGCGTCTGATGCTACGAAGCAATCACTAATGCTACGAATCAAGTGACTGATGCTACGAATCAATCACTGACGCTACGAATCAGATGACTGATGCTACGAATCAAGTGACTGATGCTACGAATCAATCACTGACGCTACGAATCAGATGACTGATGCTACGAATCAGATGACTGATGCTACGAATCAGATGACTGATGCTATGAATCAGATGACTGATGCTACGAATCAGATGACTGATGCTACGAATAAAGCGTCTGATGCTACGAAGCAATCACTAATGCTACGAATCAAGTGACTGATGCTACGAATCAGATGACTGATGCTACGAATCAATCATTGATGCTACGAATCAAGCGACCGATGCTACGAATCAGATGACTGATGCTGTGAATCAAGTGACTGATGCTACGAATCATGTGACTGATGCTACGAATCAAGCGACTGATGCTACGAATAAAGCGTCTGATGCTACGAAGCAATCACTAATGCTACGAATCAAGTGACTGATGCTACGAATCAGATGACTGATGCTACGAATCAATCATTGATGCTACGAATCAAGCGACTGATGCTACGAATCAGAAGACTGATGTTATTAATCTAGTGAATGATGCTACGAATCAATCACTGATGCTACGAATCAAGCGACTGATGCTATGAATCAATCACTGATGCTAGGAATCAATCACTGATGCTACGAATCAGATGACTGATGCTACGAATCAAGCGACTGATGCTACGAATCCGATGACTGATGCTACGAATCAGATGACTGATGCTACGAATCAGATGGCTGATGCTACGAATCAGATGACTGATGCTACGAATCAGATGACTGATGCTACGAATCAGATGACTGATGCTACGAATCAATCATTGATGCTACGAATCAAGCGACCGATGCTACGAATCAGATGACTGATGCTACGAATCAGATGACTGATGCTACGAATCAGATGACTGATGCTACGAATCAGATGACTGATGCTACGAATCAGATGACTGATGCTACGAATCAGATGACTGATGCTACGAATCAGATGACTGATGCTACGAATCAGATGACTGATGCTACGAATCAGATGACTGATGCTACGAATAAAGCGTCTGATGCTACGAAGCAATCACTAATGCTACGAATCAAGTGACTGATGCTACGAATCAGATGACTGATGCTACGAATCAATCATTGATGCTACGAATCAAGCGACTGATGCTACGAATCAGATGACTGATGTTATTAATCTAGTGAATGATGCTACGAATCAATCACTGATGCTACGAATCAAGCGACTGATGCTATGAATCAATCACTGATGCTAGGAATCAATCACTGATGCTACGAATCAGATGACTGATGCTACGAATCAGATGACTGATGCTATGAATCAGATGACTGATGCTACGAATCAGATGACTGATGCTACGAATAAAGCGTCTGATGCTACGAAGAAATCACTAATGCTACGAATCAAGTGACTGATGCTACGAATCAGATGACTGATGCTACGAATCAATCATTGATGCTACGAATCAAGCGACCGATGCTACGAATCAGATGACTGATGTTATTAATCTAGTGAATGATGCTACGAATCAATCACTGATGCTAC